>JAKTTX010000035.1:0-45322 GCA_030560575.1 Kodamaea fungicola | reverse complement strand
AGGGAAGCTGACATAAGCTATTAGTACCTCTTGTCCCTAACAATGGCGAGACTAATTACCATTGTACTAAATAGAGAAATAGAGACAATTAGTATCAAGTCGTTAGTTTAGATAGTGGTAGCACTAGATATTTTATAGACACAAGAATTTTGTAGTTTTAAGATAACTATATTCAATATAAAAATGCTAACTAGAAAGATAGTATGAAAGATTGGTTAGTCTACTTGATAGTTTTTGTATTAGATATTTTATAAAGACCAAGATGAATTTCGTTCGTTAATCTTGTTCAATTGTTCGTTAATCTTGTTAACTCACTTTGTTCGTCAATCTTGTTAATTTCGTTCGTTAATTTGTTAACTCACTTTGTTCGTTTAACTGCGTTACTGTCACGTGCGATAAGACATCACATTATGCGCTATGACTCAAATCAAAAAAATATACCATGGTCAAGAAAGCAGGTGTTTTAGGAGCTACAGGATCCGTTGGACAAAGATTCATTCTTTTGTTAGCCAACCACCCCGAGTTTGAAATCCACGCATTAGGAGCTTCGCCAAGATCCGCAGGAAAAGCATACAAGGATGCCGTTACATGGAAACAAACCGACTTATTACCAGAAGTTGCCGAAAGTATCAAGGTTGTTGAATGCACCGTAGAAGAGTTTGCAGACTGTGACGTTGTGTTTTCTGGATTGGATTCAGATTACGCAGGAAAGATTGAAAAGGATTTTGTTGAAGCTGGGTTGGTTGTTATTTCCAATGCAAAGAACTACAGAAGAGAGGTGGACGTGCCATTGATAGTACCTATTGTCAACACCGAACACTTGTCAGTCATTGAGAACAAGGTGGCCGCTGCCAAGAAGGAAGGAAGGAAGACCGGGTACATTGTCTGCATTTCGAACTGTTCGACTGCCGGGTTGGTTGCACCATTGAAGCCATTGGTGGATGCGTTTGGTCCGATCGACTTGCTCACTGCAACCACTTTGCAAGCCATCTCCGGGGCTGGGTACTCGCCGGGTGTACCAGGGATCGATCTCTTGGACAACATCATTCCGTTCATCAGCGGGGAGGAAGAGAAGATTGAGTGGGAAACCAAGAAAATCTTGGGTAATGTGCACGATTCCGGCGATGTTTTTGCTCCGTTATCGGAGGACGAAATCAAGGTGAGTGCGCAGTGTAACAGGGTGGCTGTTATCGACGGTCATACCGAATGTATTTCTTTCAGATTTAAGAACCAACCAGCTCCTTCCACCGAGCAAATCAAGCAGGTGTTGCGTGATTACAAGTGTGAGGCTACATTGTTGGGTTGTCACTCTGCTCCTAAGCAAACCATTCATGTTTTGGATGAGGAAAACAGACCTCAACCAAGGTTGGACAGAAACAGAGACAATGGGTTTGGAGTTTCTGTTGGTAGAATTAGACCTGATCCTGTTTTAGATTTCAAGATGGTTGTTTTGTCGCATAATACGGTTATTGGTGCAGCTGGTGCTGGTATTTTAATTGGGGAGTTGTTGATTCTGAAGGGGTTGATCTGAGCAAACGAGCAAACAAACGAACGAAGTTAGTTTGTATGCGAGTTTGCGAGTTTGCAAGTTTGTCTTTGTTCTTTTGTAAGAGTTGGATTGCGAGTTTGGGAGTTAGTGGACTGTATTGACATTTAAACAAGAATATCATTGTAGATCAAACTGTATTGATATTAAAACCTTACAATCCGATATGTGTTATATAAAATACTTGATCAAAAGGCTAGATCTGATCTTTATTAAATAACTTCAATACCACTGAAGTAATCATTTCTTGAAGTATTGTAAATATTAACTTATCGATTCAGTATTAACTTATCTTTCAGTATTAACTTATCTTTTCAGTAACTTACCGCTTCAGTATTAACTCATCGCTTCAGTATTAACTTATCGTTTCAATATTACTATACAGTATTAACTCACTCGTTAATCATTATGAACTTAGACCTCACATCCCTCCACTCCATCACCGACCCAGAAAACCACATCTTCGAAGTCTACTCCAACCCAATCTCGTCCCAAAACCTTGGTTACGTCGACAGGTCATCGGATCATCTCACCGTCACGCTCGAGAAAACCCAACACGATCTAACCATCAAACAGTCGCTTTCGCTGCTTTCATCCACCAAACAAACCTCCTCGACCGGCTTTGTATGCTGGAAGTCATCCGTGCGATTGGTGGACTGGATACTAGGCCATGCCACCAGTCCGTTCTACAAGCTCTTCCAAAGCAAAAACAAGCTACTTGTAGTGGAGCTAGGCACCGGGATTGCCGGCGTATGTGCGAGTCTCCTTGGTCCTCTAGTATCCCGGTATATAGCTACAGACCAGAAACATATCCTCAAGTTATTGGCACACAACTTCCATGAGAATAGGAACGGCAAATCACAAGTGGATTTCCTTGAATACGACTGGGAATATATAGAGCACGGATGGTACAACTACTGTGAGCTTCTCGACAGCCAAACACCACCGTTACCAGACCTCATTATCGCATGCGACACCATATACAATGAATATCTCATTCCTCATTTTGTCCAAGCCGCAAAGAGATTGATGGGCACCAGCACTATCTTACTAGTGTGTTTACAGCTACGTGACCCTATAGTAACCGAGGAGTTTGTAAAACAGGTTATAGGGTCTAATCTAAACATTTATTCCATTCCAGAGGAATATCTTGACAGGCTGTTGCTGGAGGGGTTTGTTGTTTATTGTATAGCGAAATAAAAAAAAATATTCACACATGTCTACTGGGTTTGGCAGCACACCGAACTTTGCCAATCCGTCGACGGTGTTTGCGGATCCACGAAGGGACATGAAACGTAAGCCTTTTAAGAATGAAAAGAGGAGTGATAAGTTTACGAAACCTGAACATAGACAGAAGGAAAGACAGGATAAACATGCGAAGGATAGATATCTGAAGGACAGAAACCTGAAGGATAGACATCTGAACAGAGCTGACAGGCCGATGAAGAATGACAAAGCATACATATATGAACATAAAAGCAACAAATGGAGCAGACCCAAAGAAAATGGAGCAGAAGACCCACTAGATAAACCAGTTAAAACAATCCCAAAACAAACTCCAGACGCAATACAAACATTCAGTAGTGCCGAATTGACGAGTACAGGGGGGTTGTTTGCATCTCCAGAGTCGATGGGGTTTCGCAGGGGCAAAGTCATCCCTGCACGTCCAGTACCAAAGTACATGTTAATCCAGTCCAGATTATTGTACACGCCAGCATTTGTACAGAATGCATGGGACAAACAGAACCAAGAGCACATGATCCAAATAGAATCCCAGAGCAACGGCCAGGACCTTCAAGGGTTATATGAAGAGTTCCAAAAAATGAGAGAAGTCGAAAGAAAGCAGATGGAGAAGTTTGGATTGGTGGATGCGGAAAACACACGGAAGGATTTGACTGATGCGATTTCGTTCCAGGGAACATGTCTCGACATGTGTCCGACGTTTGAGCGAGTGCGCAGATCGTTGGAGAACAATGTGAAGAAGTTGGAGCGAGATCCTGTCACAAACAAGATTTCACGGGAGCGTGCGATCAAGGCGTTCTCAAGACCTGCGGCTGGCCAGCCACCACCATTGCCTTCTGAGGTGAGACCGCCGCACGTGTTGGTTCGGACGCTTGATTACTTGGTGGACCAGATAGTGCCACTTTTGCCTGAGGCGCACTCGTTTATTTGGGACAGAACTCGGTCGATCAGACAGGACTTTACGTACCAGAACTCGTTTGGGCCGGAGGCCATTGATTGTAATGAGAGGATTGTGCGGATCCATCTTCTTTCGTTGCATGTGATGGGTGGAAGTGAGTTGGAGTACTCGCAGCAGCAGGAATTGGAGCAGTTCAACAAGGCGCTCCAGACATTGATTGAAATCTATGACGATGTGCGGAGCCACGGAGGCCAGGCGCCTAACGAGGCCGAGTTCAGGGCGTATCATCTCCTAAGTCACCTCAGAGACCCCGAGTTGGAAAGAGAAGTGCAGAATCTCCCAAACGCGATTTTTCATGATAGAAATGTGCAGTTGGCGTTGAGGTTCCGGAAGCTTGCATCTCAGAATAACGTTGTCGAGCGTGGCTACTCCAATCCTGTAGGCTCCATCAATTTGTTTGTGGAGTTTTTCAAGTTGGTGTACAATTCCGAAACCCCATTTTTATTTGGGTGTCTTTTAGAGACTCATTTTAATGAGATTCGGTTTTATGCTTTGAAGTCGATGAGCAGAAGTTACCATACCAAGAGTAAGGCATATTCTGCCAATGTTTTAAAAGATTTACTTGGGTTTGATTCTCTAGAGAAGCTTGTTGATTTTTTGAATTATTATGAGGTTGATACTTTACAAGATAATGGGGAGTTATTGGTTGATTTGTTTAATAAGGAGAAGCTTGAGACAAAGTATAAATTGAATTCTTTTAATGAGAAAGCCAAGAAGACTCAGACTTATTCGAAGCAATTGGATTTAAAGATTAATGGGAATTCTTTAAAGAGTTATATTAATCAGGGAATTTCGAATAAGAATTTAGGGATTAAACAGCAATTTGGTATATTGGATACTGTTAAGGTGAGTGCTACTACGAGTTCTTCTGTTTCGAAGATTTCATCAGGATTAAGATTTAATCAATCACAACAATCATCACAACAATCATCACAACAATCATCACAACAATCATCACAACAATCAATTCCACAACAATCAATTCCTCAACAGTATGGTCAATTGGCTCCACAATTGACTCAACCATCACAATTTAATCAACCATCACAATTTAATCAACCATCACAATTTAATCAACCACCGAATCAATCAGCTCCACAACAGATTGCAAAACCAGCTTCAGTTCCACAATTTACACAAACTCAACAAACAAAAGTTACTCCAGCAAAACCAATTATTCAATCGTTTGAAAAACCTAATCAACCAACTAACAAACCAACTATTCAATCGGTTGTTGACCCAATCGGTCAGTCATTTAATATCCAACCACCTAAGAATCAACCACTGACATTCAAATTAGAACCAACAAAAACAGAAATCAAACCAATAGCTGCTCCATTACTAGACTTTTCAAGTAATGTACAAACAAAAATATCTACACCTCCAGTTTCCAATAAACCAATTAGTGTTCCGAGCATTTCAGCACAAAAGAAACTTGTCAACCACCCTAGATTTGCAACCGCATTGAATGAAGTGTGGGAGTCGATAGCTGAGGCTACTATACAACAGGAACTAAAAACCATCTTACCCAAGTTGATCGAGATGAACCGGGTTAAGAAAAGACGGGAAAATGCAATCAATACGCTTGGAAATGAGCTTTACGAAGCATTTTTGTCCGAGGTGATTTACCAAAAATCAATGGAAGTACTCGCGGAAGGGTTTTCCACCAAGATGATCGAGAAAAATGCTGTTAGAAGGTTAGTTAAAGTTGCTAAAAAGGTTAAAGTAAAACATGATTTAAAACGAAAAAGAGAAGAAGAATTGAATTCGATATCGTTCAAGGTGCCGAAGAAGAGGAGATTGTCGGTGTCTTCTAATGCGTCTACTACTACGGAATCGATATATAGAAGATGGAATACGGAAAGTCGGAGTATAACACAGAGACAAGAGGAGATTAAAGAACTTTGGGCGCCTTTGGATATGAAGAGTTTCACCAAGGCATGCTCGGAGAAAATAAGGTTGAGGATTGAATCGGACAACGCCAAATTGCAGTTTCTTTTGGTGGTTGAAAACTGGGCGTCGTCGTACTCCAAGTGGCTCAACACCAAGTTGTCGTTGAGAGCAAATGTTGACAAGAGGATATATGAAAAGTTGATAGTGGAGGATAAGGCAACGTTGAACATCACCAGTTTGCCCAGTAATAATTACTTGAATCTGGATTTTTTTTCCAAGACATCGTTTGTGATGTTTGAGTGTGGGATGGTTCAACCTGGAACCAAGTATACATCGCTTGAGGACAAGTTGAATAGAGATAGAGGGGTTCTCAAGAAGATTGTTTCGTTGGCGGAGAAGTTTAGTTATTATGAGGTACATATATTGGTTGTTTTTTGGGATGTCACCGAGTCGGGAATGCTGCAAGAACAGGTGAAGAAGTTGCTCGATATGGACAGCATGTCAGGCGCTGTGTTCTGCGACATGAGTGCTGAGGATGCAAACATTAACGAAGTTTTAGTTAGAGGCTTGGATGAAGTTAAGAATGCGTTTGATGGAACACTTAGCAAGCGGGGAGAAAAGAGAAGTGTAAATGTGGAGAAGTTGGCCCAACTCAACAGAAAGCGGGCGGCCGAAGAGGAATCAATCGAAGAGAAAAGAAGAAAGATTGCAGACGAGGAAAGGGCAACCAAAGTTCTTGAGGAAAAGCTCATAGAACAAGCCAAGCGCACCAAACAGTATAACTACTTGGAAAAACACGTGCAAGGGTCGCAGGGAATGCCTAGACGGGCACCAGTCAATGGCAATCCCAACCATTCAGCCATTTTCCAGTACATGCAACAACGTAACAGTTTCAATTCGGGGTACAGTTCCGCCAACACCTCGATGAACAATGCATCGATTCTTACCGGGTTTGGTCTTGGAGTCATCGATGAAAACAAAAGCATGGAGACTACAAAACCATTACCTAGAAATGTCCAGCAGTTAAGGGATCTTACGCTGGGGATTAAAGCTAGATTTAAGAAGATCTAGATTGCATTTTGTATAATATTTGTATAATAGTTGAAAGTCCACAAGCGACGAGTGAGTTTGTGTTGTTTAATAAGGGTTAGTAGATGACTGCAAGTTTTCATTGATAGATTAGAGGTGTATTTTACACAGTCACGTAAACACCAACATACCAGCATATACCAATAACGTAAATGCCACCTCATAAACACTCTACTCACAATAGTAGAGGTCAAAATTCACAAGCTGGCTTGGTTCGTTTGTGAGTGGTTCGTTTGTGGGTTGCCTTTGTCGGCAACCTGCATACACATCATATTAATTCAAAAAAGACATCAAAGCAACATGGATCTCTTGAAAGACGCAGCAAAGAACCTTAACCTTTATGATGTCAAGGCCTACGTTCGCAAAGCACAGAACGGTATGTATTCCTAGCACCCCAAAACTTACTAACAAGGTAGTGGCGATGAACCTTACTGAAATGGAAGCCAAGGTTCGCGAGGCAACCAACAACGAACCTTGGGGAGCATCCACCTCTTCAATGGCGCAGATTGCTGCTGGTACATACAACTACAGGGAGAGAGAGGAAATCATATCATTTATTTTCCGTCGTTTCACAGAAAAGGCTGCCAATGAATGGAGACAAATCTACAAATCCTTGCAGTTGCTTGAATATTTGATCAAAAACGGGTCTGAGCGGATCATTGACGATGTGAGAGCCAACTTGTCGTTGATTCAGATGTTGAAGTCCTTCCATTACATTGACTCCAAGGGGAGAGACCAAGGTGTAAATGTGCGTAACAAGTCCAAGGGATTGATTGGATTGTTGAACGACGATGCATTGATAAGATCGGAACGGAAGAAGGCCAAGGCCAACGCTAACAAGTTCCGTGGCGTTAGCAGCAACGTGCACGGTGGAATTCTGTCCACTGTTGCCGGCCGTACCTACGGTGGCGAGGATGAGGACTTCAATAACAGGGTGTTTGGTGACGGTGGTGTCTTTGGTGAGAGATACGACGATACCGCTGCCAACTACAACAACGGGAATACGGGCTCTTCCAACGACAACTTTGAAGAGTACGACGTCGGGACCACTTCTGCCTCGTCCAAGCCAACTACCAGCTCGTCCAAGGTAAACGCTTCCAGATCCAAGAGCAAGCCTCAACCAAAGCAACCGGAAAACGACTTGTTGGGAGATTTATTATCATTTGATAAGCCCGAAGCAGCAGCTCCCGCGGCTCCGGCAGCTAATGATGACGATGATGACGACTTTGATGATTTCCAAGCTGCTCCTTCACAACCAGCCAAGCCTGTTAGCAACTTGAACAACTTGTATGCTCAGCAAGCGCAAACTCAAGGACAGCCTCAATTTGGACAAACCGCTCAGTCTGGACAAGCCAACTACAATGTCAACACTTCTGCTGCCCCAGTGAAGGTTGCCGCTAACAACGACGCCTTTTCATCGTTGTTCTCATCTGCAAAGACAAAATCTAAATCTACACCAGCCGCCGCCAAGCCACAAGCACCAGCCGCTGCACCTGCAGCAGCCAGTGACGATCTTTTCGGGGACTTCAGCTCAAACAATACTTCTAAACCTGCAGTACAAAACTCTGGTGAAGTTGATTTATTGAGCTTCTAATCTTATATATTATGTAAGGAAAAAATTGAAAAATTATCAACATGTTCAGAACCACACTTTCCGCTTTCAGACCAGTCAACAGTAGACTCTTCTCGTCCTCCTCCAGAGCTTTGGGGTCCAAGGTTTTCTTCAACGTTTCTATTGCTGGAGAAAAGCAAGATACCATTGAATTTGAGTTGTACGACGATGTTGTACCAAAGACCGCCGAGAACTTCAGAGCCTTGGCCACCGGAGAAAAGGGGTTTGGTTACGCTGGTTCCATCTTCCACAGAGTGATTCCAAGTTTCATGTTGCAAGGTGGTGACTTTGAGACTGGTAAGGGTTACGGTGGGAAGTCCATCTACGGGAACAAGTTTAACGACGAAAACTTTATCAAGAAGCACGACAAGGCTGGTTTGTTGTCTATGGCCAATGCTGGTCCAAACACCAACGGCTCCCAATTTTTCATCACCACTGTTCCATGTCCATGGTTGGATGGCAAGCACACTGTTTTTGGTGAGGTCACCAAGGGTTATGATGTTGTCAAGAAGATTGAAGGATATGGTTCTTCTTCTGGTCAGCTTAGGGCTAAGGTTGTTATTGAGGAGAGTGGTGAGCTCTGAGTACTTTGCCATGAAAAAAGTGGTGAAGGAACATCCACTACGAAGTGGGTGTGAGTTTTTAGCCACCACAAAGTCTCATGATATTCTTATAAATAGTTGGTAATGAACATCATTCATTATAAATAAAGTAATTTTAGTTTACTAAAAACTCCAGTCTCGTTGATTTGGAATCTATTCGTTAAGAGGTTTTCGAGCGGGCTTAATTACTACGCTACAATTTGAGATGATGGATTCTCATATAAAAGAATATTGTAGGATTTACAACGTTTGGTTCAGCATTTGATTGTAACTTTTGTCATGGATATGAAGTTAATTTTGTTTTTCTATTAAGCTCATTAATTAGAATGACTTTGGTTTCTTTAATTTGCATCCTTTTTCATAGACTAAATTCTCCAATTATGTTTTTTCGAATCTTTATTGAATCTCGTTTTCTCGAATCTTTGTAGAATACTGTTTTCTCGAATCTTTTCTTGTCTTCTCGAATCTTTTCTTGTCTTCTCGAATCTTCATTGATTCTTGATTTGTATGAATAACTCATTCTCGCTTTGCTCGAATGCTTTTCAACGAATGCTTATCATCAAATGATTCTCACTTGCTCGAATGCTTATCATCGAATGATTCTCGCTATGCTCGAATCACATTTATTGTAATCTACAATTATATATGCATTAGATTTTAAAAGTAGGATGAGGCTCATCCTTAGGAATCAAGTCCTTTGGCATCTTCTTCTTCAATTGAGCCAATTTATCATAATCACCAGCCAAAATTCTGGCAATAACCAAGTCATCTCTATCTTGAATTTCTTGTTTAGACTTACCTTGGTTACTCAAGAATTCCTTAGCCTTTTCAGTATCACCATGGAAGTATTCTTCCATAGCTCTCAATCTCAATTCCTTTTCAGCCCATTCAGGACCTTCCAATTCTCTCTTCTTCATTTGTGCAGTGTATTTAGCATAAGCAACGTAAAGGAAAATTGGCAATACAATGTAAAAATAAGGAATTTCCCAACCTTCAGCCTTTTCAGTTTCACGGATAATCTTCCACTTCAATTCACCAGTGGCCTCATCTTTGTATGGAATCTTATCAATGATCTTACCAGCATCCTTGGTTACAAATTGAAAGTTGGCCAAGTCTTGGGTGTTGTCTTTGTATAAATCCAAGTGTTCTCTAGCAACACCAGGCAATATGAAGTTCCAGTTAGAGTGGTTTCTTTGGTAGTACAAGTTTTGCAATTCAGCGATGGTCTTGAACTCGGAATCGCTAGGCACTCTTGGGGTACCATCAGGGTTAGTGTAGATTCTGGTGACACTTCCGAGGGAATCCAACTTGGTACGAATGTCCTTTTCCACTTGAGGATTGAACTTGCCAGGCTTGTACTTGAACAAGGCGTTCAAAGGTAACTTGAAGGTAAATCTCGCCATAGCCTTATCTGTTACTTTTTGTTTTTCAGAAACATTTTATTGGTTCATTGAAAATTTTTTTTGCTGGTTAGGATTTGCGGGTTAGTTTGAATTGTGTAAACCCCATGGCAGAGGACATTTCTGAAGGGTCCTCTTGATATTGTTTCTTCAGACGTTTGAGTTTTCGTTTTCTACGTTGTTCTTTTTCAAACTGAATTCTTCTTTCCACTCGCTCTCTGAGAGATGTTGCAGCCGTTTCAGTTTTAGACCGAATCAGCTCGGAAACTAGTGATTCAATCGTTGCGATAACCTCTTGTAATGTAGCATGTTTACTTCCTGATGTCAGCGTAGAATCACCAAACGAGCCTGCCTTTGAAATATGTTGTGGAGAGTTAAAGTGGTCAATTAAGGCCAAGTTATCTCTGAATGAGAGGTTACAGATTGGACAAAAGAACCCAAACCTTCGGGATTTACCATTGCTGAGAGGGTTGATGATGTTGTACTTTTTAACCGCAGAAAGCAGCGACTCAAGAAGTTGATTTCTGTGTTGAAGTAACGAAGAAGAAGAATCGTCTTTGAGTTTGGGTACGGAAGGATCAAGATCTTCATCAGCCTTTCTCTTCTTACCCGCTTCTTTGGCGTACTCATCTACATTCCATGTTCTTCTACCGTACTGGTCCACGCTCCTCTTCTCTGCCATTTTTTGGTTAAAAAAGGTTAAATGAGCAAAGTAGAGAAGAAAACACTGGAGAAGAAAACAGTCTACACTTTGAATTCTAATATCTTACAATTGCTTGGAAAAAGCCAGGATGATTTTGATAACCGGTGGAAGATAGAGCCATTTCTTATAAGTAATGTTCCGGCAAAGCTCCACCGCGGGGGCTCCATCAAGGTCGCTGCGTTTGATATGGATAGTACCCTTATCACCACCATTTCTGGCGTTAAGTTTGGCACTGGACCGCACGATTGGAAGTGGTTAGAAGAGGTCATCCCACAAAGGTTGAAGGAGTTGCATGAAAAGGGCTATGTACTTGTTATTTTCACCAACCAAGGTGCAGTTGCGCCTGTGCGGACTGGAAAGTCATTTTCGAACTTGACTACAAAGGTCAATCTGATGGTCAAGGAATTGCAATTGCCTGTTTTGGTGTATGCATCGGTGCGGATACCAAAGAAGAAGGATAAAATACATTTAGAAAAGTGTACGTACATGCGGAAGCCTTCCATAGGAATGTGGAAGGAGTTTGAAAAATATATACAAGGAATGGGGGAGATAGATATGGAGGAGAGTTTTTTTGTTGGTGATGCTGCTGGGCGTCCCGATGATTTTCTGGATTCGGATCGACTTTTTGCTGAGGGTGCTGGCTTGAGGTTTTTGACTCCTGAGGGGTTCATAGAAACGAAAGAACTCCCGAAAGAACTCACGGAGTGAGTGAGTTAGCGAGTGAATAAGCGAGTTTGCTTGTATTTAATCATGTTATCTTCATATTCCCTCTTAAATATTATCCTCTACTATTGAGGATATGAAAACTCCCAGTTTACAAACCCACTTTGATAGTTAAATTCTAAACTCACTCCTTTATAACCTTCTTTATCTCATCATCAGAAAAACTCCCCACACGCATAGTCTTCCCAACAACATTAAAATACCCATAAACATTCTCAATAGAACGATCAGAACCATTACTCAATACCAAACACTTTTCCACATCAGAAATATCATTCTCAAATCTAATAGCATCATCAGTGTTCTGTGGATAGTTTTGTATAATCACATTAGTATCTAAAGTACCCCCACGAGTATTCAACCAAAATCTAAGTTCTTCCTTAATAATTGCAGTCACAAGTCCCTTTGGATAAGGCTTGTTCGCCACATCCAAGTCCTGTAAAAGATAAGAATACTTTTTAGATTCGTCCCTCTTTTCATTTTCAATCAACTTCTTAGGATCAATGACCTTGACCTGTCTGGAGGAGTCCAATTTTGCGAAGGAATCAGCCAAAGTGTCGATGCTATTCTGCGATTCCACAAAAGGAACCAAGAAGAACTTGTACTTATCGTTTTGTTCAAAAGTAACCAACTTGTTACGTCTTTTTAAACCACTGGTGACCTCGTACTCACGGAGTTCTCTTTCATCTGCGAACGAATTCTGGGGCTTTCTCTTGTCCACACGTTTACCCATAAGATACAAGATACTGGACGAAAAGAGAAACATGTAAAAAAGATATCTGAGTCTTGGAGGATTTTTATCCCTTCTCATGCGGGTGGTGTAAGTCCTGGAGGATTGAAACCACAGGACATTTCTAGGAAAAGTGGCATACAAGCCAGATCTTGGAAGCTTCAACATGTTTTTCGTAAAAAAAATCACGAGACCAAACTGAAAATTTTCAATCCATGTCTTTGGTTAGTTTGGCACACTTGTGCTCGCACTTGAAGAACTGTATGAATGTGAATGTTTCCACAACGTCCATTCCATTCAGCCGATTAAATTTGGAGGTTGCTGTTGGGTTGTACAAAGAGGGCTTCATCTCGCTGGTGCAAAAGGGCTCCACAAATGGCCCAGACTTGACTCCAGTCGACGTCACCCCAGATAACATAGCATCCCGTAGGTTGTGGTTGGGGTTGAAGTACCGTAGCAACCAACCTGTTATTAGAGACATATCTTTGATTTCCAAGCCAGGTAGAAAGGTCAATTTATCGGAGGTTGAAGTCAAAGCATTAGCATCGGGGTTGCCTGTTAGATTTATTAAGCCTTTGCAACCTGCCGAGGTGATGTTTATTAAAACTGATTCTACGAAGAGTGAGTTTTTGGAGATTCAAGAGGCTGCTAAGAGAAATGCAAAGGGGTTGGCCTTGTGTCGTGTGAAGTGATATTGAAGCGAAACACCAAAACCCAGGGACATATCCTGTATCATGCGAGGCCAAATATCGAAGGATACCTTGGCAGTATCCCATAAATGATAATTCATGTAGATAAACTATTCAGAAATATGAGTATTATGTTGTAGAGAGGTGAATGTAATCCCTAAAGGATATTTTATATTTATAGAAATATGTATCAGTAAAGTTGATACATCATTTTTAGAAATGCAGATTTACACGTTATATTGTTTATTCCGATTAATCAGCGAGATTGGTAATCAGCATATCTTCTAAGATTGTGAAATATTAATTAGCACTGTAACGAACGTGTGATTAGATCGGAATGACAAATCTCCCATGCATATATTGCTCAATATCTAATCTACAACACAATTCGTTGGGAAGCACCAGTATGCCAGCTGGTCATGTCCACTTGCCAACCCTTCCATAAAAGTAATCTTTCTCTGAAATCATTGACCTCGTTCAAACTCAAGTTTTGTTTCGATTGCGATGCAAATTCGTTGGTGGTGATGACGGGTTTTGCTGGTTGAACGACTGCGGGAGTGTTCACCACGGACCCCCCAGCCTTGAGCACGGCGATTTCTTCACGAAGATCACTAATGGTATCGTTGAGGTCCATTTTCGACAACTTAAGATCGGTATTTTCATCTCTCAATCTACTGATGGTACTTTTTTGTTGTTCGATGATTTCTTTGAGTGAATCAACGGATTCGGATTCGATTGGAGTTTCCTTTACTTTGGTTATTTCAGGTTCTTTAATTTTAGGTTCATTTTCCACCTTTGCTTGTTTTTGATCTAATTGTTCATTGTCCACCTTTTCTTCATTTTCCACCTTTTCTTCATTTTCCACCTTTTCTTCATTTTCCACCTTTTCTTCATTTTCCACCTTTTCTTGTACCTTTTCTTGTACCTTTTCTTCCTTCTCTTCAACCTTCTCTTCAACCTTCCCTTCAACCTTCTCTTCAACCTTTTCTCCCTCCTTTACTTCCTCATCCTTCTCTTCATGCTTCTCTCCCTCCCTTACTTCCTCATCCTTCTCTTCAACCTTTTCTCCCTCCTTTACTTCCTCATTCTTCTCTTCAACCTTCTCTCCCTCCTTCACTTCCTCATCCTTCCCCTCAACTTCCTCCTTATCCTTCTTCTTATTCTTCTTATTCTTCTTCTTCTTTAAATCCGCAATCTTCTTTCTGGCAGCTTCTAATTTTTGCTCCTTACTAAGTTCTGAATCCGAGTCCGACATGTTGTTGAAAATTGATACTTCCACGTCTTGTTTAGGTAGGATGTGATCACGTGACAATGTATTATCCGATAACCACTAGATGTGGCCCATCCGACAGCATAATGGGTTTGTGTTTAATGGCTGCTTCGACACACAAGTTTATTGACCACTACGGTAGAATTCCGGCTAATATTGTCCCCTTTCATTTGAGGGCACCACGCTACTAACCAAATGATAGTTGGGTGCAAAAATACCAAGTAGCAAAGTTTAACTCTTAAGATGGCCGAGTCTGTCAACGTAGATGTGGCGCGCGGAAATCATCGTAACAGTAGGCGGAGAGTCCCATTATGAAAGTGCCCTGAACGTTGAAGTGCAGAATAGATAACCACTATAACAATGGAAAAGATAATTGACTCAAATACGATTCGAAGCGAGGTGGGCCGGGATGCAAAATAAAGGGAATATTTCATGTGTTTAGCAGTTTTTAAATAACCATTAAAGTCGAAGATCCCTAAATGGGTGTTTTTGTGTACCGTGGGTAATTTTGTTTATTTCACCTTGGTAGTTTTTTTATTGTATAAATATAATTGAATCAGGAGGGTATCATCATCAGAACAGCGATGATTGAGGATTTAGCATACCAGGTGTTCAAACTCAGTAAGAGGGACACATGCGAAGCCGATAACGAGTATAATGGGGAACATTTTGGTGCCCGTATCTCATCTATATTTGTGATTTTGGTCACATCGGGTTTTGGAGCCTTTTTCCCAGTGCTTGCCTCCAGATACTCATTCATAAAACTTCCACCATGGTGCTTCTTCATTGCTAAGTACTTTGGTTCTGGTGTGATTATAGCAACTGCTTTCATCCATCTTTTACAACCTGCAAACGAGGCCTTGACTACTGAATGTCTCGGTGGTGTGTTTGAAGAATACCCCATGGCGTTTGCTATTGCACTTATCACATTGTTTGTGTTGTTTTTTATTGAAATGGTGGCCTACAGATTTGTAGACAAAAAGGTGGCTGCCCTTGGCGAAAGCGAGGGTCATTCTCACTCGCATTTCGGCGATGACTCGGCGTTTGTTAAGAAGGAAGCCGATGAAGACGTGCAGTCCGTAGCGAACCATTCTGACGAGCATGATAAAGCTAATAACTATCCCTCCCACTTTCTGCATGCTCATGAACACCAAGACCCAGAAGCTGTCGGTACTCCTGTCAACAGTTACGATAGGGAGCAGTACTACGGTCAGCTCTTGGGTGTTTTTGTCTTGGAATTCGGTATTATCTTCCACTCTGTGTTTGTTGGTTTATCTCTTGCAGTAGCAGGTGAAGAGTTTGTATCACTTTACATTGTGCTTGTTTTCCACCAGATGTTCGAGGGGTTGGGTTTGGGTTCGAGAATTGCAACCACGCCTTGGCCAAAGTCCAAGCGCTGGACTCCTTGGGTCTTGTGTCTTGGTTACATGTTGACCACTCCAATTTCCATTGCCATCGGTATGGGTGTCAGAACTTCTTATCCGCCAGGCTCTAGAAGAGCATTGATCACCAACGGATGTTTTGATTCTATTTCCGCTGGTATTTTAATCTATGCTGGTATTGTTGAGTTGATGGCTCATGAATTCTTGTACTCTACCGAGTTCAAGGGTGATGCTGGTTTTAAGAAGATGTTGTGGGCTTACTTTGTTATGTGCTGGGGTGCTGGTTTAATGGCTTTGTTGGGTAAATGGGCATAAATTTATTCTTTTTAATATATCTTTAATGTGATTGCTGTAGAATACGAACAGGGAACTACGAAGAATTCGTAAATTTGTATTATTTTGTTAACTGGGACTAGAGGTTAATAATATATCAGGGAAATTGTAACAATAAATAATGTTTATGCAGAAGGAGTTCAAGATATAATTCAAAAGTTAATTAAAAGTTACTTTATCCAGCAAAGGAATGTAATAGAGCCGTTCATGGATAGGCAAAGGTACAATTGAGTAGCCAATATTACTCCAAAGCTACAAACACGAAACAGGAAAACTAAATTGAGACTGACCACAAATCAATTGAGAAGGAAACGAGCCAAATTGAGAGGAAGAAAGCTGTATTTGTAATAGTCAGTTGAAGTCTTGGATTGCGACCAAATTTGGATAGAACTTTATGAGAAGAAAAGAACGACTTTGGAGCAAAATAGTGTATAAAGAGCTAATACAGAATGGTATATATACAAAGGAAACGCCTATTACTATGTGTTGCTCTAATAACTAAATTACACTGAATAATAAAAGTTACAACTAACGTTCAAAGATCAGATTATCTATTATTTGCCAAATTCGGCTCTTTAGAATTTGCATCTGAATTGTAACTTGACATATTACAAATATTAAACTTTTATTAAGAAAATATCACTCCTTGGCAAGTATTCTCACTTTGTTTAATGCATGATTACTTATACATGATTACCCATGCACAGTTACTCATACACAATAATTCACTCACAAACTCACAATGAAAATCATACAAGGAACTGAAATAAGCCAAATTATTTAACCTTGTAAAAGAACACCATCTGTTCAATAATAATCCTTTCAATAATAATCCTTTCAATAATACACCATCCGTTCAATAACAATCCTTTCAACATCATCCGTTCAATAATACTAAAAATCATCAATTTACATTTTTCTCCTTCATTCTTAACACTCATATCATGTTAATTTTCATCTCACAATTTAATTGCGAAAATGCTCAGATTTAGACCAACAGCCAGAGTTCTTATTCGTCCATACAGTAAATTCTCAACCGAGTATGTTCCTTCTCCTCCAAAGCTTCCCAAGGAAGAACAGGAGGAGTTTGAAAGACTACAGAAGTTGGCAGCATCGCAAATAGCAATCGAGGAGTACAATGACAAATTAGCAGAAGAGAAGGAGGTTAGAGCACCACATATTTCGTCTGATGGTGCGGGTGTAGTTTCTTCTGAGTCTGCAGGAACAGATATTGGATCATTTGCACTGTTGAAAACTATTCCTGAGTTTGAGGGAGAAGTGAATCCGAAAACCGGGGAAGTTGGAGGTCCTAAGCAAGATCCTTTGAAGCATGGCGATTGGGCTTTTAATGGTAGAGTGACTGATTTCTGAGGGATTCTGGTTTAATGATAACTACTTTAACGTATACAAGAATATCAATAACATAGATGTAAATAAGATATAATATATAAGGACACATTAAAAACGTATAAAGAAAACATAAAACATTAAGAACTTGTAAATAAAATATAACAGATCAGTTCAATAACATTGAATAAAAACATCGTATGATATAAAACATCTAATACAGGTTATAATTAATGTTCATCAAAGAGCTCATCATCCTCATTAAAAAAATGGACTTTGATCCGCTTTCTCTCTTCACACCAAAAGAAGAGACTTTCGAAGAAGAAAATGTCTTCTTGGCTCCCAATGAAGAGATGGAAAAATTGATGGAAGAAGAAGCCGCACATCTTGAACCATTGCTGAGTTTAGATTTACCACTTTTGAAGCTACATCCTCCAGCCAACGTTTTGATGTTGGTGTTGAAATTACTACAACCCGACCAGCTTTATAACTTTGCACCAGATGCCCATGAGGATGTTGATATTGACGTGAAAGAAACGTTTGAGAGCAAGGATGTTACGGAATCGGAGGTTCTAGAAGCTTTACCTTGGTTGGAAAAGTATTGTCACAGATTCAACAGTGTGATAAAGTTAGCATATATCCCGCACTTGAGTAAGTTGTTGAAAATGAGTTTCACGAGTGAGTATAACAGTTATATGACTGGGATCATTGCCAGTGACTTGAGTTGGGTCGATGATGAGGGTTTTAGAACAAGTGTTCTCAAAGCTGCATCTCTTCGGTTAAGTGAAAACTGCGGAAGGAACGCACAACCAGACAGAATACGAAACATCCGTGTGGAGAACCTTTCGAGGTATCTTTCAGGAGAGAAGGATTACATTCAGCTTATGGAGCCATCGCTCACCAGCGACAACTTGGGGTTGAAGACATGGGGCTCATCGCTTATTCTTGCGAATAGATTGGTCAACCGCCCGGGATACGTGAAAGATACAGCCTTGGAGTTAGGGTCTGGGACCGGACTTGTTGGCATGGTAAGTAACCTCATCGGCAACCTCACGATTTTGACTGATTTAAAGGAAATCACGCCCAACCTCCAACATAACCTTGAGTTGAATGATATTGATTCAAAGGCGTACGAACTTGATTGGCGTAACCATTCTTCGTTTTTAAGTGCGTGCGGGGACGTCTCCTTCAGCACTATTCTTATCAGCGACCCCATCTACTCTTCGCAACATCCGATTTGGTTAATGGATACAGTAAATAGATTTTTCAATAGGAGCGATAGAGAGGCTAGAGTGCTTATTGAGATTCCCCTTCGTCCAAAGTTTGAACAGGATCGAGAATTGTTGTGGGGTTTGTTTGAGAGGTTGGGTTTTTATGAGTGGGAACATGAAATCGAGGATGGGTTTGACGAATTTGGGCCTATGAAGTTCTGTTTTAAGATGTTTAAACTGTATAAAAGGATATAAAAAGTTAAGCAAATAAGTGTTTTGTTGAAAAGATAAGTTACTATAGATCATAATGTTTCCGAATATCACATATATATTTATAAATACTTCTTTAAGCCTTTTAATCTATCAATGGCATCCTCCAAAACTGCATCATCCTTACAAACAGCAAATCGGAGACAGTTTGCCAACCCATGTGATTGTTTGCTGCTTTGAGGAACAAACTCAGTAGGAGGAATACCAACAACCCCGATTTCCCTAATCAACCAGTAAGCCAACTTGAAATCTCTAGGACTAGCAGCAAATGCTTCAGGGAAAACATAATCATCTGGGATTTTTAACTTGCTGAAATTCACCAACAAAAAGTAGGCGCCTTCAGCAATAGTGTAAGGTAAACCCAATTCGTCGAAAACCGATTGAAAGCGTTCATACTTCTTGACGTACTGCAACTGAGTTTCCTTAAAGTAATCCCTTTTGACAGCTTCATCGAACGCCTGCGCGACTGCTTGTTGCAATGGAGAAGGAGTGCAAAAGTTGATTCTGGTGTGGGCAGCGGTGACATACTTGATCAAACTAGGAGGTCCATGGAGAAAACCTATTCTCCAACCAGTGGCTGCAAACGATTTACCTGCAGAACCCACAGTAAGGGTTCTTTCGGCCAATTCAGGCAATTTGGCTAAGTTAGCAGGACGTGGAAACTCCGGTGTGTAGTACAAGTTTTCATAAACTTCATCACTGATGAGAATCAAGTTGTTTTCAATAACAATTTTGCCCAACTTGATCAATTCCTCTTCAGTTGCAACTTTCCCGATTGGGTTGTGTGGAGTGTTCAAAACGATGAGTTTAGTTTTTGGGGTAATAGCTGCTTTGAGGCCATCCCAGTCAAACTCCCAGTCCTCTCCAGTGACCACCTGTGAGTCCAATTTGACAGGATACTTAATCAGCACGTACTTTACTTTTGCACCGGTCATCTCAATGTTTGGGACATATTGGTCAAAGAAAGGCTCAAACACAATTACCTCGTCACCAGGAGTCAAGAACCCAAAGAATGCAGCAAACATTCCTTCATTGGCTCCGGTGGTGATTTGGACTTCGCTTGGATCAACCGGGCGACCAAACGAACGAGAGTAGTGTTGGGCAACTTGTACAAGCAAGTTTGGATTTCCACGAGCGTGTGCGTACTGGTTGTATTGTGGTTGAGTCAATGCCTCTGTAACCGCAGCAGTAGCGAAATCCGGTGGGTTATAAGAGAAGAATCCCTGGCCCAAGTTTGCTACAGGTTTTCCAGTTTCTTTAACAGTGGCAGCAGCAGTTTCATTGATAAGCGACCAAATATCCTTTTGGCCTGGCTTGAAGTGGAAGTAGGGATTGTGCAATGATTCCGGGTTAGATGTCATAATTCGACGAATGTGTCTAAGCATGTAATTTCCAGCTATTGATTAGCTCCACATTATATGTGCACGTGATAGCATACAATATGACTAATAGTGGAGTGCGTAAAGCTTTCGGATAAGAAGAAAGTTGTGTATATTCTAGAGAATGTATTATTCCGCAGGTATATATATATAGAATGCTTTATTCCACAGGTGTATATATATTGAATGTTTTATTCCGCAGGTATATATATTGAATGTTTATTGATGAATTAATGAATAGAGTTTGGGTGCAAAATTTCTATGCACTATCTATAGTTTTTAATAAATTAACCACTGGATCTATAGTGGAATAGCCCTCTTCTACAGTCCACTTTTCAGATGATTTTTGAATCACCTCACATGCATGCCCGGTAACAAGTAGACCCGGAGGCCTGGACCCCAAAACGGCCACCGCTTCAGCAACCAGACCAAGGGTTGTTCTGATGATTCTCTGGTCAGGACACGAAGCACGCTCGATGATGGCAGCAGGTAATTCCGGGTCCCACTGCTTGGATTCGATCAATTGAGGAATGAGCTCCGAAATACGGTGCAATGCCATAAGGAAAATAGTTGTACGAGATCTTACAAACTCAGGCAACACAGGAAGCGCCCCACGACGACCAGTTCCCGTACAGATTAAAACCTGGTCGGCCACCTCTCTATGTGTAACAGGAATATTTGCCACAACCGGTGCGGCTAAAGCAGATGTAATACCAGGCAAGACCTGGGGTGTGTAGCCTCTTTCGTGGAAAAAGTTGTATTCTTCTCCACCACGGCCAAAGATGTAGGGGTCACCTTGTTTTAATCTAACGACAGTCTTTCCGTTCTCAACACCTTGTAAGCCCATTTCCAATAACTCTTCTTGTGCACGTTCCGCATTGCCCGGGAACTTCTTTGCTATGTACACCTTTGTTTTCTTTGGGATTAAGTCTAAAACTTGCTGAGGAACCAATTTGTCTGTTAAGATTAAATCAGCAATGTGAATGAGGTGGAGGGCACCTAGTGTGAGAAGAGAGACAGAGCCTGGGCCGCTGCCCACAAGGTGGATGCTACCTTTTTTGGAACTAGTGGTCACAACACCGGCATCTTTTTGGTAGTGCAAGGTTAAATCATCCAAGGAAAGGGATGCTAATTTATTCAATGGGTAGTACTCAACAATTTGACTTAGCCAGCGACTGCGCTGGGTCTTTTTGTTTTCTGCAGTCAAGTTGAACTCTTGGACAAGTGCATTGAAGTCTTTAGAGTTGACGGAATCCTCGTCGTTTTCGCCCGAACCGTCACTTTCTTGAATTTTCTTTCTCAATGCACCTACATTGTCACAGATCTGATCGATGTTTGGTGGAAGAGAGTGGACCAACTCTCGTTTGATTCGGGATGCCAATTTGCAACCCTTGCCTCCCGTGGTGACGCCAAATTGGAAGTCCCCAGAAGTGTGAGTAGCTAATAATGTAAATGTACATAAATCAGGAGAGTCGGAAGTATTGATTGGAATTCGAAGTCTTGTTGCAGCCTTGTAGATTTCTTGCTTTAAAGATTGGTTAGACAGTGTTACAAAGACCCTATCCACATAAAAGTCGACTGCCTCACGCCCTAAAGTACGCAAGTACTCTTTTATAGCGTCAATGGTGAAATCAGTTTGAATGGTTTTTATTTCAACTGATAATTGGGTAGTCTCTGATGGATGTCTCAATATAATTGGGGTAGCTCCGGATCCTAAACTGGACCTTATCCTCGAGGACGTTGCGTTTGAAGCACCAATAAATAAGTGAACCTCGTCAGTACACTTTAAGGACGCCAACAAATTCGTCATTTGATGTAGTTTGCTGAGATCCACCTTGGATTTATAACGATTGAAATCAAAGATATTACCAAATGTCACGTGAGTTCAGTTGATTATGAGTTATATGACGTAGAAAGGTTGAGAGATGAGCACAAAATGTTTGAGTGAACGAAAGAACCAAGAGGTATGCGACTAAGTACAAATACATGTATCTAGCCTACGGAACTTTAGTCTACGTATAATAAAAGAATTCTAGTCTAATTATTGAAAGAAGGCATTTTAGTTCAAAGTCATACCCATTTGTAAGAAGTTATGGAAAAAAATGAACTGCATAAGTTCTCACTGCATAAGTTCTCACTGCATAAGTCTCCCAGTAAATCCTGGCACATTTCATTGCACATTGAATATTTGCATCAGTCTTAATTTTGTTCGGACATTGTAATACTATTGCCATCCATCATATAGTTAAAATATTCACTCATTTAGCTCTGGTTTAAAAGATTATTGATATTAATTTTGTGAACAGTGAAATCACTAATCAGAACAGTAAGAGTGAGATAATCGTCAACAAAAACTTTATCTTTAATAGTCCTTATCTTATCATTTTTCCACATTGAAATACCTGTAGAGATAAGAAAATATATCGTCTGGATTCTTCAAGTCCCAACTCATCACTGGTTTTCATATCGAGGCAGTCAGACAAATGGATGACTTAATAAAGATTTTGTTGACTTGAAAGAGCAGTATCCATGACAAACAATACAAAGGGAGGTCATTTTATCGTTGCACCCACAATTTCTGAGGTGAACTCTGGGAAACACAGCTCATATTTTGCAGCCAATTGGGATGACTTTGGAAGTCACCTCACAACTAAGCAATGTGTAAGCAAATCATATCTTGGAGATCATCTGTGATCCACCTCTCAAAGGTCCAGTTGATTTACGTGTGTCAGGCTTCATTTCAAAATCAAGGTACTTTTACCTTTCAAATCACACTTTAGAACACCGAGGTTATTCCAATTTCTAATACAATAGATATATTTATCAAAACCAAAGAGATGCGGTCACTGGAACTTAACATAGGAATCATGTTTCTGTCTAGAAGAGATCCGTCTTCATGCATCAACTCATGTGTTTTTGCGAAGGGTGTTTTGGAAAACATCCAGATATCCATAGCATCCACGTTAACTGAGCGTGGAGAAGTCATAAGGCTTTAATCTTGGCTTTTATTTGGTGATTAATACCTTTACCTTATCCTGTATTGCTTTAATTCAACAGAAGTTTCAAAAAGATGATTTACTTCAGCATAGTCAGCAACATTATTACTTCGGAAATATTAACATATTTCCTTCATGTTTTCTTGGAATAGCAGGGAAAAAAGTACTAACAAAATGGAGCAATGATCTTGATGCATCTTAGCTTTAATAATTTCAAAAACTAACTGTTCTTAAGTTATTGTGGGAATTCAGCCATAATTAGCTTAACAGATTTTATCCAAACATCGAATTACATCTTCAAAAAATTGTGATGCCTGTGCTTTATTCTAATTTCACTGCATACATACTAATTTTGCAGCAATTCCGCGTGGTAGCGCTGTAGTATTCTTTTTTACTGTAAACCTGTCGATGAGAAAGGTGTCATTTTTAATAGGTACTATTTCATTTCTATTATTTCACATACTTATTTGTTACCTGTTGAAGTTTAAAGCCGAGCTTCATAAGCATCACTTTTTTTCATGTATTTAGTAAAATAGAATTGACCTATGGGGGGTGGAATTTACATATTGTAAAGAAGGTAAACATTTCATGCTCTTAGGCTACAATGCAACATATATGGGGATCGAGTTGACATGTTAAGACTAAACGTAACGTGACATGGTGTTATCGCGCGGTATATCTGGGTATGATGTGTAAGGATCATACAGACGACATTTTCACATCGGGTGCCATATAAATAGAGGTGCGGAGAAGAAGAGCGTTGTGTACAGGGTATACGTTCATACAAGTACATTACAATAAATAACTAAGTGTAGCCACTTGTCTGAAAGCGAGACACGCCAACAGATCCCTCATCACGTGCATTCTCACAGATCTCATCGCATAAAATTAACATGCGATGAGTGAAAAGTACAATGAGCAAAAGACACATTGGGTTGGGAAAAGCCGCCAAAGCAAAGAAGCAAAAGACGGAAGCAGAAGTAGCTCCAAGTAATGAGATTACTGTAGAGCTTGCACAAGAAGCAGATGCTAATGACGAATTGGCACAATTAAGAGCATTATGGAGCACTTATTCTGATTCCGAAAAGGACAATGAGTTGGTGCTTAATGGAATCATTCACGAGTGTGACAGATTGTTGCGCAACTCTAAGATCGGAGGTTCAGCTGAGGGTGTCGACTTGGACGACACTTTCTACTCAATCTACTCATTATCTTTAGGAGAATTGGCCAACTTTAATACCTCTGGTAAGGTGGAAGAGTTTTTCAGTGCAGCCGTTGAAAGAGCTGACTCTGGATTAGAACACTTTTCTGAGTCTGCTGCTTTATTGTTCGCTAAAAGTAAGATTTTAATTGATCAAATTCCTTTGCAGTATATCTCCCAATTGAAAGAAGACAGCAAGATCAGCAAGGCTATTCCTAACTTGAGTAAGCTCGTTGATGCTGCATTAGAATATTATGAACAAGCTGAAAAGAAGGCTATCTCCGATTCCAAGTACGATCTTTTCAACAAGACCAATTTCGAGATTTTGGAAGCGTTGGATGATTTGTTGGAGATTGTCGATAGCTTTGGACAAGAGGAGGAAGAGGAAGACGATGAGGAAGACGACAAGGAAGAAAAAACAGTCGAACTTTCCAATGACCACCCACTTTTTGAAATCCAAACCACCGACAGATTCAACCAATGGTGGAGAGACCATATCCTTGTATTCTTGGAAAACCTTGACAAACAACTTGCAAAGCTTGAGGTTGACTACAAGAAGGACGATTCCGAGCTTGTCAGCTTGCGTCGTCAAGTCTGTCAAAGAATTGGACAATCTTACTTGCAAGAAGCCGAGTTTCCATCTGGCATCTTCACCACATTGACATATGACGAGGAGTATGAAGGACAAGAAGAACTAAACGGCTTGACCAGAAAGGAAGCACAAAAGATCTCGAGGGAGTTGATTTCCAAGGCTTTGGAGCACTTGGAATGGGCCCAAGAAAAGGAGGAGCCCGATACCTGGGTAACATATGCCGAAGCTATGATTTCTTTAGGAAACTTGTATGATTTGGGTAGTGAGGAGCAAGAAGAGTTCTATGAAAAGGCTGAGAAAATTCTCACAAAGGCTAACAATGCTACTAATGGAAAGTACGAAGATATTGTTAAGAATTTATTAGGTAATGAATAGAGCAACGAAGTACTATGATATAAATAGACAACAATAGGACTTTGAACAATACGTGTTGATTGCTGGAGTTTAAAGTAAACGATAGCATATGAGAGGGATAGAAATATAGGTGAACAATAGGATAACAGAAATGTAAACGATACAGTACAATAAAATGTAAACGATACAGTATAACAGAATGGAAACAATAGAGCACAAGTTATGAGTAATAGCGATTTTTCTGAATGTTGATCGCAACATAACGAGCAGCAAAATGTCTCACGAACTCTTTCCTTTCGTTTGCTCGGTTTTTGCGATAACTCCGCCAAGAACAACGCCACAAAATCACCGATAAGCAAAAGCATGACATTCTTGACGATTACAAGCAACTACATTCCTTCAGTCCATGATTATCCGTTTCTATAAGTTTTATACTCTGCTAACCATAGTCAGCTCACTCTGTAACTTGAGAGCGTTTCTCTCATGTGCACTGTCCTTACAAGATTGTAAACCAGTACACAAGTGGTCCTCTAGTAACCTATGCTTAGCGCAGAACTTGCCCAGACAGTGGCTACAAGTACCCACCATTCTCAAAGGTGCACTGCCACAAGCTTGGAACAGGCACTTGTTCTTCTTTTTCTTAGGGGCCGGACCAGCCGGCGATTCACTATCGCTCATCAATATAAGAGCATCTTCGTTTTGGAGACCAAACTCGTTGATGTTTTTGGAGTCCGGGCTCAACTTTACTCCATTGTAGATAAGCTTGAAATCGTCTGGTAATTTGGAACCCTCCGGCGCCAGTATTCTGGCCACCGCACCGAGTTCTTCGACGGTGATGGTTTCCTTGACTTCTACGGTGTACGACACCTCCGTCGATAATCTGATAGTTACTTGCATAGTTATAATTTATAATATTTGAGTACAGTAGGAGTTGACTATTTATAATGTGGCAAAAAAAAGAAATCACATTTGGAAACAGATTAAAAGTCGCACCTCGGCAAACTCAAATTAGTCATTTGCGGTAAAAGACGATAAAATCGTCATGTTTCTTGGGTGAGCGAGGCGGAACAGTTTACATTTGTCATAAAAATCGTAAATTCAGGTCTCAACAATACTTCTATGTTGATTCTAGGGTATCGTAATCGAAGGAGTGGTAAAGTAATCGAAGGAGTGGTGAAGTAATGGTAACTTCTTGGCTAATCGTAACTTCTTAATGGCTAATCATAGCTTCTTGAATCATAACTTCTTGAACGGCTAATCACAACCTCTTTAATGGCTAATCACAACCTCTATGTATATCCAATAAAACCTCATTGGTGTCTTCAACATCTCATGGTTCTATTCTATTTAAAGTAAATTGTAATCCAGTACAACGTTTGATGAAGCAATCTTGTTACTTCTTGGAGCGAGAACATTTTTGTTGCGAGACAACTCTTGTTCGCTGCGTTTGACTTGGTCTTTGTCGTTAAATAAGATTCTTACTTTGTCATTTTTCTTCAAGGTAGGAGCTGTAGGAGTGAATGTAGGTAAAAGTGTGGAGAAGACCGGCGTCCCCAGACTACTCAGGCTACGTGAGATATGCAAAGTAGTTGTTGTTGGGATGCTTTCCAATAGACGGTCAGCAGGAATAGGAGTTGCAACGGCTAAAGCAACAAGCCCGAAAATTGTATACTTCATACTTTGTGAATAAAGGGCTTACTCTACATATATATAGTTGATGATATTCCTAAGGAGAATTGCATTCCCGAAAAACACCTGCGGGCTCAATTGCAGAAAACAGACGCGAAATTTAACATTGAGACACATTCAAGGGATTGTTCAGGAGTAAACAAAAACGAATACCCCAGTAAATAAAGAGGCAAGCGAGGATCAATATTTTCATCCCTTCGCGATCTCAGGCATGTTCTAGAATTGTCTGTTATTCTTGTTAATTATTTAACTCCTTTAGAGATTGTTACAGTGATGTGTTTCATGATTATATGGCTTATGTTTCAATCGAGTATTGCTACACAAAGTGGCTTGATCTCATAGCAACTGTTTTTTTCTTTGGCGGAGCAGTTTACTATCGGTCTGCTTTTTTTCGATGATGGTTTCTGCAGCCTCATCCAAATCATCGTTTGAAAAAATAGCAACATTACCCAAATCATCCAAGTTATACAGATCTAGACTTTTCAAGGAGATCACGTCCTCATTTCTCACCTCAACATAATCTCCGTCTTGTCCGTTGTATTCATTGTAAAAACTGTGATAATCTTCAAACATATCAGGACCATATTTCATACAAAATGCATCAACCATGGTGCTTAAGTCCCTTCTTGTTTCTTTCAACTTTTCAATTTGGATTTCTTGGTTATGACGACTCAAGATTGAGATGAAAAGGGGGGTCAAAGATTTGTAGTGATCGACACCTAGTTCGCCGATTCTTAAAGAAGAGTAAGTGGTAAAAACGGCCCAACAGTAACAGAACGCAAAGATGCAGATAGTGCTACCGATTGAATCATAAGGCGGTCTTCGGATTAAAAAAGTGCCTATCACAGAGTAAAACACATACAAGCATGGAGCAAACAACAATGCCACCATGATTTTCCACGATCCCAATACATCCTTAGCTTTGATTTTCACAGTTGAGGATTGTAAAGCTTCATTGGCCTTTTTCTGGGAGATGTACTTTGCAAGAATAAAGACGGGGCTGAATAGGATGATTCCGGGCATGCTCAACAACCCCAACACTAGGAATTTTGTGGAGAGGGCCAAGAAACGAAGGGTGATGTGGAAACGGCCACCGACGTTTAGAGATTCAACCTGATGGTCATGGAGTCCGTAACTGTAGAGGGTCTCGTTGTAGTCCATGACCAATTTCTTCAATTGGATGACGTCTGGTTGATCTGCGTACTTGTGATAACCTTTCACCAAGCGTCTATTCATTTCAACCACCAAGGGAAGCGGAATTGACTCTCTCGCCCCGGACGTGTACAATCTTCTTGCCGCCTGTAAGGCCATTAAAGTTTCGTAGTCATTTGACGTGACGGTGACTTCTCTTAAGCTCAAGGTGATAACCTCCAAGAGCTTGCTGACGGCCTCGCGGGCGTTGCGAGAGTACTCCTCGGCCATCTGTTCATTCACCTCGATTGGCTTTCCAAACTCAATCACCACTCTAGATCTGAATTTGTGCGGATGGAAATAGTTCAAGCCCACTGGAATCACCTGGACGGGGGTAACCGTTTCGTTGTTGGAGACTTGGTGTGCTACTGCACCCAACGCCATGATGGCCACGCCGGGCTTCAACGGAAGAAGGTCTGGTCTGTCGTGGGACCCTCCCTCGGGAAAGATCCCAATGACTTTACCCTTGTTTAGATGGGCAAAGACGTTGCGGAAAACGCTGTTGTTGTCTACGTGCGGCGCTGTTTTAAACGGTGTTCCGTCATTAAGAGCGGCCTCCACCCGTTCGGGAAACTTACTGCTCAGCAACGGCTCTTTTAAGGTAAGGTGAGTGTCGTCCTCGATCGAAGCGATTTGTGCGACTGCAAGCGAACCGGGTAACGCCAAAAGACCCTTAACCTGGGCGTCCCGCGTGAACACCGTGTTTTCCCCGACAACAACCAATTCCAGACCGCGTCTGATTACGCCAGGCTTGGTGGCAAGTAAGTCGTGTGCTCTTTCGACCGGAATGGCCCCGCACAACATGGCACTTGTTCCAATGAAAGGGCGTTGGTACGACTTGTTGGCCACCAAAAGCGACACGGGCCGGCCCGAGTGCTCCCTGACCTTGGACATAACCACAGCAGCATCAATAAATTGGTTGTGGTGGGGGGCGACAACAAAGATAACGGGTTTCTTGCTTGGAATGTTGAAGGAGCCACGGCTTTTGATATCTCTGAAGAAGGTGTGGATAACTAGGTTGAAGAAGTTTAATGTTAAGTTGTACAAAACATCAGTGAAGAACTCTAGCAACATGGGATGTATCATAATTTATGGAGTGGGGAAAAGAGTTGCGATATCTACAAAAATCAAGAATGTGATTTAATCCTCTCCCGCAGGGACCTCGTCCTTTAGGATTCTATTTAGTTTTAATCTCAATTCGGTGCGGTCGTCGCCCCGCAACGTATCCTTGAGAAAGTTAACATCCACGTCCAACTGCACCATCTGTAGGGCTGCACGCAAGATCCCACACAAGATCTGCGAGTACCACAATTCTTTCTGTATTTTAGGGTTGGATGCAATAGGCAACTCCACGAACTCGGTCAATGGGTTGGGATCTGGTATCACGAGCGTACAGCTCTTGCCATCGTTGGACCAGTTTTCAATGCCCGGTGTGATGTTCAAGAAAATCTTAAATCCCACTTTGGAGATGATCTCTGCTGTTTCTTTGAATGTTTGGCATCTCTTGACTCCTGATTTGGCGAGGAATTCTTCAATAAGTCTCAACCCGATGTTATAGCCCATTTTGTCAAGCTGGTTATTTACTTCCAAGTAGTTGTTATTGAAATCACGGCATAGCTGGGAGACAACAGATCCGTATGTTAATGTGAAGAGCTCCGAGTTCTATGGGTTAGTCGCGGCTTGACCTCGTTCTATATACTTACGATTTTCTCCACGTTATTCTTCCAGATGTCATCGGCGTTGTATCTTCCTTTTGACATGTCGTGTTAATTTTTCCTCGAAATTGTTTTATTGTATCAAGTCTCCTTTATTGACCTAGAACCCTTTGTCTTTAGGTGATCTTCTCTTGCACCTGTTTGTATTCGTCCACAAATTCATACTGGGTGTTGAAGAATCGGTTCCCTGCCGCAAAGAGTGACAAATTTCGAAAATTGTTTTATTGTTATATAATTATATGCACATTAAGTCTCCTTTTTCTTAGTCTTGTTGGCCAAGAACTCTTTGTATTTATCCAAGGTGATTTTCTCTTGTAACTGTTTGTATTCGTTCACAAATTTGTATTGGGTGTTGAAGAATCGGTCCCATACCGTAAAGAAGGGTTGTGAAAAGTTGTGTTTGATTCCCCACTGCTGGTGGTGGATATCGTGGTATATAGAATTGTTTGGAAATATTATCTGGAACAAATCATAAGGTAAGCGGTAGCCACAGTGGTCGTCCACAGTCTTCAACGTCGCAAAGGTGTATAAGATGATGGTTTCACGGTGCGACAATTGGGTGACGATCGACGCAATCCCTGCGCCCAAGGTGTCCAAGAGAAATCCCTCCACCGGGTCGTTGTACAACGCTCCGTAAGCGTACGGAACATAAAGACGGTGATGTCTGGAGTGGAACTTGCGGTACAAGGTTTTGTTAAGATGCATCAACCGATGCAACCAGAATTGCCAGGTGTCTATGATTGCAAACGCAAGAATGATGCGCACCGCCGTCCACCCGTATGTGTACGCATAGTACACGCATATGTCAGGTATAAAACTTGGAACATACTGGTTCTTGAGTACCCACATGGCATTCATCTCGTAGCCTGTCATAGGAATTGGATCGTACATAAGGATCAACCCTCCAATTATCGTTTGGATTATGTGCTGGAGAACCACGTCCTTTAACACTGACAGCAATGAAGCTCTGTTCCGCAGCTGTTCTTCCTCGCTGGGGTGAATCCGGTACTTTTCTGCAAGCTCGTACACATCCACCAAGTGGAAAAAAGTGGCATATGTCCAGTATGCAACCACTGGTGCCGCAAGTGCAACTACCCCATCCAGGATCCCTGGAATCAACAGCTCTTGTGGCCTCAAATTAATAGCTGGTACCTTGGACTTCTCTCCCAAAATAGCAGAAAAGTCCCGGGGTGGCATCACGTAGGATGCCAAACGTATGGTGGTGTTCATTCTCACACACTATTTGTTTTGTTTTTTAAAGAAATTTCAACTTTTGACGAACAAAGGTTGGTACTTTTTGATGCAGGGAAGTTGTCTTTGTTGATCTTGATTCGAGTTACCGAAAACTTTTATCGTGTCACGTGTCTCGGACTCTATCGGATTTAATACAAACATCAAGCTAACGATGTGAGTTCAGGCAAGTACAGTATAGGAAATGCTCTAGTTTCCTCATAGAATTTGGAATTTCGGCAACAAACGTAATAGTGTGATGGCTACAAATATGGAGTGATGAGTTTTGAACACTGGATGGGGTGATTACAAATTAAGAATGTGTTTTTAGTGTTTCGTACTCTTGAGTCATGAGCTACTGAATTATTTATTAATTTGAATAGAATTTTAAGATATTGATTGTACGTTTTGATTTTACATTATCAGTGTTTTCGATGTATTGTTAATTTGTGAAGTTCATCAAGTACCATGATTTAGATGTTTTCAAAGTTACTAGTACCAGATTCACTTTGCAAACTTCACGAGTACCAGATTCACTTTGCAAATACCAGATTCACTTTGAAAACTTCAATATTCTCGTAGATCTTTTGAATGAATTCCACGGGTCTTTCAAAAACATTAAAGCCCTCCAGATCAAATGATTCGTTTGCATTTAAAACCATGGCCAATTCACCAATTGTGGTAGGTACTGTGATACTAATAGAAGTTGATGTAGTATGCTCATGAGAGTATACCATCTCTTAAACAATCCAATCACCATGTTTAATATCAGCAGAGACCAGATTAGAAGGTATAAAAGTATGGAGAAGTAAACTGCGGCGGCTGAATCTCATCAATCAAGAAATCCATTTCTCATTCTTTGTTGCTCACTCGAAAGCAAACCTCTATGTATTTCATCAAATGTGGCATCTTGTTCAATGTGTGTCAGGATTCCTGAAGAAACGATATTGCATTTTAAATCACGAATTCTTTTTCTCCTGTTGCAATACTAATGCTGTGTTGACGATATTCAAAACACGACAACTGAAGACCAAATGAAATTCTTCGAATTGGGATGATTAGATTTTCATCCTAATGCCAATGCACACTGGATGAGTTAAAGATTTTGATATTCGTATACAGATGTAGCGCAATTTTTGCACCTTGTTTGGCCACTGTTGTGCAACTTCCATTTCAATAGTTCTGTGGTAAACTTGGGTTCTGTGTGAGCTTACAGGTTTGGTTTTGGGCTTTTCAAATTAAAAAGTTCTTGTCTGATACTGGTACTTAAGTTAAGGCAAAAATATTTCACAAACAGCTTTACCAAAGGATGTGAATATCCAAGTGATACTTCAAAAATGAAGTTCTGAAGAAGGAAATGTCCAATATGTATTTGACATATTAGGCTTGATGGTTTTAGAAGGCATAACTCAACCGTCCAATCTATTGTATACTTTGGTACATGTTTCCACCAGGTAGGATTAAAGCTACTTTCAGGTGTTGCATTGATGTCATCCGATTGGTTCTTACCGGGGGGTAATTTTGTGCATTGTAAATGAATGACGACTCCTAAAAAAACTGTTACCATGCCTGAGATTAGGTTTCGTGTTGTGTGTGGGGGATGTAGTTCGTACTGGAGGGGTATTGTATTGTGTACCACTTGCGGTACGGGTTTTTAGAGGTTTGTCACTTTTTGTGCGCAGTTCACATGAATGAGATACTCTGCAAAAGTCTAATGGTAAAGATTGATAGGGCTATTTTTCATAGGAATATAGATGGCCATAATTCTGGTTATAGAAGATTTCAAATTATCCAAACCTAAGAATTATTTTGTGGCCTTGAACAGAAGATCTGGCTAACGAGAAGAAATGAGTCGAAAATGACGGTGGTGTAACTACCTATCATATTAGAATCGGGAAAATTCCAAATAGAGACGAATTCAATCAGAACGCTTTTATGACCAAACTCAGGTATACTTATCGTTGGTATTATTTAAATTCGTAGGATCTACCATGATTGTAAAAAACGTTATTCAAAGTTATTCGATGCTTAATATAAATAAATATCACTACTTGATAAGCAAGAGAAATGAAAGTACACTAAAGTAAGCTTGTAACGTCTTAATGAATTAAAAATTTAAGAACTTGATATAAGATAATTAATTTGTGAGTTCTGAAAGATTACCAAGTGGATGGACCAAAACCTTGACCCTTTGGCAAAACAACTCTGATAGCTTTTCCTTGGGCATCCACAGTGCTGGCAACAACATTATTTCCCCACCAGCTTGGAGCATTTGTGTTAGTCAAGGTGATGGTAAAGAAGGTGATTAAAATACCCCATGCTAAACCAACATCAAGACCAGCGGACAATGAGTAGTTGTACTTGAACCACCATTTGTACCATCTCTGCTTCACGTAGTAGTTAAAGAACAAACCAACGGTACAGAAACATGCATAGACATAAGGAGTCGAAGGTGGAATCAAACCAGTACCTGAAAAGAAAACAGGCCAGTTAATCCATCTGATCTTTGAGTTTGGCCATTTCTTCAAGATAACCCAGGAAAGAACAGGTAACAAAGCACCAAGGATGAAGAAAAACATGAGACTGTTGTAAGTAGCACCATGAGAGAACAATCTCTTAGGACCAATGACACCCCAAATGACAGAAGCATTGTAGAAGGTACGTGTACCACTACATGTGTAGCCATGAATGTTTTCTGGGTCACACAAGTCTGGAATGTTAGTAAAGGACCATCTCAAGACGGCAATTTGCACAATACAACCCCAAATGGTTGCAATGAATTGACCAGCGAACATAATTCTTGGTGCAATCTTCTGGTAGTGACCTTGCTTCATGTCTTGAGAGAAGTTGATAGCTTGATTGTTACTGATGTAACCAAAAGTCTTGAAGAAAATCATGGCGATAGGTCTTCCTGGAAGCATATAACCCAGGATAAATTCACAAAGAACATTAAGACCAACAGCAATGTTTGTTCTAGAGTAAACAATACCAACAGGTAAAATGAATACCATGGCAATTAAGATAGAAATGACAAAGGCCCAAATTGGCATCTCTGTTGGCCAGGCCTTGATAGTTGCCAAACCCATTCCAAAGAAGACAACGAAGACAATTGCAAACCACCAGTCTGGAACTTCCTTATAGTTCTTCATTAATCTCATGTGGACATCAGGCTTTTCTTCAGTTCTTGCTTGTTCCATGATTTCTCTTCCATGGAAAAGAATAGTGTGCATGATGGTGGCAGTAGTAGAAGCAAAAGATAAACCATAGGACATTGCGAAAGTTGTTGACAAGAAAAGTGGAGAGTACTTGGAGTAAGCTTCTTCTTCAAATCTTAAAGTCTTCTTATTGATAACTTTAGAAATGTTGTAAGTCTTTGCATATCTGTCATAAATCTTATTACTTAAAATTGGTAAGTACTGGGCATACCAAACGTTGGAATAGTGAATAGCAGGAATGATGATCCAGTAAATGAGAACAATCGAGAAAGCAATAGTTGCAGTTGTACTTGCTGGAGGAACCAATGGGGAACCAATATAACCGGCAATAGTGTTCCAATCAAATGAGATGGTGTTTGGGAACATACCCATACCACTGTTAGATCCGAAGAGCTGGTTGACAATGATGTTGTTTGGACTAATCCAAGTCACCCAAGAAAAGGTTGACAAAGCTTGGAAAAGGAATCCTGGCAACCAGAAATACAAGAAACCACATCCCATAATCAAACCGAAAAAGGCAAATCTAGAGATCTTCCAGCCGTTTACTACGTGATTCTCGTTGATATGCATGTTGGTCAAAAAGGTGGAAGTAACCAAGTTACTTGGCCAGATAGCAGAAGCTGGGTAAACAAGAACTCTTCTTGCCAAACCACCAAATGCAAAACCAAGACATTGAGTGGACAAAATAGCCAAAATGTCAAAAGCCCAACCAAAATCTTTACCGTAGAAGTTTCTTAAAGTAAGGATAGCATCAGTGGCATAAGCATTACCACCACCAAAAGAAACGTTAGCCATAATAGTGATCATAGTGTGTTCCTTCAAGTTAAAAGGACCAGGGTTCAATGGGGCACCAAAGATGCTAACATTTGGCATGTACTTACCCCAAGCAACACCAACTGGGTAACAGAGAATGGAAGTAACAAAAGCACTCATAGCGAAGATAGGAGCGTGCATAGAGAACAACATATTCATTGCACTACCAATAGTGGTCATGGTCAATCCAAGAACCCATAATCTGATGGTATTTTGAGGGATGTCCACGTTATCGGTAGATGGCACAGATGCTCTAACTTCTGGGTAAGGAGAGTCATCTTCAACTACAGCAGCAGCATATTCATCATCGGCCAATTTTTCTTCTATTTTGGAAGTGACTGGGTCAAATTCAGCCGACTTCACAGGATGGAAGTCATTAGTGATATGAGACCTGATTTCAATGTCTGAAGTTTTAAGAAAGTCTTCAGCACCTTTTTCGCTCATTTTTAATTTGGGTGTTCTAATGACAGTGAATTTATGTTTATTTATATAGTCAGGCTCTTGTGCTGACTTTAATTGATAGTCTTTTTGTGAATGAAATATTTTGCAGTCGATACGCCGCGAAGTTTAGATTTTCAAGATTTTAAGCCCTACTAGATCTTCGTTAATGTGAAGACCTCGAGCAATATATTTCCAGTTATCGTCATTCATTATTATCAAATTTGGGATGGATACATTATCTTGTTCGATTCTTGAACACAGAACCGGATGAGATCTGTAGAATCATAATTTAACCAATGACATAGTTTCGATTCTGAATATCTATAATAAACATGATAAGAGTTATCGTGGGGGAACATAACATTTAAAAAGCTACGATTTTTATTAGAAAAGTAGACATTATATTTACAACTCAATCTTAGCATGTCAAAGGTCGAATTACAACACTTTGGAATGCGTAAAATGTCCATACAGACTGTTGTACAGTATCTATTTAGTTTACTTCAAGCATGTATTGAACAATTTGAAGAATTTTGTATCTTATTCAGCCGCTAAGAAAAGAATTTTTTTTGAAGTGGCTTAAGTATAGTTGCAAAATATATGTTTGTAGCGACAAAAAGAAACAAACCCGCGGCAATTCAAATTGTTAAAGAAAGCCAACGGAAAATCCTGATACAGCGGGCACTAAAAATTTTCGCCGAGAACAATTACCTTGTGTCAATCGCTACACTCGGTGTTTCGGCGTTTGTGTAAGTTTTTAAAGAGGTATCCAAGTGGAATTGCCTTGGTGTGGCGTATTTAGTATTAAGCCAATATTTCCAAAGGATCTAATAGATGGTGTAAGTTGTCATTTGAACTTTCAGTGATTTGATGGATGCTTTGAAGACTTATCTTTTCTTTTGTACACAGAAATTGTGAAATTTTAAACGCCTCGGTGATTTTAAGCCTTTGTTATTACTTGTCAAGAGTGATTTTCCAGATTAAGAGATACGGGTATACAATGGAAAGAGTATAATTTCTGGCTTCTAACTGCGTTTTACGAGAAGAAGCATATATTAAGGCTTAAATAGTGGGATGAACATAATGTATGGCTTCTATGTGCTTTAAACGATAAAAAGCATATCTTCGTGCATAAACATGAGATCCTAGTGCAATCAACCTGCAAAGGTTTGAGATATTATTTCGAAACAACGGAATAAATTCTTCTGATACTTTATTACATGATTATTAAACTGTATCAATTTCCTACTTCTCTTATAACAATAATGTAATAGATTCATTCCTCTGAAAACATTCCATGTTATCATCATTGGTATTTAATAGTCAGTATTAATCGAAAAATACATCCCAGAAAGAGAATTGCCGTGCTCATGGAATTAATCACACATCGAAAAATAATATTTAGATATTTTGAATTTTTTGTGTCAAAAACATAGAATAAAGAATGCTGAACGATTGCAAGTCAAGGTGTGGGAAATTCAGGCAATGCATGTTCAAATTTATTCAAGTTCAGTCGTTATTGTCTAAAAATACAATTTAAAGGTTACCTGCTATTGTGGGAGATTCAGGCAATGCATGTTCAAATTAATTCAAGTTCAGTCGTTATTGTCTAAAAATACAATCTAAAGGTTACTTACTATTGTGGTATATTCAGATCTTTTATTGCACATCAGAAGTAGCCGTCTGTAGCCCATTTTATCATATAGGCTGTTTCTTGGAGTACCAATATTTTAAAAGAGCATTGAGGAATAATATTAAATAGACATATGTGAACCTACCTCAATTTTCTAGATACTTACTGCCACTCCAATTTACAGGTATAATTAGTTTGGCTGCACAAGCCTGCGACACTACAACTTTTGGAGATGTTTGGGAAAACTGTTCAGATTCAGCCTCGTGTTATCAATTTTTAGTGCTCTGTTAATAATGCTACATTTGATTTCAGTAATTCGGCTGCCTTGGTAGTAATTTGCTTGACATTACTGAAGAACATTGAAATCGTGGTCTATTCAACAATTCCCTGGTTGTTACATCTTTTGCTCAAAGTTCAATTGCTCTGGAGTCAAATTGAAATAATTTGAGACACAACAAAACCTCTTTGGCAAACTCAGTAAAAAAGTTATCTATGCTTATGTTTAAACTAAGAGGCACTTAGGAGACTACAATAATATTGGTATTATTAGAAGGACATGTTGTAAGCTTCGGCTCGTCAGTCCAAAAAGCATTCTGTCCAAAGAAAACTTACCAGAAAATGGTTTGAGACATGTGGGCTGAACTCAAAGTTTGTTTAATATCTTAGAAAAGGAAAGAGGGTAACAGCTTTTGCTGATGCTATGCAAATTGAATGCACGACGCATGTGTGCGCAAATTCTCGAACTGGCATTTTAATCATTGCTCTGCGATTTGGAGTTTGGTTAATTGTGATGAGTTATCTGGTTCCAGTATTTTCCCTTCTTGACTACGTTCCAGGGAATCGAAAGTTTAGATCCAACGATAAACAATAAAAGCTCAATGCATAAAGACTATCCTATCCGTATTCCTATGGCTGTCCAGCGGTTCCAGAGATGTTTTAACAAACTAAAGAATTCTGCGGTTTCAACTGTGCGGTTCTAAGGAAATGTAATTGTTTCATATCCATTTCCTATATCACAATGATCGCTGTCCAAACCTGTTGAAAAGGGACAAGATAACGTGAAAGGAGGGAGTGAGCATTATTAATGCGTTTGTTTGCGGTATTTACGTAAAGTGAGTTCGAATATTTGGAATCTGGGTTGCTAACAAATTTCGACTGATTTTCTTTTTTATGATGCAATAAATTCCTTTTAGAGAAAGGATCGACAAGTTTCCTAATTTAGTCATATGAGTATCCACGAGTATACCTTTTCCATTGGGTAGCCTCGCTTTATAAAGTTTGGTTTCAAAAATCTCCAAAGTCTGTGCCTGTTTGATTTGAAAGATGTTTGAATTGTCCCAGCAATGACAATACCTTTGTACAGCTTGGATGCTTATTTCCCGGGTAAAATAATGAGTCTCTGTACAGATTATCACTACTATTCTTTACACATTTTTAACGGAGGCTTCAGATAATGTTGTAATCCTGCCGTACACATCTGATCTTAATTTCATCATCATACATAAATCTAAACGCTATCCAGATTCTCTTTTATCCAAAAGAATATCGTTTCGTTTCATGATGATAAAAAGAACCTGAAACAAAGTTCCTTTCGTGGAGGGTAAGTAATAACCGCTCCGATCACTTGTTTGTAAATTTAGTCTATGGCGGTGTGCTGTAAATCTTGACGATATTAGTATTTATCCTTCACAATACCATTGATGGACGCAAGTAATGTACTCTATTTTTGCTGTCATCTTGAGAGTAATGAGCAAGTTACGTTCCACGTTGCTCATTTCTATTCTAACAGTGGCTTGTGTATTTGAATAGAACAATCGACAGATGATTGCATTGATCTAAGATAGCTCTGACAGTATTGGTCTTGTGGATTTAATGGGTAAGCAGCACGACAATAATGACTATCGACAAGTGACGAACATATGGGTGAAGATGAAGCATTCAAAGTATTTCCTGTGAATCCTTGGCCCATTAACTTGACTATTTATGGCTTCTTGTCACCAAAGCCAGAATGCAAAATTCAAGTTTCCCTTATGAACGGGCCTAATAGTGGAACTGAAGAGTAGATTAGAGGTTAGAAATTTCCATCTAATCTATTATAGTTGGATCAACTCAAATGTAGTTTCATCTGGCTAGAGTACCAGTCAAACCTCATAGTTGTAAGATCCACAGTCATTTCGGCAGTTTTGAACATGGTTACGTCTCTTCGTTGAATAACCTTTGACTTTAAACATGATGAGCAGTTATTGATTTGAATGACCCACCTCTTTAACTTGTTCCTTTCGTAGATGAAATATGTTTGAAGATATTATCACGTTCCGGAACTCTAGTTGTCAAATCCGTACTTATTCAAGTCTAATTTTGGCATCTTTACTTCTTTTCCAATCTTCGGATTCTTGATTGGCTTGGTTAATAGCTTAAGAACGACATATGTAATAGAAGTGTTTTAAATTCTTATTACATCATCATATAGTACGTCTAGAGATGCGATCGACCGGCGGTTTCAAAATTTCCCGACGCTAATTTTTGACAGTAAGGGAGATGTTCAAGTATGTGATCACATTTTCGTAGTACATATTATCAGTAGACCTACTATTCAGAGAATTCAACAAAAATTTGGTGGTAGGAAGTATTTGGATCTTATTCTGCTCTGTTTGTTTATTTCCTTCTCCTTTTGTGGGATTGCTAGTCGTGGAGCTGGTGTTGCTTACTTGCTGCTTTCAATATCTCACCTTAGAGTACTTGATCTTTAAGTTAAAATTCATCCTTATTAACCGAATCCAATTGTAGATGGTCTTGCGCCGAGAGAACCTGTAATATTTTTCATGAAAGGTATATATCTAAAGTTGTCCTATTTTTCAGGTAACTGTGATGGAAAAGTGATAAAATTTATCATACTTGATACCAATTCGATCCCCAAGATTTGGGGTATCCTCTCAAACAAAAGAAATAAAATATCAGTTTAGAGGACTTCAATCATATGAAACAAACTTGAAGATATAGTGTAATTAGAATAATATCCTAAGATACATGTCTTGAAATATCGTTAACTGCAAAATGAATTGAAATTGACAAATGTTGTTGAAGTGCAATTTCAAAGACAATTCATTATCGTGTTATTATTAGGATACAATTGTCGATGAAAACATGTGTATCAAAGTCAAATTGATAACTAATTAAGTTATTTCTTTCAACAATAGTTCTGATACAAATAAGTATTAGCTATAGATGACTTGTTAGTTCTCAAATCCAGAGAAACACTTTGTGTGTATTTCTTCGTGATAGACAGTAACGTTCCATGTTTTCTTTTGAAGGAAATATCAAAGAAGTGATAACGAGTGGAAAAGATACTCCAATAAAGGAAGCGTCCTATGGCGTTTTACTCGTCAGTATTTGAATGTACTAAAAAAAATAGAGAAAATGTGGGAATATTTATACAGCAGAGAATTTCTCGGCTATTTTCAGGATATGGTATCCCTAAATAAGTAAAATGTTTACAGATTGAGCTCTCAGTAAAGCTTCAATAACATTGGATAACAACCTCTATGAAATGTCTACCTGATTTGTTACCTTCAGTTCTAATGAAAGAAAAACAGTTATGTATTTTCTCCTCACTGTTTTAACCATTACATATTGTTTCTATTTATACTAATCTTCATAGATAATTAGCTTTCCTGTGGACCCAAAAGGTCATTAGTCATGATTTATCTTGACAAATATTCAGTACTGATATTTCAACATTTTCAGGGTCCATCGTAGTTTTTAATACACATATCAGAATTCAGTGAAAGACGGTATTGCAAAATCTATTGGTTAGTTCAAAAGTGCTCTTGGCCGTCTACTCTCTGAATCGGTTATTTTATTTATTGTAAACTTATAAGAACTGGGGATGTATACTGTTGCATGATGATCATGGGATACGCTATTAGTGTGAAGATAGTAAGGAATACCAATAAGAGGAATAGTAGATAAGTACATAAAGAGATTAAAACTTTATAATTTCCATGAATTATTTTCTATCGCCTGTCTTTTTCTATATGATCCTGATAAGAACAGAAGGTGTACATTTCCTTAAATAAGTTTGATTGCCCCTGCATACAGACTCCAGAAGGTGTAATATAATTAGAAGAGAGGAAAGTCTATTAAATGAGTAGCATTCGCTAGGTCATTTTCAATTCAGAGCTGGTATAAAATATTAAAAATCACTAGTCAAGGAGATGGATGCATAAATACTGAAAAAGTAACCTTACATATAATGGCAGAGGTTTCTACTGCTGAAATTGGTGGTGCTTGGTCGATTACTCAAGCTTATTTGAAACTTAGACGTGAACCTTCATCTTATTATAGCTCTGAACTATACCAAAAGTTCATTGCAGTATTCTCAATAGAGTATCGTGTTATTGAACGATTGATTCGTGAACTAGATATCATTTCATACTCTTCAATTCCGTTGTATTCTGCGATTTTACAACATGAAAGTCTCTCCCAAATTGATACAAATGAGGCTCATAAGTTTTTAACAATTATGTTACACTATAAGAACCAAAACGAAACCATATTCCTGGTTAATCAACAAAATAACTTTGAGCTAGACAAAGTGGAATAAGTAATGATATGGCATTCAATAATACAGAGAAAGCAGATTAAAATTAATTATTATTGTGGATAGAATTGTTTAGAGCTTAATGAATATTGCAATAAGGGCTACTCTTGCGAGAAGCAACTATGAGAGATTTCTTACTGTTGTGAAATTTTGTTAGCGAAAATTTGTTAGTGAAATGATCTTCAAGCTGAGAGATTTGATAATTCATTTTCCTAAAATTCGTTGGTGTTTTAAAGTATTAATGTTCTAAAGAAAACAGGAAAGAGGGCTGGGATTTCTTAATTTTTCTAAAATTCAACAAAAGAGAAAAAAAAAAACCAAGCTAAAAATTTATAAAAGGTTAGTTGACTGATAAATGTCCGATGTGTTAGTAATATGTGTCATCAGTAATTGATTATAAGTGTTTATTTGTATATTAAGATTGGCCCTGCTATTTTAGTTGTTACTGTATATGTTGATTCTTGAACTGGTGTATGAAGAATAAGCGAATACAGTAACTTAAGCCTAGTGTATTCTTAAATGAGAAAGCAAAGTAGTAATCATAGCAGTTATAGAGTTCAAATGTTCATCGTAAGTAGATTCTTTTTTTAAAATTCAAACTTCATGTTGAAAATTCCCTAAAGTATTCCTAAAGGATCATCCAGACAGCATCTCCTATTAAAATAATCATGAAAATTACAGTCAAAATACCAGCACCAGCTTTGTCCTTAGCAGCGACGGTGATGATATTTTTGTTTACTGATTTGGTATTAGAGAGACCAGCCTCAGGATTACCTTGAGAAGTACCACCAGTTTTTGTAGTGAGAGGGGCAGGCTCGTCCATAGCAACAAAATATAAGATGGTTTCCAAAGCTGCCATTTGTTCACCGAGACCATAAACATTATCCCAAGAGGATTGAGACCAGTCCGCACCACACGTAATACCATCACTACCACCCGAACATTGACGAGCAGCACCGGCAGCGGAAGTCTTCATCAAAGGAGTGATGATAGATTCTGTCGAAGGAACCAAGATAGAAGTATGAGTAAGACCACGAGAAAGAAGACAACGGAAAGATCTTTGATCGTCGTTGCATTGTTTACGAGCAAAACAAGTAGGCTCATACATGTATCCATTTTGAAAGAATAGTTTGGTAGTAGTTTGGAGCAAACTGTTAGTTCTCTGAAGCCACACGACATCTTCAGTTTGGTTGTACATAAATGAAGTTCCTGATAACAAGACGCCGTAAAGATACGACCACTTGAGCGTGGTGTAGTCCGAACAATTGTTGTATACTTTGGCACCATCATACAAATCTGTTCCATTATCGAAGGGTCTGATCAACCCAGCTTCCTCCATCCAGTTCCAGGTTAGCTCTGCCGCCTCAATATACGAATCATTACCGGTGTATCTCCCCAATCTAGCTGCTATAGTGAAAAGACATCCATTAGTAATTGTATTTTTATAATCGTAGCCACCGTTCCATACAAATTTCTGCCATCTAATACCTCCGTTACAAGTTTGATTGTCCCATGTGGAATAAATGGTGTTGAAAACTGCCTGACTCAACGACAACCATGAGTGGTCCTCTGATTCAGTAAAATTTCGTTCAAGTGCTTCTAAAAGAGTCAATCCCCAAACTGCGTGATCATCATTACCCTCCGTCAACGACTGATTCAGAGGAATGTAGTCAAAGTTTTCTCCTGCTTGGTGGATCGTGCCGTTAAAAAGAACTTCTCTTAATGTCTGGTTATTCGGTTCACAGATAAGATGATAATTTAACAACCCTCCAAACGCTTCTCCGGCGTGCCACCAATAGTATGGAGGTACAAACATCCCTGGCACTCCACCGTATTGAAACCCATCATAATAGTTCCACTCTCCCTCTTGCACAAGTTTAGCTGCCGCACATATGGAATCTTTACTGGTCAAGTCGATATCTACTGCAAGACTAGAGGCAAACCCCAGTGATGCCACCAAAAGTTTTTTAAATGAAACCATTACTGTTAGAATAAGGAAAATGTGATTCTTTATCTAAGAGATAGAACTGTCGCCAAGACAAGGTACTTTGGTAGACCCTAATGTCACACAAAATGTGCACATACTTGAGCTTTAGTTTAACCTTAGAGGCAATAGGATATCAAGTCTTCAGCTTAACATAACTTCTAAAATATAGATCTTAAACTAGCTTAGCTATCGGCACTCACTAGCCAGCTATTTTACCTGCTACTCGGCTGTGTGATGAGATTGGGGAATCGTAAAAGAAGGGTCCCAAGGAAAAAATTTGGTAGGTGAAGAAAAAAAGAGAGCATAAATAATGATTCCAAGAGAAATATTCGGTTATGAGATGAAAAGAATGAAATCAAAACAATAAATGAGCCAAGAGTGTTCTAATGGAAAAGACAAGCCAATTGAGGTAGCTAATGATGTTAGGTCGATTATCGAACAAAAGTAAGACCATGATCAAGCAGGCTTCCAATATCTAATATATTAATTTCAATTCACCTGAAAGCACTCCAGAAAAATGAGCAATTGCCATAAGAAAGCAGATATACTTTTAATTAATATATAGTTAATAAATTATTCTTAATAATATTGTACGTTTCCTTGTCATAGATGATAGGTTGATATTAATGTAACCAACTAGGTGATACTAAACCGTGTCTTACACGTATCAACAAGTTCTGTTTGTTAAATTTCCCCAGTAAAAGCTTTAGATGCAATTAGTCTGCCATTGGAGTGTGTTATATTGGGTACCAATGTAACCGTCGATGGATTCAACAAGACTTTGAGTCGTAACTGTACCTTTTTTTATTTACGGCACAGAATATAGTTCCTAAGCGATTTCATTATAATGATACGCACATCAAGTATAAGAGTTACGGTTATCTTAATATTGATATATGCTGAACAAATAAATTATAGTCAGCTTTTAAATATTGTTAATACCTTAAATCATTTCTAGTATTGGTTTTTCAGAATGGAATGTGTGAATAAAGTGACGGGATTCTGATCAATTGGATCAATACAAACGAAATCACCACATTTCATTTTTCTTTGAAAAGTCGATAACCAGTAATCAAACAGTAAATAAAAGTTTTGTCTTGCTAATTCCTTCGGCTAATCTGAATTATAACTACTCTCTGTATTCATTCACATTTTTCATAATTTATTAATGAACTACTTAGCATTCAAATAATGCTGATTTATTTAATCTTGTTAAATTTTGTTGGAATTAGAGTGTATAATACTGTTAGGGACAAGAGGTACTAATACCTTATGTCAGCTTCCCC
>JAKTTX010000034.1:0-52463 GCA_030560575.1 Kodamaea fungicola | reverse complement strand
TCACTACTCACTACTCACTACTCACTACTCACTACTCACTACTCACTACTCACTACTCACTACTCACTACTCACTACTCACTACTCACTACTCACTACTCACTTCGTTCGTTGTTCGTTGTTTGGTTCCTCATATCATTCATTTATTCACATTAAACAGACAATGGAAAAGTACCAGCCCAAGCAGAAATCTCCTCCTTGACAGCCTTCAACTTCTCATCTTCACCACCCAAAACCTTATTCTTGTAATCCTTCAACTTGTTTGCATCAGCAGGCAAAGAAGCTTGGATTTCCTTAGCATAGTTGACAGCAAAATCAATATAACTAACAATCTTCTTAAAATCCTCTTCAGACAAACCACGAGTGGTCATGGCAGGAGCACCGATTCTAACACCACCAGGAACCAAAGCGGACTTATCACCAGGAATCGAGTTCTTGTTCAAAGCAATGTTAATTTTTTCACAGATGGTTTCAACACGAGCACCATCAATGCCCTTGTCCTTCAAAGAGACCAAAACCATGTGAGAGTCGGTACCGTCAGAAACCAACTTGTAACCCTTGGCGATGAATTCCTTTTCCAAGGCCTTTGCGTTTTTCAAAACTTGTTCTTGGTATTGCTTGAACTCTGGGGTGGCGGCTTGCTTGAGGGCAGTGGCCAAAGCAGTGATGGTGTGGTTGTGAGGACCACCTTGGTGGCCTGGGAAGACGGAAAAGTTGATTGGGTTTTCCAAGTCGTACAAGATTTCCTTTCCGGTCTTGGCGTTGACAGATCTGACACCTCTTCTGAAGAAGATCATGGCACCACGGGGACCTCTCAAGGACTTGTGGGTGGTGGTGGTGACAATGTCGGCGTACTCGAAAGGAGATGGAATGACACCTGCCGCAATCAAACCAGAAATGTGCGCCATGTCAACAACCAAGTAAGCACCAACCTTGTCGGCAATTTCTCTCATTCTCTTGTAATCAATCAAACGGCAGTAAGCAGAGGTACCAGCAACCAAGACCTTTGGTCTGTACAAGATAGCAGTCTTTTCCAACATGTCGTAGTCAATGATGCCAGTTGCCAAGTCGACTCTGTAGGGCATGGTTTCAAAGTAGGTGGACACGGCAGAGATCTTTCTGGTGTCCGTTTGGTAACCGTGAGACAAGTGGCCACCGTGAGGCAAGTCCAAACCCATCAATCTCTCGTGTGGCTTCATGATAGCTTGGTAAACTTGCAAGTTGGCTGGAGACCCGGAAAGAGTTTGAACATTGACACCCCACTTGTCAGCAGTGACATTGAAAGCCTTCAATGCTCTGTCTTGACAGAGAAGTTCGATTCTGTCAATGTGTTCGTTACCACCGTAGTATCTAGCACCTGGGTAACCTTCGGAGTACTTGTTACACATTGGAGTTCCAAGGGCATCGAAAACAGCAGTGGTGGTGAAGTTTTCAGAAGCAATCAACACAATCGAGTGCTTTTGTCTGTCGATTTCATCGTTAATGATGGCGTGGACTTCTGGATCGGTATCCTTAAGGGATCCTTCGACTAATTGCTTGTGAGATTCGGATAAAGCGTAGGACATTGTTGTTTTGAAGAGTGAAAATTGTTGGTATTTATAAAAATGCTGGTAATAAACGGAGTCAAAAAATTTAGTGCGGATAACGATAAGTCTGGGGATACAAAGAGAAGAGAAGAGTATAGAAGAGGAACACTGGAGTATGTAGAGGAGAATAGAAAGGGAATGTAGAGAAAGAATAGAGAACGAGAATAGAAACGTAACAGAGAATAGCGAAATAACTTTAGAACGTTTTCTCATGATGAGATGAGCAATCTACTAAACTACACTAAAATTTCCCACCACAGAAACCACTCATACCACTCATACCACTCACACCACTCATACCACTCACACCACACTAGTCCCGCCACTCACCACACTAGTCCCGCCACTCATCACACTAGTCCCGCCACTCATCACTCTAGTCCCGCCCAACACTCTAGTCCCGCCACTCACCACTCTAATCCCGCCACTCACCACTCTAATCCCGCCCACCACTCTAGTCCCACTCACCACTCTAATCCCGCCACTCACCACTCTAATCCCGCCACTCACCACTCTAATCCCGCCACTCACCACTCTAGTCCCGCCACTCACCACCACTCATTCCTCGAGTCGTTATCCTACAACAAATAAAACAATCTAGATTATGCTATGATATGTAATAAGATTATACAACTATATAAATCTTACGTTTGTATTCAATACAATGTAACTCTCAATCTATGCGCAATTGGCAACTTAGGTACAACAACGCACAAACAACTAACGCCATTCAAGACAAATAAGTTCAAATTGTAGTTCAGATAATGAGTACTGATCAAGAATAAACCAATGGGCATAAGCATCAAGAATTTCTTTGTAGGGGTATATTGGTCACCGTTGTCAATTTGTTCCCACATGGTCAAGTTGTCGAAGGCGCCTGAGTTGAACTCAAAAGGAGTACCCTTGACTTGGTGGAACATAATGTACAGCCCAATGTTATATGTCAAATTGGTCAACGTCCATTTCCAGTCGTTGTCCAAGACGCTGATGAAGTTGAAGAACACCTTCAAAATCAATATGATCACGATGTGGATGATCCACGCACCCTTGAAGTTGACCCAGTTGGCGTTCACGTTAGGATTCAACACCTGGTCATTTTTTGTCTCTAAGGTGTCTGGCTCCAAGTGCTGGATTATGGAGGAAGACCGTCTCTTTCTGGTTAACTGGGAAAGTTGAGGGGTTATGCCGCTAAGGCTGCTCGGGTTTCCACTGGAGTTTGAGTTGATGCTATTGACACTGCCTGTTTTACGATGCCCTGGTGTGAATTCTTCAGTCATGTTGTTAGGAAAAAATTTAAGGGTGCGAGGAAAATGAGTGGGAACGACGGGGAGAATGTATCACGAATGAAGTGAGTGGAGCGAATTCTCAAATAAGCAAACGACTACGGATTATCAATTCTTTCTATATTTAGCAAACTCTACAAATTCTCTAAACTACAACTTTAACTCTGATTCATTCTAGTGGCGATACTAGTGATGGGTAATTCGATCTGTTCAAATTTGTTAGAGGTTTACTATTTTGTTAATAATGGTAAATGGCTAATTAGCAGAGTAGTTTGTAGTTATCAGATTAATAGGATATAGCGTCTAATGATGAATATTTGTACATATAAACAACACGACGTTGTACAAGTAAAACCTTCATTTCTTAATCATGTGAAATACTCGCTTCGTTTGTATTATCAGTTTGTTATAAATCTTTTTTATGAAACTATTCAGTATGTTTTATTATAGATATACTATGTTCCACTGTAGATATACTATGTTTGCTACTGTAGATGACAGTTTATTCACTACTCGTAGTTAAAATCGTTCATTCACTAGCTAAAGTCGTTCATTCACTAGCTAAAGTCGTTCATTCACTAGCTAAAGTCGTTCATTCACTAGCTACCAACTCACTCGTAGGTAAATTCGTTCGTGGAATAAAAATACCCCCCGAATGCCAGCCCCTTGCAGTTATCAAAACCCACTTCCCTTCGTCACTCGGAAACTTTGTAGGACGCAGCACGCGAACACCATTTCTTTCCCCGTAATCCTCAACGCCATCTCTGGCAGCCAACACACGAGAATTGCCAAGTCCAAGACATCCACAATCACGAGACTCAAGACCCCAGGCGTAAACCTCACCCCCGCGGGTCAACGCAAGAAAATGGTAGTCGCCCACCTCCACGGACTTGAGCTGTTTGTTTTGCAACTCCGGAATGATGTGAGGTTCAAGCCCCTCGTCTAACTTGGAGCCGTCGCCAAGTAACACTTCGTCTGTGTCTGTAAAAGCAACAAACGTAGTGAAGCCATTACTCAACTTGACAAACCTAGAAGAAGACCCGTTTTTCTTGTTGAGCGCAACCAACCAGGAGTTGTACGAGTCAACCGGGGTGTAGTGCATAAACAACTCATCATAGGATATGGGCTCGTTGCGTGCGCGAGTTTCTGCTAGACGGCGTGCCCAGATATTGTTTAGTTTGTAGAGCAATCCGTCATTCTTGATAAGCAAGATGTAGCCGTCTCCAATGGTGTAGTCTACAATGCCACGGGACGTTCCAGGTACAACAAAGTAGTGGGCTTCGGAAACAGCCTCCTTGGACGTATTTTCGTCCAAACGCTCCCGTCCGTACCAAACCACCAACCCAATGCCCTCCATAAACGCCCCAGACATGTTCCACCCGGCAAAAATCTTGCCAACCTGGGTAGCAACCACCCCTGGAAAGCTCAATTTGACCCCAGTCATCACAGTGGTTCCTGTGTCCCACGTGTAGATATTGTTGTTCGCGTCCAAGGCCAAGATGTGCTCTCTCCCAGCAGAGATGGATACAATACGGGCGTCTTTCCATTGGCCTGGGAGCGAGAGCTTCGACACAAAGTTGCTTTCCTTGATGGAGCTCTCACGGGTGCTGAGCTCTGGCGGAAAGGTCTGCTGGTCGGTGGGGAGCCGTAAGTTGTTGTTGACGGGCAACAGGCGGCGGCCGCCGACCGCGGTCTCAGGCGTCACGTCCCGCTGAAACCGGTTGTGGAACACACCGCCCACCCGCGGCCGGAGCGACCGCCGCAGTGGCACGTTGTCTGTGGAAAACGTCCCGAGCGAGAGGGGCTTGACGTAGTCCCGCGTCTCGAATGGACCCGGCGAATTGTACGACGACTGTTTCCACGACGCCCCTGTATAGTACAACTCGCCAGCATTTGTCAAGATGATAAAACTAAACCCGTTAGCTACCAAATCCGTGATGACATTGCCGTTAAAATTGGTGAGATTCGTGGGCGTGTGCACATCCCCATACGCAGTCACCACACTTTCGTCACGCAATTGCGCCAGCGAATACCCAAGCCGTCCGTATGTCGCACTGCCCCACGTATGAATCTTTTGCCTCAAGCTCACCCGGAACTTGAATAACTCAATCCAGTTGATATCAACATCGCTTATCAATTTAAAATCCTGTTGGTTGTTTGTGAACTTCTTATTGTAGTATATTTTGTAGAGAGCTGTCGTTAAACTCGATTTGTAGAAGATGCCATACAACTCCTTGTTGAGAATCGAGAATTTAAACGTCTCTTCCGGTAGAAGATACTGAGGCAAAACCGTCACAAGAATATCAGGGTTGAGTTGGAGAATAGACATTTTTTAATAATCGACAATCGGATGAACAGAATTGAAAACTTGCAAAGAAAATCACAATCGAATCGCTGTTGTCTACAATAACAATCATTACAACTTTTTTTTGCCACCAGTCGCCACTCTTGTGTGTATTTATTCAACCAAATCTCAAAATATAGGCAAAAATGAAAATCATTGAGGCCTTAAACCTTCGGGACGAGTACAAAGCAACTCTCTCCGATTTGTACTCTCGTATCGGTTCTAACTGCGTTGTCCAGAAAAATTATCCTCCCCAAGAAGACCCCCATGACTTGGCTAATTTATACATTCAAGTTTCTGAGGATTTGCGAGACTTGGTCATTAACATAAATCTTTTGAACGGCGTCAACACGATCGAATTGGATCGTGAAAACGGGCCTGTGACAATCAGCGAAGCCTTGATAGAACGTCTGCGTCAAAAAGAAATCCTACATGGTTTGAGACAAGTTCTTTGGCTGGGCCTTATCCAGCCAAATTCGTCCTCCACAGAACTTAAAACCATCTCTTTGGTAGAGGTCCCTGTGTTGGTGAAGCAGATCGACAAGCATAGAAGAACTTTGAGACGTATAAATATCTTACTTCAAAAGTTTAACTGGGAAACTGATTTTGTTCCTATCATAACCAATGAAACATATGTGAGGAATACGTCCACAACGAAGAAAAAGGACAAGGAGAAGGATAAAAATAAAACCAAAAAGTCGCCTTATGATTCAGATTTATCTGATTCTAGTGAGAGTGAATCTAGTGAAGATGAAAACTAGAACGATTTATAGTATACACTCAAATGTTTCTCTTTCAATACAAACCCTGCTGTCTTCAATTATGCCGATAGCGAAAGTAAGTTGATTCACGTAAACGGGTGTAGTTTTTAATTTAAAACTCTCGACTGATTTTGAAGCCAATGATTGGGTTTCAGGGTCTTCATATGATTGTACGAAAAAGTGTTAGGTCTTGTTAAAATTTTGGTCCCTTGAATCTTGACTTGAGGTTCTAGTGTTACAAGGTTATATTCTTAAACAAGTATATTGGCAATGGTTCAAAAACCTAAGATTGGAGAAGATTCTATTTCCTAATATTTGATCAGAGACTTGTCTAAGATCTTCAGGTTTTGGTGAAACGTTTCCAACTGCGCATTATATATTTCCAGTATTTACTAGTCCAATCAAGTTGAATATCTTTGTTTGGGAGATGGATGCTTATTTGATCTAATTACTAGTCCAAATAATCTCATCCACGGAAGAATCGTAAGTCTAAGGAGCTAGATGATGCCCTCATTAAATTAGTTTCACGGTTTTTCACCTAATAGTAATAGTTCAAAAATAAAGTTAATGAGTTTAGTTACTAGAGGATTCAAGTATAATTATTAAACGATTCAAATATCTAGACAGTTCTAATAAACAGATGTGCACTTTATCCAGTTTTACAATCAGTTTGTTTACTATTAGTATCACAGTGTTCAAATAACCAGCTTTTCAATTAAATTAGTTTTACCGTATTCAACTGCACTCAGAACTTTCAATCTTTTTAAAGTAATGAAACTGAGCTAACCAATAAATATTTTCACAATTAACCAATAAAAATACACAGTATTCAAAGGGCAAGTTTCCCTGATGGTACTAATTTCACAGTTTAATGACTAGTTTCTCAGAACAAGTAAAATAGACGAGAGATACGTCCACTCTGAATATAGAAGGGCAATCGAACTAAGGACCGTTTTAGAGAACAATTAATAATTGTCTGATAACGGCAAAATTAAGTATTCCAACACCATCACTAGCATACCTAACCAAATAGAACTCAATTGAGTACTGTTTTCATGTATCTTCGCAAAAGATCTACTTCAAATTTTAAGAAATAAACCAAACAGAACTAGTTCACAGGATTCACACATCAGGTTTTACGAGTTTCCATAAAAAGCTTCTGTCAAAGAAATTAAGTTGACATTATGCACATATGTGATATATTAAGAAGGTTCAGAATATTCTATTGGCTTAAATAGGCTGTTGAACAAACAGGTTTTGTGGAACAAACTATCATGTGAATTCCAGAGTCAACTTCATATATTTCCAGCCAAAGCTAAGTTATCGATCGCATGTACCAACGAGTAGAACCTTATTTGAGTTGCTTGAGAAAGCATTTCAAAATAAGGCATCCAAAGAACTAAAGAAAGGATTGTTTAGAAACCAACTCGGCATCCATTTGACGACTAAGGTGCCATTTTATGTAGCCTCAGCATATTTTGATCCTCCTCGCAACACAAAAGATGAAGCGCGTACCAATTGATGCAAGATTCGATGAGCACGATCGTGTCATGAGCAGTCAATGGAGATGAATCTGTTTCATCTTGGACGTATATGTCTAGGCAAAATCAAACATTTGGCAGATTCCTACGAAAAGAGACCAAGCCTCCTAAAACTCCACGGCTTTAACAACACAGCAAACTTTTAATTGAATACTGCCCTGAAAAAGAAATACAACGCTATAAACAAAACGCAATTTTAAATCGCTCTCAGTTATTGACAAGGGTGAAAACAACTGTAAGCAACAAAACGTACATGGTACTAGTTATAAAATTTTTCTCTTTTGGCGTATCGTTATCTTGATTGAAAAATAAGGCGACGAAGATGATCAAAGAGCCGATCGTTAGATTTGCGATATAAAACTAAAACGAGATTGCTAATTTTAAATTTTATGTTGAATACTAGGCGATTTGTTGTTTTATTGGTGGGATTGGTAGTCACCACGGTATTGTTTGTGACGAATAACAAGTACCATGAAACATTGTACGTTCCCGGCTTAAAGACACAAGCATTTTCCAAGGTGTCCTATTCGAATGAAAACTACAAGAAAGTGGAATTTCTTAAAGGCACCAGACCTGAAGGAAGTATTTTAATTCTCAGTTCCATTGCTGGACCCAACAGTTATGGAAAGGATGGATCCGTCAAGACCTTTTTCAGCATGGTTAGATCTTTATACACCAGCACATCCGAGTTTCCCGTGTCAATTGGGCTTTTGGTTAGTGACGATGGCGAGTTTCGTTCCATAGTAAATTACGTTGATGAAATGGTCAAGAACGCGGAAGCTCCGCTTTTCAAAATCGTCGTTGTGCAGGCTTCGTTCTTAGATAACTCTTTTGTTGTAAGCGACAAAGATAGACATGATGATAACCTCCAAAGGGAAAGAAGGTCTAAGATAGCCAAATTGCGGAACTTTTTGTTGTATCATGCTTTAGACACTGAAACTTACACGTTGTTCATTGATTCTGACATCGAAAAGTTTGCCAATCCGCAGAACGTGATCCCTGAATTGATTGGGTCGAATTTAGACATCATTAACACCAGGGTGCAAAGGGGCGACAATCCTGACTACGACTTGAATTCTTGGCGTGGTCAGAGAACCAAGCCATCCACTGAGGAATTGCAACTAATGGACGCCCACAAGGACACTTCGTATGTTCCTCATGACCTCGATGGTATGTTTCATTTGGATACTTACTTGAAGTCTGAAGATTCACGGACTCACGGGAACGAGCCTTCCTACGCTGTTCCTTTGGATTCCGTGGGTGGGGGCGCGTTGTTTGTTAAGTCAGTTATTTATCAGCAGGGGATTGTTTTCCCTTCTACGTACATTATCGGTACTACATGGGATCGTAGATTTGGTTATGACGGTATAGAAACTGAAGGTCTCTGTTATCTCGCTAGCGCTGTTGGCTATTCTTGTTGGGCAATGCCAAACTTATTGGCCTATCATAGTGATAGATAGTCATCGGGCAAGTTGTTCATTGGCCTTCTCACTTACATGACGTGTAAACGATTTCAGATGGAATCTTTGCTACACAAAAGCACGTTTCTCTAAAAAAAATGTTAATGAAGCTATCCTGAAAATACAACTATTTTTAATACTGATAATAATCGCACACTTGCCCAGCCGCTCATTTTCTTCGTAGTGGGTGCATTCGCATTGTGTGTATCTGTATAAATAAATTTAACTGATCCACTGCCAAACCTTCATGATTTCTCCATGGTTCTCAATCAATTTACAAGACACATTTGTGTTATTTTCAACCTTGTAAACAATCGAATTCCAAAGCTTTAACTTCTTCTGTAAATTTTGCTCGTTAGATAAAATCAAATCACGCAAGTGGTTGGCTCCAATATACTCGTTGATAGCCCGGTCCCTCTTAGCTGCTTTGGCTTGTGCTTGTAGTTTCTTCAAAACGTCACTGTAGATTTTCACCACCTGAACTTTCAGTTTCTTGTACTGTCTATACCTGTACTGGATAAACTTGATGAAGAAGACAAAGAGCAACACACCCAACATCTTGTTGCGGTACTCATCTAGCGACCCAAGAATGCTATTCTTTACTTGACACTTCAAGCCAAGCTGCGATAATGACGTTGACCGAAGAATCTTGTCCTTGTTTTCAATTTCGCTTTCTGTGTCGTTAATAATAACTCTCGTGGGAGGTAAATCTGTAAATCCGACCTAGACTGTTAGTATGTTTCTCAAATACATCCATAATGAACTTGCCTTACAATTATTTCTGGTTCCTTTTCCAACTCTTTGATTGATCTTTCCCACAATTCTTCAAACTCCTCGTACGTGATGTATGGAGCCTTCATCGCCAACAACATCTCGTGCAACTCGGTCAAGGAGACGCCTGCATCCTCGTCGGTTCCTTGGCCACACTGCCTCTCGGCATTCTTGGTCCTCAACAACTCCAATGCTACGTTGATGATAATCTCAATCTTCTCCGCCTTCTTGGTGTCAGGCACGCACCTCTGGTTGTACGGCTTGAACACGTTGCTCCACGGTTTCAATTGCACAAAGTCTTCAAAGCATCCCAATTGCAACTTAGGGAAGCATCGTGCGTGTGCTGGGCACGGAACACATGCTGGCTTCATGTTGGCATCCAAATAATTCCCAACACTAACCAACAATTCATGGTGCTGTGAATTAAACGTAGGACGCTCGATCTCGTGTCCACAGTACCCAACAATATAAAGTTGTTCATAGTACCAGTAGCCAAACAAGCCTAACGAGGCAAGCAGAATCCACGTGATGAATGCACCCAACACCACCCATACTGGGAACGCCTTTTTCCCAACGGGCTTGGCCTGCTCCTCCTCTTCATCTAATTCGTCCTCACTCAAAATCTGCTGCTTTCTCAACTCATTTCCTATGGCACGGAGCCTAGGCTTTGGTGTCAACATCCGGTGTGGTGTAGCAAGCGGTGTTTTTCTTGGAGTGCCCGGGTTAGAAGATCTCAAAACTCTTCCGGGAGTCAGTGCATTCGAACGAAGAACTGGTTCTTGAGGTAACCCTTGAATGGTGATTCCCAACTCGGACGCAAGGTGTAGATCTATTGGAATCTCAGGTTGTCCTTTGATTGCATTTAAGTTTCTGTTGAAGCTCTTTTCTTCATCTTCCAAATTCTTAAGAGGTGTGGATTTTCTGGGAGTTGGCTTTCTTATTCTTGGTGATGACTTGGTTATTCTACCGGTATCTGGCGATGCTTTGGCAGGTTTGGTCACTTTTGAAAGAGGTGATGCCTTAGCCACATATGGAGCTTCCAACTTTTCGTTGGTTTCGTTTTCTTTGGTAGATTTTACAAAGTATGGTGACTGTGTGCCTTTTAACGAGTTTACCTTTGAAGTAGACCTTGGAGTGTTTTTTTGGTTTGGTGATTCAATGGATTCTGTGACCACTAAAGTGGTTGTATTATGAATAGTTTTTGGTGATTCATCTACAATCTTTGGAGATTCTTGTACAATCTTTGGTGTTTGAACCTTTGGTGATTTACTTTGAACCTTTGGAGTTGTAGTTTGAACCTTTGGTGATTTACTTTGAACCCTTGGTGACTTTTGAGCAGCTTTTAGTGATGTAATTGATTCTTGAACTTCACCCTTTGACAATTCTTCAACTTTCGAAATAGAATTATCTTTCATCTCATCATTTTTAGACTCAAAAACCTTCCTTGAAACAGGAGATACTGTTGGAGTGGTTCTATGAGAACCTTCAGGGCTTGTCAAGACCCCCTTCGAATCATCTTGGGAACTTTCAATTACTACAGGATCCTCCAATCTGGAACCCAGAGTTTCCAGATCGGCCTTTGCCTTTTTCTTGGACTTCATCTTTGATTTCTTCTTGGTATCATCGTCATCCAAAGGTCTCTTTCTAGATTGAAAAACGTTGTCGTTGGTAAAAGAGGATTCCTCTTTTGAGTCGTTTTTCATATCACCAACTACAATGATGTCATCGCCATTGGCATTTTCCACGCGTGATCTGTATTCAGATAACCATTTCTCAGCATTCGGGGTCACCTTATTATTGAACAATTCCACCAATTCACTCTTTTTTGAGTTGCTGGGGTAATGAATTCCATGCTTGTTAAGCACTTCTCTTAATTGCAGGATCTTTAGGGATTTAGAATTGAAACCTCCTTAGTTAGTACTGTGATTTTATTAAGTTGATAAACATACCCTCTTGAAGATAGTGCTCTTCGTCCATGGTTGAGATGTAAACAAATAAAAAATATGAGACATTTCCTATGTGCGACATACGCCAAAAAAAAAGTCGTGTGTGCAGATTAAGACTCGATCGGCAGCTCTAGAACGTTTTGGTGACACTGCGTAGAATAACTGATTGGAAGATACATGCGGAGAAATTGAAAAGACAATTTGAATGATCACCGTAGCACAAAATCAAAGTTTTCATCGAAATGTCTCAGATTTTTTGTGGAGAGGTTTCACCATACCCGATTCCTGAAGATCGATTTGAAAAAATCATGCGTACATAACAGTAGGTTGGCATATCATAATAATCAATGGCCGAATACCAATAAAAACTTGTCATTTTTCCTATCACTGATAAAGAACTCGCTTAATTTCGCCTACAGCACGTCAAAAGAACACATAAATGAAAAGCCGTTTATGTGACATACACGCATAATACACTACGTAACACGAATGGTCCTTTCGAGGAAATCTAATAACTTTTTAATATTGGTGTGTGGGTTTTCTGCAAGTATTTGTACGGTATGAAAAAATCACAAAGTAACAACGCCGTTAAAGGGATGGTGGAACTCATAGACTCCAAGTAATCTAGATCATCATCATGCAACCCACTGGAATTATTTCGTAGCTATAAAAGCATAATCCCTCAGTTATAACTGATGAATGGAATGTAGATCTTTCTATAGTGGTAAAAAATAAGTTTGCAGCCACTATATAAAGTCTAGTTGAATTCTCTTTTATCGTCATCAAACAACATGAACCCAATTACTCTCCTTGCCCTTGCTGCTACTGCTCTTGCTGCTCCATTTCTCGAAGCTCCTTTCCCAGACACCGTTCCAGGTGCCTCTGCCGCTAACACCCCACCATATTCCACTAACCCAGGGACCACCATCAATGGTATTGCCACTGTCTACAGTCCAGATGTAGGGTACGGTGCCTGTGGTAATATCAACCAGAACCTGGACTTGGTTGTTGCTATACCTCACGCTACTTTTGACGCCCACAACATTGACAAGAACCCAAACCACAACCCTCTCTGTCACAGAAAGATCCAAGTTACCCGCGGTTCTAAGACAATTGTTGTTACCGTCGAAGACTCGTGTCCGGGCTGTGACTCCAACCACTTGGACTTGTCCAATGGTGCTTTCGACAAGCTTGGTAACGAAGCCCAAGGTGTCATCCCCATCACTTGGAAGTGGCTTTAAATAAAAATGTACACAAATATAGCAATTTTTAGAGATCAACCAACCCTTTAAGTTAATTATAGATTGATGTCAATCAAAATTGACATCATTGGTTATCACCTTCTGGGATTTCCGCATCAATTATGCACGAATATGTACTAATATGTGGCTTGTTGTCCATATTGAATATTCATTGATCTGTCCGGAACGTTCGTGTGTACTATTGAAGTAAATTTATCGGATTTTGAATAAAACCCTAATTATTGTACTGCAATTTTTTGTGGTTATGGATTATTGAGTATAACATCAAAAGTGACTAGAAAAGAAAAAAATGGAATTATTGGGAATAAATTTAGTAGAAATGAAAGGAAACCCATAGTGAACGCAACAAAGAGGTCAAAGTGAACTTCTATACTAAAGTGACACAAGTAATTAATTGAAGTCATTAATTCTTTCACCATCAAGAAATAGTAGTCTAGTTCAATATTTGTTTTAATCACTTTGTAATGTGCAAGCCTTTTGCGTTAATGATATTTGGTTTGTTTGGTCTGTATCGTTTGTTTATTGTTTTGATGATTTTTTTTTGATTAGTGTTGGTTTATTTAACAAGCATTGTTTGATTAAGGTCGGTAAACCTCGTTCAAAAGCATTTCGTTCATAAGCATTTCGCTCATAAACATTTCGTTCATAAACAAACCTTGTCCATACAAACTTCGTCCATACAAACCTCGTTCATAAACTCACCTCGTTCGGTTACTCATAACTCTAACTCATTTGATAGAAAGTATCTCTTAAGCATAAGTCATTATTACATCTTGTTGATGGTACTCCTTACAATATTTAACAAACACATTAAGGGTCTTATTACTGAATTACAAAAAAGATCGAGGCATATTGTTCTCTAAATTCCCAATTATACGTAGAATTCATACACCTGCATCGAAAAAGATTTAATCGAAGACAAAACAGACATGACCAGTACAAGATATACAAATATTGGACAATAAACCCTGCCCATGTGTCAAAGATAGTTCCTTTGTACCGCCTCTAGGAGGAAAGTTGTCCAAAAAGAAAACAATAGTGCACATGGTAACACCCAACCACGTGGATCAAATATTTCAAGTTAATCAGGTACATAAAAATCGAATAAGTTAGAAACACGTGGATTAAGCAAGCGTCTACACTGGAGATAACAAAGAAACATCTTGCAAACAAAGGTACATTTACGGAATCTTTTGTGTGTTAGTAAATAGTTTAAGAAAAAAAATTGAAATAAAAAAGCTGCAGCATCCAGTTGTATAGATAGGGGGAGGTTCTTTATGACAAATATGGATAAGGTAGCCAAGCCTGCGCTAATTGGAGCAGGCGAAAGATATGAGAACCTTGGGTTGATGTCACCGCCGAGCATCCCCAAGGATCCATTCCTTTCGAAGTATATCAAAAACCGGATTATAACATCATGCATCGACGACCACCAACTATATTTCAAGTCCTTGGACAAGCAGCGGAAGCTGCGCTCGTATGAGATGTACCAGAAGTACATGGTGGTACCGCCAAGCACCACTACAATTCGTGATAACGTAACAGACACATCGTTCTACTTGCCTAAGGTAGACTACAAGAAGTATGTTACGAAACGACCCGAGGAGAGCGTGAGTAAAGTGCCGGCCAAGGAGATACTACATCCCGAGGTCAAACCGAAGCGGCCGGAGAGGTTGGAGGAAAAGACCAGCATCAAGTACCTACCCAAAGAGTTTATGAAGTGCCCAATAGATGGGCTCATCAACTTGATCTCACGGATGCTCCACTCATTGATTTCGTTGAACGATAAATCAGTACATCCGCTGATCAGCAACAGCAAGGCAAAGGACAACTCGCTACTTACAAGGTATCACTCGCGAACTCCACCTTCCATTTCTACACATACGTACCTAACTAGATTAACCAAGTTTAACAACTTCAATCCAGCAACACTCCTCACAACAATCTACTACATTGATTTGCTATCACATCAGTACCAGCCTTTTTTCACGTTGAATTCGTGGACGGTGCATAGATTCTTGCTTGTGGCTACGATGCTTGCACAAAAGTCCATGGAGGATTTCTTTTACACAAATGACCACTACGCGAAAGTTGGGGGTGTGGCGACTCTGGAGTTGAACTGTATGGAATTGGATTTCTTGGAGCGTGTGGAATGGAGATGTGTTCCCACGAAATTAGAGTCGAAAGGGGTTCCCTCTATCAAATATGCCAAGGATGTATTAGATATGTATTATACCCAATTGATAGATTTGGTTGGAAAGAACACTACATATGGGAATGTGCATTATTTTTCGATAAGTGAGGATGACGATGAGGACGATGAAGAGGATGATGACGATGATGAGGATGATGAAGATGACTATGACGACGAAGTTTCAGATTATAGTGAAAAGGATTATAAACCACTGTTGAAGTATGATTCGAGTGGTTATGGTATAGATGGGTCAAGTTCGCCCCATCTTAAGAGGAAAAGAACTCCTCTGTTGCATTGAGGTGTAGTATATTTGCTGCGGTGCAGTGATTGGGTAAAAAAAAACGAACAAACAACCAAACGAACACAAGAACAAACGAAGGTGTTTGTAATTTTGTGAACTTGTGAGTTTGTGAGTGAAGGAATGTAATTTAAAATAAAGCGGACTACTGAGTTTGTGAATGAATAGAGGTAATTAAGCGAACTTGTGAGTTTGTGAGTTTGTGAATGAATAAATGTAATAAAACGAACTGAATGAGGGAATGTAATTTAAAATAAAACGAACTGAGTTTGTGAATGAATAGAGGTAATTGAGCGAAGTTTGTGAGTTTGTGAATGAATAAATGTAATAAAACGAACAAATACAAAAGAGGTCAATTTTTCATTCACACTAATAAAGTAAGTCTAACAGAGTGAGCTTGCCAAATTTGAAATGCTTTCTCATATTCTACAGTGTAATGAAACTTCTTGAATGAATTATAGCTATTAACTCCAATGTTAGGGACAAGATGATTAATACCTTATGTCAGCTTCCCTCGGTAGTAATGCGGCGGCCAAGACAAGAGCATTAGACATCGAGCTAATTACTTGGCTATTGTTTAACACGATGAAATTAATGGCTCGGACTAAATATTTGCATCCGATAAGGGATTGCAAATCACCATATTAGAAATAAGGTTTTGGAGCAAGAAAGTATATAAAGTGCTGAAATAGAATAGTAAAGAACAAAGAAAAACCTGCTACTAATCGCATTGACTAATACATTACGTGTTCCACACCTAAAAACCCACTTATACTAAAACAATCTAAGCTATTTACACAACAATAACCCAACAGCCAATGAATAAAAAATTGTAGGTGTCAGGGAATCTAGGTTATTAACACCTGTTGTCAGCTCACATTGGTATACAAAGATAAGGAGTGAATTAAGTTTGTATTATCTCTTTTCAGAAGTATTCATTATCTTTGAAGAATCAGGTATCCGTCCACTCCCACACTGTTTTTCAAAGATCAGTCCTATCGTGGGATAACTGCAAATACCCGACTAAATATCTAAATTAAATATCATCTTGAAAGTTCATACTAGAAAGCGATTCGAACAACTTCACCACTTACCTCTAAACAAAGCTATTTACCACGCTAAATACTTAGAAGTAGCCATTATACAAATAATTTTTATATTACAATAAACTTTTCATTGAAATCTTTTAAATAGAATGGAGAGAACATTTTACAAAAACATATACCTAAAAACGTCGGAATATATCAACGAACCGTCAAAAACTATACCCTATTCCATAACACAAAGTCACTTCGCTTTATGGTCTACTATAATCCTTTTGGTTCTTAACCTTCAACTCGACCTCAGTACCATCAGAACAATTTGAAGTTAAATAATAAGTATTTTTATCAGAAGGACATGCATACCATTTTGTTTCTGTATTTAATACCAACGCACCACCGTCAATGACGAAACCAGTGGTGGGTTTATTAAAATCCCAAAGGTCGACATTTCCCAATTTACCTGTCTCACTATCGTAAAAAACACCGTTCCCATTTTGGTCACTCAACGATCCATCTGTGTGCAAGATGAAAGAAACAGTACTGCCAGTACCACCGATAGAAAACACTTCCAAATGATTCACTACCTTCTTGAGGTCACCGCCATTGAACTTAGTGTTGGTATTAGTATGGGTGACTACAATATTAAATACAAGAGCACCATCAGCCCACGTATATGCATCAAGTGATTCTGTAAAGTATGGAAGCTTAGATGTTAAGCTAGGAAAATCTTGTGTAGACTTGGTTTTATCTAGATACAGCACGTAAAGCTCGATTGGAGTAACATCCACGATGCCCCACCCAGCCATCACTTTGGGATCTTTATCTGAAGATACACCAAAATCCCACTGGCTTTTCAAGTAGTTGTTATAAATTCTAAAACCTTTATTTCCCTTTTTAGATGCTACAAAATAGTTGTCCTCGAATATAATATACTTTTTGATGCTTTTGTTGTACAAAGATCCATCACTCATTAATTCAAAAATATCAGAGTCATTTCCTAGAGTTAACAAGCCGTCGATGCTTGAAACACCCATTGATTGGTACATCGTACCAGATCCGATGGAGAACAACTTAAAAGTCGCTGCTGAAGCAAGTGTAAGTGAAAAGTAGAAGGAAAACTTCATGATGATTAAGCATAATTTTGCAAGGCTTGCTGAAAACAAACGCAAGGTGACATGAGGTTATCACAGCAGTATATCTGAGGATGATGCGTAAGGATCATACCACAGACGACATTTTCATGTCCGATGCCATTTAAATAGAGGTGCGGAGATGTAGTGGAAATTTAAGCGTTATCTACAGGCTGTATAGTGGTTCATACAAGTACATTACTATATATAACTAAGTGTAGCCAGTCGTCGTGACTTTACCGAAAAGCGAGATACGTCAACAAGAATAGTGTTTAAAAAATGGTTTGATATTAAAAAAATTGATTCGTAGTTAATGTAATACAACGAACATACTATACTTGTTTAACTCACTTTGTTTGTTGTAGATGTTTGCAATTATTAAAATACCAGCATTCATTTTCTGAAATAGGAACTGTTTAGTAGTGGGTAAGCTATTACTGAATAGCATTTCATACTTCGTTGTATAGTGCTTAGTGCTATTAGACACTCATTTGTTCTTCCGCAAACTAAAGAGTACTTTTCTCAATTGGTCTATGAAGCCCATCTTCTTCTTTGTATACGTTAGAGCAAATATTACACGATAAACCACGAACCAATAATGTGCTATTCTTGTACACTCTAATCTCTCTTAATCTATTCTTCAGAGTCAGACTCAGTCAGAGTTGATGTTAGGTTAAAGCTGACGTAACATGTCACAAACCTCGAGTCCCTAACAGGAACGATTAATCTGGAAAAATTGCAGCCATGTAAATTTTACACTGTAAAACATAAATGTAAATGAGTTGGTAGCCGATTGAAAAGCTCAAAGGATTCTGATAGGAATTATATAACATATATCAACTTCTGTTATAGTTGATCTATATTCACTTATATGAAATTTTCTTTGACGTAACAACCTTCAACACAACTTCGGTATCACTAGAACATATTTCAAGTGAATTCATTTTACGAGATTTTAACAATGGGTTATATATAGAGCATGTTGCAAGAACATGAATCTTTTCAGAATGGTGACATGAGAGCCATATGTACCAAAGTCTGACCAACTATTGCAAAGCCGTTGATAGGTTGAAGAGATCCCCAACGGTCAACGTTCCCCAATTTCTTAGCAGCTCTATGATGGTAAATTACACCATTTTCTTCATCACCGCCGACGGAAAACATATCCAAGTGATTCTTTGCCTTTTTGAGGGTACCGCCATTGATCTTGGATTTGGTTGTAGCGTTTACTACTGTGATGCTAAACTCCACTTCACTACGAGTTTGTGCATATCCAGGTGACGGCTTCAGGTATGGAAACAAATCTCGAGAGTTAAAAAACGTAAAGCTACGTTTGCCGTTATGTTCACCATACGCCAATATTGAGTGGATCTTTTTCGGCGTCGGCACATTCGCCTCAATCATGTTATTGACTGGGCACACAGCGAAACCTGGATTGTAGTGCAAGATGTTTTTGTAGATGCTGAAGCCTGTGTCCATGGATTTAGATGATACGTAATTAGTGTTGTGCATCACGACCTATTCATTATGCGATTTGCTATACAACAAACCATCATTTTCTAGGTCAAAAACATCGAAGTCGTAGCCAAAGGATTCAGAGAAGCCACCATTCGAGGATAAGATTTTCACAGCACAGTTTTATTCTGGTAGGTGTGCCCAATTGGAAACAAGTAAAACTGTGCTGAAGTAACAATAGTAAGTGACAATAAGGAACTTCATCCAGAAAGCAAAATTACACAATTGTTGCAAATTCATATCACATGAATGTTTCGCAGATATGGTTTACACCTACGGAGAAAAATCCTTTACAAAAATCATTTGATTTAATAGGTAGAAAGCAAATTATTGTTTGATAGTTCGTTAAAATGTATACTCTCTCGTTGTGTCGTTAATGAGGTTTAATCAACTCAAACAGACAATACAAAGACTTATCAACACTCATCACAGCCCCAAAATTATTGAACTCACCACAATAATTTGGAGCCAGGAAAACAGTAACCAATCTTCGTTTGTTGAAAAACTCATAGCCATCTTCAACCACCATATGGCCTCTGACAACCAAGTCCATTTTAAAGGTTTGGCAAAAGTAATCAACATGCTTTCGGCCAAACCTATACAGAACCCCTCTGTCGTTTTTGGGCCAGTTAGTTAGCGAAAAGTTCTTCACCAGAGGATCCGGATCAGACCACAACAAATCAGCAAGAAGGCCACGGTCAGGAATATCTGTAGGACGCTTGATCTGTTCAATCTGAGACAAATCAGTCAAGTCTGGAGACAACCCACCGTGAATACAAAAGATTTTGTCATTAATAGTGGCAGCAATGGGTAAGGTGTTGAAGACGTCGATAAAGTTTTTCCACAATTTGGAAGAAGGTAAACGTCTCTTACACTCGTCGTAGAAACCGTAAATCTTCGTGATGTTGGCAGACTCGTGGTTACCTCTGAGCATGAAAAAGTTCTCAGGGTACTTAATCTTATAACACAACAAAAGAAGAATTGTTTCCAAAGACTTGTGTCCTCTGTCGACGTAGTCTCCTAAGAACAAATAGTTGGAGTAGGGAGGGTAACCACACGAGTTAAAAATACGAATCAAGTCACTGAACTGACCGTGGATGTCGCCTACAACCTTCACGGGGGGAGATAAACGCAAAAGAGAAGGTTGTTCCAAGAAAATGGAACGAGCCTTGTGCAACACATACTTAATTTCGGAGGCCGAGACCGGCAATGGGTCCTTACCCCTCTTGGAGGAGTTCTTACGCATGCCGATATCAACAAGACGGTCAATAAGCAGGTCAATGTCGATCTCTAGCTTACGGTTGGAGTGCACAATAGGTGGTGACCCCAGCATGCTAGACGAGCTCGATGAAACATGCTTGGTTAGCACCGTGCCCGATGTGGGTTTACTATTGAGTTTGGTGATCAGACGCTCTTCATATTCCAGCTCACAGATGGCATCCAACTTCGGCTTGTTCGTTGGCAGAACTGAAAACAGCAGCAGCAGAATCAGCTCTGCGTCCTTTTCGATCGTGGTGAATACAGGCAGCGGTGCCTGGCTGTCGCACGAGGATCCATATTCTGCCGACTGGTTCTTAAGGAGCTTGGCCATCAGCGCACCGATCTCCAAGTCAAGCTCCAAGTTGGGGCTCGTTGGCTTGCGTGTGCGCTTGGGCGAAGTGGTGATGTTCGACACAGCCTTGTGCAGCTTGTCGTAGTAACTGTTTGTCGTGCATATGTTGATTGCATGAGCTTTGGTATCGTTACAGTCGTTACGGGAGCGCTCGTGGCGCTCAGATATATTGGTTAGATGTGATAGCGCCGGGGGCGAATCATCTGGTTCTAATTCTCCACTTACGCTGGAAGCACTCTGCCCGCTGGCAGATTGCATGGTTGAGGATGTCGGCAGGTTTTCATTCTTGGACGGGCTATTTCCCATATTCTTGTGTGGACTCTTTGTGGAACTAGCTCGCTAGTGGATTACTAACAGTTGTTTGAAAGAAAAAAGGGGGATTGCTGAAAATCTTTTCGATGGTCGTGCGGTGCACATTTTTCGTTCGTCGATTGTGAGCATGGTTCTCGTCTGTATCAGGGTTCCTGGTATCGTCTAAGATTTATTAGTGTTTGATAAGTGTTTGATGGGTGCTTGGTACATGTTTAATGGGTGCTTGATAGTTGAAACATTGACGCTTTAGTTTGTGTATTAATTGAAACGTGGGGAAGTGTTACGATTGTGCGTTTCCGTTTATGGAAGGCTGCAAAGGCCACAAATATACATCGACTGTTGATATTTAATTGTTTATTTCTATTGACTGTTTATGTTTCCTGATAATTAATATACATATTGTGTTGTCATATTCCACTTCTTACTGATCCTTTAAATCTTTTATCTGTTTTCCTCAAATCTCTAAACAAATTCGAAGTAACACAACTTGGGTTTTATATAATTAACAGACGAACCTTTATTACTCGTTTCGTTGTAAATATGTATTGAAGTAACTTACTGACATTATCTCACAAATTAAATATTCATGTTTATGTTATAATGTTCGTATGGTATAAATATCTCCAAGTTATTATGAATGTTCGTATGTTATAAATATCTCCAAGTTATTATGAATGTTCGTATGTTATAAATATCTCCATGTTATTATGAATGTTCGTATGTTATAAATATCTCCATGTTATTGTGAATGTTCGTATGTCAAAATGAATCTTCTTATGTTTTACATCATTATTCTCTAAGTATTCACTTATAATATAACTATTCCTTTATGTAGATATCTATTGAAACCTCTTATCACCTACTTATCATTCTCAGAAAATCAAAATGTTAAGAATGGCACGTCGTCCAATTAAATCAGCAGGGTGCCTCATCATAGGAGATGAGGTTCTTAACGGAAAGATACAAGATACAAACTCGCATGCGTTTGCCAAATACTGCTTTGGGATGTCAATTCCTCTCAAGAGAACCATTGTGTGTGGGGACGATCGGGAAGACATCCGCAAGTCTCTTGACTTTCTCTTGAAATCCGATAATGTAGACTTTGTGGTGACATCTGGAGGACTAGGACTGACACATGATGACATCACGTACGACGTGCTTGCGGAATACTTTGGTTTGGAAACTAAGTTGGATCCGGAAGTGGTGCTGAGAATGAAGACTCTCCGCGGAAGCTACATTGACTCATTGAGTAGCGATCAAAGAGACGCATACTTCCGCATGGCCACCATCCCTAGCGGTCCCTCAGTTACCAAGCACTTCACCAAGGACTCGTTGTGGTTTCCGATCGTGGGCATCAACAACCAGGTGTACGTTTTGCCGGGTGTGCCTTCTTTATTTGAGTCATTGATTGCAGACTTCGAGCCTGAGGTCCGTGCCCGTCTCCCAAAGGATGGAGTCACCTTTGTACGGAAGTTTGTCACCACACGCACCAACGAATCTTCTTTTGCGCCATTCTTGACTAATCTCCAGAAGCGTGTTGATGAAGAGTTTGGTGCTGGCGCCATAAAACTAGGTAGTTATCCCCATTTTGGTTACAAGGTGGCTACTGTTAGTATAATTGCACAATCTCCTAAAGTTTCTGAAGATTTCTTATCCAAATTGATTACAGAGGTTGTTGGTGGTGTTGGAGGAGAAGCGAAGGAAATTTCCCAAGAAGAGGAAGAAGCTTTATCTACAAAGTTGTAGATTATCGATTTAAAGCACTTTTCTTTATCTTTTAGTATTCTAAATGTAAGTTTTTATGATAACTGACTCTTTCATCGATATATAATAATTACAACTCGTTGTTGATCATTCTTACTTTGATATAACATCTCTTACATTTATTACAACTCGTTGTTGATCATTCTTACTCTGCTATAACATCTTCTACATCTACTACAACTCGTTGTTGATCATTCTCACTCTTCTATAACATCTCCTACATCTACTACAACTCGTTGTTGATCATTTTCACTCTGCTATAACATCTCCTACATCTACTACAACTCGTTGTTGATCATTTTCACTCTGCTATATTAACATCTCCTACATCTATTACAACTTCTCACCCAACAATTTAGTAACCTCAGCAACAGCATCAGTAATACCATCAACCTTATCACCCATACCTTGAACAATATTACCCTTACCACCGGCCTTACCACCAATCTTCACACTAACAGCCAGAGCCAAGTCAGTAGCATTAACACCCTTGGCAATAGCTTCATCAGAAATGTAACAACCGTGGGCAACCTTGTCAGCCAAACCAGTAATTAAGTAGATCAGCTTAGTCTTGTGAGACTTCTTGATCAAGTTGATAGCTTCGGTGATAGCCTTAGCATTTGCATTAATTTCAACATGACTAACCAAGTAAGATCCATCAGGCTTTTCAGTCAACCAAGCGTTAACAACATCCAAGGTCTTCTTAGTTTCTTCCTTTTGGATAGCCTTAACTTGGTCCTTGATCAGCTTGTCGAGCTTGTTGAACTTGTCGGTCAACTTTTGCTTGTCCAAAACAGAAATGGACAATTGTTTCAAGCTAACACCCAATTCCTTAGCCTTTTGTTCCTTTTCAGCACCAAATGGCAACTTGTCGGTGGTAGATATCTGGTCCTCGAATTCACTGGCAATCTTTTGAACCCTGTGGGCTTCACTGCCTGTAACAGCCACAATTCTTCTAATACCCTTGGCAATACCAGATTCTTCGATGATAACCAAGTCCTTGATTTCGCCAGTCTTAGCAACGTGGGTACCACCACAGAATTCGACGGAGATCTTGTTCCATTCTTCGTTCTTTGGGTTGGCAACCAAGTCTTCGACAGGGACACCAATGGAAACCACTCTGACTGGGTCTGGGTAGGTTTCACCGAAAACAGCTCTCAAACCGGTGATTTCCTTAGCAGTGGCCAAATCAACTTCCTTGGAGTACACCGACTTGTTGGACTTGATGTATTCGTTGGAAATTTGTTCAACCTTGGCGATTTCTTCCGACTTAAGGGCTTGCTTGTGAGAAAAGTCGAATCTCAACTTTTCTTCAGCAACAAGAGAACCCTTTTGGTCGATCCCATCGCCCAAAACTTCCTTCAAACCATAGTTCAAGACGTGGGTACCAGTATGGTTGTTTCTAAGAGGCAACCTTCTGGACTCATCGTAGGTGGCAATTAATTCATCGCCAACCTTAAGAGAACCTTCAGCAATGTAACCAGAGTGCAACACGTAACCAGCATAAACTTGGACGTTGGCAACCTTGAATTCAGCGGAGCCATCGATAACCAACTTACCGGTATCGTATTCTTGGCCACCTTGTTCGGCGTAGAAGGGTGTTCTGTCAAGAATCACACCGTATTGCTTGTCTGAGTCGGTGGCATCAACAAAAGCAGCACCGTCATAAATGGCAAGAATCTTAGCCTTGGTGTTTTCCAAACCGTACTTGAAGGAGTCATTGGTCTTTGGAAGGGCCAAGGAGTCCAACTCACCCAAGGCGTGGACGTCCAACTTGACCAAGGTGGCAGCGGTCTTGTTACCGGTGGCCTTGGAGGCTTCTCTGGACTCCTCCTTGGCCTTTTCGAAACCTGGTTCGTCAATCTTCAACCCAGCCTCTTCAGCCATCAATCTGGTCAAGTCAACAGGGAAACCGTACGTGTCATACAATCTCCAGACGTCCTTACCCAGCAAGGTCTTTTCGGCAGTCTTGGATGTAACACTGGCGTATTGTTCAAACAACTTCTCACCTCTGTCCAAGGTCTTGGCGAAGCTGACTTCTTCTTCGTTCAAGATCTCCTTCAACTCGTCAACAGACTTGGAGAGTTCTGGGAAAATCTCGCGGTTTTCATGCACAACAACGTCCACCAATTGTGAGAAGAAAGATCCAATAGGGTAGTTGTAGTACTTACGCACGTATCTGGAACCTCTTCTTAAGATTCTTCTCAACACGTAACCTCTACCTTCGTTGTTTGGAACACCGCCATCGGTGATGGCAAAAGTCAAGGTTCTAACGTGATCGGCAACCACTCTGTACGCAGTGTCAACACCGTCAACATCTTCAGCGCCAAACTTGCCGGTGTATGCTCTGACACCAGTGATTTCTTGGATTCTAGCGAAAATTGGCAGGAACACATCGGTGTCATAGTTGGAGTACTTGTTTTGCAAGATGGAAACCAATCTTTCGAAACCCATACCGGTGTCGACGTGCTTGGCAGGCAAAGGTCTCAAAGATCCATCGGCTTCTCTGTTGAATTGCATGAAAACAACGTTCCAAACTTCCAAAACATTAGGGTCGTCTTGGTTCACCAAGTGTGCAGCGTTTCTGCCTCCGACTCTGTCGTAGTGGATCTCAGAGCATGGGCCACATGGGCCTTGTTCACCCATTTCCCAGAAGTTATCTTTTGCGTTACCTGGCAAAATTTGTGACTCAGGAACACCAACTCTCTTCCAGATCTCCTTGGCTTCCAAGTCTGGAGCGAGGCCTTGTGCCTCGTCTCCTTCAAAGTAGGTCACGTATAAACGGTCCTTGTCCAATTTGTAGACTTCAGTCAACAATTCCCAGGCCCATGCAATAGCCTCTTTTTTGAAGTAATCTCCAAAGGACCAGTTACCAAGCATCTCGAAAAAAGTGTGGTGATAAGAGTCTCTACCAACATCCTCCAAGTCATTGTGCTTACCACCAGCTCTGATACATTTCTGGGAGTTGGTGGCACGCTTAAGCGTGGCAAATTCACTTGCTGGATCAACGGTACCGAGGAAGATAGGCTTGTATTGGTTCATACCAGAGTTAGCGAACAAAAGAGTAGGGTCATTGTGTGGAACAACAGATGATGATGGAATGTACGTATGTTCTTTTGACTTGAAAAAGTCAAGGTATGTGTTTCTGACTTTGGCGGCGGTCCAACCTTCGTGTGATGTCGACATGGTTCGTTTGAGGAAGAAACGATGGAGCATAAAATTGTGAAAAGTCGCGGTCGTGCGAACAACCAACTCTCACTATCAGTGCAGTAGTGGGGTAGTATTGGCATGAAAGTGAAGATAGAAGAGTGTAAGAGTAACTACGGTTCACTGTACTGACTGTGAAAATCACCGTGACGTTCGATTTGAAGTTTTCTTCATTCGCTTTAAATTACAAAATGGTAACGAAAGGCCACAAAAAACTATCATATACTAGTAAATCTAGCATAGTTTGTTTAATTTTGAGTAATACATATGACTTATTGTTTGATGGTTCCCGTTAATTTTCTATTCCTTATTTCTTCATGCTCTTTACTCTTAAAATCACATTTTCTATCTTATCGACTAGTATGTAATAGTAATAAAAGTTGATACTATTGTAATTATCATTTGAATTGTAATATGCGATTCATTACTTTCAAAGCTTATTTGCAATCACATTGCTCATCACGATTCAATGATAGATGAAGATTAAGACTTGGTTTGATGATACTTTTTACGATTTGAGATTTATTATGATATAATAATAAACAATTATGTGTTGTTATCACTCATGTTATCTTCTAAAATACAACTAATATACAATTACTTTCTCATGTGCAACAGCCTGAAATGAGCATGATCATGAGCTTGAACATTAGGATCAACGTTCGGATCAATGTTTGGATCAACAGTAGTATGACCTGCATTCTGGGCACTTTCCATTGCAGCCATCACAGCAGCATCTTGAGATTCATCATGATGCAGAGAAGAATGTAACAGCTGGTGGGCCAAGTGAACCATATCACTTGGAACATAATGGTGGGCAGCGGCGGCGGCAGCCGCTGCAGCTGCTGCAACCACCTGGGAGTCGCCTGTAGGAGAACGACCCACCAGAGAACCCATTCTGTGCATAGGCTTCTCAACCAATGTTCTCAGCTTCAGCTTTCTCTTCTTGGAATTGTAAGGCTCAGGAGGGTGGTTGTGGAGAGGCTCGATCATACGTAAGATCCATGCCTCACCCAGCATAGGGTCGGAAGTTAAGTCCTTGTCATCAACGTCCCTCTTGACGCGCTTCTTGTCCTTTTCGTTGGTGTATAAATTGGCCACCAAGCGAAACCCACATTTGTTTCTCTTGGTGTACGCAACTCTTTGTCTCTTGGTGGCATCCTTGACAGTGGTTCTAAACGACCCCGATCTCTCACACTGAAAATAAACAGCCTTGGGTTTCGACAGATTAATCACAATCTTACATCTCTCCTCCATCGAAAGAACATCCTTCACATACTTTACAAGATATTGCTTGTTTGGAAAGGTTTTGATCATCTCGTTTTCAATATACTTGGAGGAAAGTAATCCTCCTGTGGTCTCATACTCGTCCATTTCTGGAGGAGAAGGAGGAGGCAACATGTGAAGCTGAGTCTGGGCTTGTTGGGAGTGTTGAAGATGTTGATGGTGGTGCAAGTGCTGTTGTTGCTGCAAATGCATATGCAATTGCTGTTGGTGTTGTTGGTGTTGTGCTTGTTGTGCTTGTTGATGTGCTTGTTGATAGTGCTGTAATTCTTGTTGATTCAATTCTTGTTGTTGTACCAATTGTTGTTGTCTACGCTGCAACTCTGCACGATGTTGCAACTCCGCTGCAGCTTGTGCAGCCGTACTAGCATAACTGTTTGAGTGGTGATGCGCGTGGAACTGGTTGGTTTCGTCTGCTAAAGTTCCCCCGTAAAGTCCACTGTTTCCTGCCGAGCTTCCATCGTACTCCGATTGTTGTCTTATCTCAGCAGATCTCTCATTTAATTGTCCCAGCATTTTGATCGTGTTTCCTGCACGGATTCAATCTGTATACTCTATATAAAGGTCAGCGATGTTATATAAAGGTCTACTTTATATAAAGGTCTGTTGTTATATAAAGGTCTGTTGTTATATAAAGGTTTGTTGTTATATAAAGGTCAACGAAAATTTTTCTTGCACAATAGGGGGATGGAGGTCGTGCGCGTGCGCGTGTCCCGTGACCTCGGGTCCGTGTCGTGCGTGTCGCAATATCCAATGCAAGCTGTCCAGGAAGATGCCATATTGAAAGAACTCCATTGGTATACCAATAAGGTGATTATTCCGGAGTTTTCTCAGATCATAGAGACGCTACAGATATGTTCTAACCTTTTGTTGTTCAATTCCCCCCAGGTCCCTGATCCTAATCAGCATATTGAGCGGGGGCCCGCTGTCAAGCTCCCAATTCTGACCGGTAAGCTGGACTTACTCAAGGGAATCATTGTGCGGGATGGCGAGTTTATTACTGGGCTTAATGTGGTTGTTCGTGATTCAATCTTCAATAAATCGGTCCATCGCTTGGACATGAAAGAACCAATTCTCTTGACCCAGATCCTCCGTGCTGACAAGTCGATTGACGCTGCTATTCTGATTCTTCGTGAACTATCGACCCGTTCGGATTGTGATTGTGAAAGCAATCCAGGTGCCCATGCCGTGTTTATAACCACCCAGTTTAACAAGCTCTTGAATGAAATACGAACTGCTAAGCAATCTCTACAATTGCCAACAGATCCGCTGCTTGTGTTTCCTGTCAACGTGGCTCCTTCGTCACATTTTCAACCTCCTTTGACTGATCTTGCTTTGGACTTGTATATCAACCAGGCGGAACTATGTCTTGATTTGAAGCATTTACATAGAATTGTTGAGTCTCCATGGGGGGATATTGATTCTTCGGGGATATCTTATGTTGATAAGATTAAGGAGGAGATGAAGAGTTCAGAGGATGGTTCTTCGGTTAGTATTGGTGATATTGAGAAGAGGTTTAAAAGTGAAGGTTTAATGTTTTGGAAGCCAAAATATCTGGCTATTGATTATATTACCAAGTGTGTGACATATGATTCTATGGTTGTCATGGTTGATGGGAAGTTCGAGGTTTCTACTGCTGATCCTGTTTTGGTGAGTACGTTTACGAAGTTGGATAGTATTGAGTATTTGATTGGGAGTTATCTTGATAATTTGGAGTGTCTTATTTGAATGACGAACGAACGTAGTGAGTTAAAAGAACTAACTACAAGAACAAACAAGTGAGTTAAAAGAACAAACGAAGTTAAAAGAACAAACGAAGTTAAAAGAACAAACGAAGTTTAACCAAACGAGTTAAAAGAACAAACAAGTTAAAAGAACAAACAAGTTAAAAGAACAAACGAGTTAAAAGAACAAACGAGTTAAAAGAACAAAATTAAACAAAGATAAACAACTTCGTTCATTGAAATCTCTATAAAACTCTAATGAACAGATACAAACTCAAAATAAGACTACCCACCAAAAAAACTTCAATTTCTCTATTAATCATCTGTAAAATTTATATAGCAGTCCAAAACACCCCTCAATGTTAATCATTACTTCGTGTAGACCATTTAATTACATTTTATTGCCGAGATAGTTTCAGAGTTTTTGTGTCATGACGTAATCACATACATAGCTGCAAATTATTCAAGTATGTTTCACCCCATACGTTTGAACTTTACAAACTCAGGCTCTGGACTAAACTTTCTACTCGATACTCAACCAAAACTGAAATTCAATTAATGCTCTCTTTTTCATCTTCACAACTTAACTTTTAATATTTTTCAATAAAAGTGGGAAATACAACGGAATCCCATTAACATATCTCGCTTAGATAGAGGAATGTGGCTCACGGCAATAACCACCCCTAACATTCGGCTGGGCCCACCAAGGTACAAAATACGAGTACAGAAGAGGTTATGATACGGTTTCTCGATAATTCTAGTCAGAAACAAAGTACCTTTTTTTTTTGATTTCAAGTGTAACTTTTATAAGTACTTCGAGTATATTCGTTTACAGCCTCTTTACCAAGTAACCAACTCACTAAGTTCGATTGTTGGATTGTTCGTTGTAATTGATTGCTCACGAAAAAAGTGTGGCACTAAAAACTATAAAACTAGACGTTTTTATGCTAAGACCATTTGTACGCACACTTAGTAGGATGTCTAGAAACTTGGAGTATACGTTGTTAGCAGATGACACCACTATAGAGAAACCAGCTACAGACGATAGACTATATCGGTTTGTCAAGCTTTGGTCAAACGACTTGCACGCCCTTTTAATCAGTGACCCCACTGCCGATAAGGCTGCTGCTGCTTTGGATGTCAATACTGGATCATTTACCGATACAAACTATAAGGTGAGCGGTTTGGCACACTTCTGTGAACATCTCTTGTTCATGGGAACTGAAAAGTACCCACTGGAGAATGAATATATGGATTACCTTGCTCAGAATCTGGGGGCGGCCAATGCATACACTTCGCAAGAACATACAAACTATTATTTTCTGGTTAACTCAGACTTTTTGGAGGGGACCCTCGATAGGTTTGCTCAGTTTTTCATTGGTCCGTTGTTCAGTCCTCTGGCCAAAGACAGGGAAATCAATGCAGTGGACTCGGAAAACAAGAAGAATTTGCAACAAGATTTGTGGAGAAGTAGCCAACTAGACAAGGCCACTTCGAATGTAGACCATCCTTACCACTCGTTCTCCACCGGTAATTACCACACCTTGCATGAGTTGCCGTTGGCGGAGAACCGAGACGTGAGAGACGTGCTTATTGACTTTTACAAGTCTCACTACTCGCTGAACATTATGAATTTGGTTGTTTTGGGTAAACAAGATTTGGATACTTTAACCGACTGGGCGGTAGAGAAGTTTTCCGATGTTCCAAACAACAACTTGGATAGAGCCACTTATAAAGAGCCTTTGTATTCTTCAAATGATCTTGGTACCCTCATCAAGCAGAAGCCAATTATGGACAAACACAAGTTGGGGTTGAACTTTGCAATTCCGTATGATTTAGATGAATACTGGATATCAAACCCTGTGGGCTATTACACCCAGTTGATTGGTCATGAGTCCGCGGGTTCTATTATCTATGAATTGAAGCAGAAGGGATGGGCCAACGAGCTTTCATGTGGTGGGGGTAGAGTTTGTAATGGTTCGTCCTGTCTTTCAATTGATATTACCCTCACTCCAGAGGGATTGCAAAACTGGGAAAACGTTGTTGAAGTCACGTTCCAGTATCTCAAGTTGATTATTGGAGAGCCAAAAGAATGGATTTGGAAGGAAGAAAGTGAGATTTCGAAGCTCAACTTTAAATTCACCCAGAAATCAGACCCTGCTTCGACTGTTTCGAGATTGGGCTCAACCCTTCAAGGACTAGTGAGTCTGCAAGGAACCTCGTATGAAATCCCGTCAAACTACATTTTGAGTCAGCGTGTCAATAGAGAGTATGATCCTGCTGCAATCAAAAAGGTGGGTACGTTTTTAAACTTGGACAACTTGAGAATTTCCTTACAATCACAAACATTTGACCTGTTGCCCAAGCGGGAAAAATGGTATGGAACTGAGTATGACTACCAGCCACTTTCTGATCTGTTGAAGTCAAGATTAAATGGAGTTGTGTTAAATGAGAATTTACACTTCCCAGCACCAAACCAGTTTGTGCCTGAAAACTTGACTGTTTATAGCACCAAGGCAGAAAAGCCATTGTTGCATCCTTACTTGATTAAAGACACTGAGAAAACCCAATTGTGGTACAAACAGGATGACCAGTTCCAGGTGCCAAAGGGGTCCATTGATTCGTTCTTGCATTTGCCCAACGCAAACCTCGACGCCAAGACTTCGATCATGTCTGGGTTGGCCATTGATTTGTTTGAAGACGATTTGATTGAAATCACCTATTACGCATCTTTGGTGGGATTAAAGGTTTCTTTATCTAGAGCCAGCGACGGGTTTTATGTAAAGGTGATTGGCTACAATGATAAATTACCAAAGCTCTTCCAGCAAGTGTTGAAACTGTTCCATTCTTTTAAACCTTTGCAAGAGAGATTCAATGCTTTGAAGTTCAAGTTATCTCAGGACTTGAAGAACTTTGATTATGTCATTCCGTACAACCAAGTTGGTCCATATGTCAGAATTTTGACCACGGAAAAGTCGTACACGCACCTCGAGAAACTTGAGGCGTTGAAGTCCGTCACCTACGAAGATCTTGTGCAGTTTATTTCCACCGATGTCTGGAAGGGCGGTTTGTTTGTGGAGCTGTTGGTCCACGGGAACTTTAGCATTGAGAATGCCCGTGATGTAGAAACCATTCTTGACGAGTTTTCATCTCATTTTGATGCCATTGAGTACTCAAGATTGAGAAACTACACCTTGGCTCCAGCTGAACATGTCAGAATCGAAATGCCTTTGGGCGATGCGAAAAACGTCAACTCGGTCATCGACTATCTTATCGAACTTGCTCCAGACCGCTCCAAAAACGATAAGCTTAGAGTCTTGGCTGATTTGTTCACAACAGTGGTTCGTGAGCCTTTCTTCAACCAAGCCAGAACTAAAGAACAATTGGGTTATGTGGTTGCTGCTCAAACCAGAACCGGAAAGACTTCCTTAGGTTTAAGATTCCTTATTCAATCTGCTAGAAGCACGGAATACTTGGAATATAGAATTGACTCTTTCCTTGTTAAGTTTGGCAAGTACTTGAATAAAGAATTTGATGATAAAGTTTTTGGCAAGTTCAAAACTGCCTATAAGACTTCGAAATTGCAAAAAATGAAGCGGTTGAGTGAGGAGTCCCACTGGTTTATGGATTCAATTGTCGATGGTTTCTACGACTTTGAAGCTAAACAAAACCATGTAGCTATTGCAGAAACAATATCAAGACAAGAGTTTGTTGATTTCTTCAACGAATACGTTGCTAAGAATGATAAATCGTCGAAATTGGTTTTCCACTTGAAATCTCAACTGGTACCCGAAGTTTCAAAAGAGAATTTGATAAAGAGTGCGGTGATTAATTACTTATTCCGCGAAGGTTTAACTTTTCTGTCTGATAAAGTCGAGGCGTTGATTGCCAATGTGGATGATGTAGATCAATTATCAAGTGATATTGTTGGTGTATTGAAGGAAGAAAATGAAGTTTCTGCTGATTTGGCTACCAAGTTGGAAGATGCTATTAAAGAAGGTTTAATTCATGAAGCTCCTCCTCAGTACCCAACAGGGAAGCTTTATACTTTTGAGGAATTTAAGAAGGGAAGAGATTTGGCTGCTTCTGCTACTTCAAAGTATCCTTTGGAGAATTATTATTATCCAACTGGACATGCTCATATATAGAATGTATGAATAAAGACTACGAATGAAGTGAGTTGATTTGTAAGTGAATAGAACAGGTAAATAGGGCTGGTAAATACTGGTAAATACTGGTGAATACTGGTAAATACTGGTAAATACTGGTAAATAGGACCGATAAATATCTCAATAAATTTCTCACTTGTTCAGCTCTCACTATTCTCTCGCTATTTTACCCCAATATTCTCACATCCAAAACTTTATTGCCACGCCAAAATAAACATGACACTCAACCTAAGCAAAGTCTCAGAGACTTACTTTACAAAGATGTTTACTGGGGAATCATCCAAGGTACTTCTCGTGGATAAACACACAACCCCTGTGATATCACTCAGCTACACACAATCACAACTCCTTTCGAATAATATCATTTTAGTTGAATTAATAGAAAACTACCAAACCCTTAATGTTATGAAGAACTTAGATTGCATTGTCTACATTAAACCCACCAGAGAGTCAGTTCAGTTTCTTCAAAACGAACTCCTCAATCCCCATTTCCGCAACTATAAACTCTACTTGAGCAACCTTATCAACAAACTGCAGTTAGAGAAGTTAGCTGAGCTGGACGATTTCGAAGCAATTGATAGCGTAGTGGAGGTATTCCAGGATTACCTTATCTTGAACGATAACTTATTTACGACGGAAACTCAAGAGATTACCGAAGAGAGTGCCAGTCTTATCAGTTTACTTCTCTCCGTCAAAAAATGTCCGATCATTAGATACGAAAGTGGATCGTCTGATGTGAAAAGATTGGCCCTGGAGATCTTATACAATGTTAACATTAACTCCAACAACAATCTTTTCGATGACTTGAACAAACTGGACTCGGCGCCGGTGCTTCTTCTTCTAGACAGAAACAGCGACCCCGTGACCCCATTGATGAGTCCATGGACATACCAATCGATGATTCACGAATTCATAGGAATCAGGAAGAACATCGCAGAGCTCAACACAGATGCAGGCCCCGAACTGATTGTATTATCCGATAGTCTGGACAAGTTCTTTCAGGAATCGATGTACATGAACTATGGTGATTTGACGGAAAACTTCCAAAAGCATGTTGAAAAGTACAAGAATCAAACCAAGCAGTCGTCGCTTGACAACCTCAAAATCCAAAACTTGGTTGAATTGAAGAAAATCTTGACCAAATTTCCCGAGTTCAAGAAGTTATCCAATAACATTCTCAAGCATTTGAACTTGATCAGTGAGCTCGACAAGCAGATTCTGAAGCTGGATTTGTGGACTACTGGGGAATTGGAGCAATCGATAATATGTGATCTAGACTCGGAAGCAAACTTGAATTTCAAGTTGATTGAAATCTTGGACAACATCAATATCCCACTTTTAAGTAAAGTGAAGTTAATTTTGATCTTTACAATAAAGTTCCCAACTACCCGTCAAGTTCCTTTATATATTGGCAAGCTCAACGACCCTCGTTTCACCACCCAGCAACCAACTTTACTGCAGCTTGATCTCATCCAAAAGTTCTCGAAACAATACAAGTACACAAACATTTCCCAGCACAAGTCTTCGGATTCTAAGTTCACCAAGGAACTATCGCCTAATAACTTTGGAAACTTGTTTAATAAGGATAAGATCAACTCCTTGTTTAACATTGGTAACCAGTCCGAGCAAAAGAATGATAATGTCTACTTGCAATACACGCCTCGTCTCGAGGGGCTTCTTTTACAAATCATTAATGGTCAAGATGCAGGCTTGAATGAAATGATCCCAGATGTTGTTGCATCTCAGTACGGAAAGATATCTTCTTCTGAACCTGTCCAAGATATTATTATTTATATTAAGGGGGGTGTGACATATGAAGAAGCTAGATTGGTTCATGACTTGAATTCAAAGTATCCAAAGGTTAATTTGATTATTGGAGGTGATATCATGGTCAACAGTGATCTTTATTTGAATAAGTTGTATGATAATATGCACTCAGGTACTGTGAATTCTTTGGGGCAGGATAGATCTCAGTTGAGAGATTTGTTGTAGGAACATTTTATGATAGATGAAGCTGAGAGATTTGTTGTAGGAGAATTTTATGGTAGATCACAGTAGAGATTTGTTTTATGAATGCCTAGCAGGAATAATAAATTTCATGTATAATAATATAAGGTGGCTGCAAAAATCAAAGTAGAAAAACATTAACTCACCCAAGTAACATTAGTTTAATCAAATCAAGTTAACAATATTTATCGTAAAAGTTCCTCGAGGTTAAATCAGACTGATTGGAGATTCCCCCTACACAGCCTCAGGATAGCATACTTTATGCTAAAAAGAACTTAAAAGGGGAAGATTCCCAAACCAAACACTAATGAATTCAAACATTATTATCCAGTCTACTAAGTCCAGCTCTCTTCAAAAGAGATTCGAGATGACATACGATCATCTTCCAAAAACTCAAGTTATCACCACGATAACTACCTTATCGTGTGTACCAAAAAAATACGATCCTCGTATTTACATCATAGTGCTTTGTATTGCCGGGGCAATTTATAAGAGTTCCACTGCAAAAGAAGAAGCACGGCTCCAGCTAAACGATTCTAATGACGACTTTACGTTCGTTGGCACAGGCACCAGTGAATCTGGAGAGCCCAAGACAGTTGTTTCGTTTTGCGGTAAATTAAGAAAGTGGGCTCGGCGGTTAAAGATTGATCGGTCTGGTTATTTATCTGAATTTATGTCGGAGTCGTCTGACACGGCAACATTGAATGATTCTCCAACCAACAACAAGGAAGTACTACAAAAGGACGTACTTGTTCCAACCAATACGATCATTTCCAAGTTGACACATTCTACACAAAAGTATGAAGTCAACTACACAGCATTCATGAAATCAAATCCTGTTTCTGTTTTCAATGAGACCATACAGGACAGTGAAGATGTTTCCGAGCCTTCTACAAACAGCAGCAACGTGTATGAAGTTCCACTGTGTGCATTTATTAAAAGATCGTTTCAGTGTGATTTTCCCAAGTTTGAAGATGCTTCATCAGATGGCGTCAAGAAACCTATCGACAACAAAATTAGCAGTGCATTTCATAAGACCATAAAATCTACAGCTAAATTCTTCAAGGCCTCTATCACTAAAATCAAGAAGAAGATATCAAAGAGGCCTAAATAGTCTATATAATTTTTTGCAGTAATGAGATTTGCTAACCATATTTATACACGATACAAGTTACACGAATTCATGGAGCATACTTTCCGAATCTCTCCTCCCAATTCAAAATCCTCTCAGTTAGACCCTCCATCAACTTCAAGTTTTCGTTATAACTATCCAACAATTTAACCGAATCGTCAGCACTCAGCAGTTCCTTGAAATTGAACAATTGCACTTTTGACGACTTTTCCTCTTCCAATTCTAATTGCAGTCTTCCGAGCCATTCAAGAATAGCGCCGGTGCGCTTGCGCAACTCGAATATGGTGGACTTGTCACTTACATACCGAGGTTTCAGGGGTTGCACTATGAGTTGTTCCTTTGTAAGGACGGGTTCAGCTTGAGGGTCTGGAGCCGGGGCCTTCTTTTTGGGTCCACGCAGGGTACGTCCTCTTTGCTTCGGTTTCTTGTCTTCGTCGGAAGGCTCCTCTTCTACTTTCTGTTGCTTCTTTAGAGGCTCTTCAGGTTCAGGTTCTTCGACTTTGGGTTGCTCCTTTTCCTTCAGTTCCTTTTCTTCCAACAGAATACCAGATTCTCGAGCGCTTTCTCGAAGTGCTTTTTGGAGTTGTTCGTCATAATCGTAATGCCTTCTTTCCTTGCGCACGGGTTTGTCTGTGGGAGTGGCTGCAGGGGGGGTTGGCGGAGGCGCGCTTCGCTTACGAGATCTAGGTGCTTTGGGGTCCGATGCTTTGGTTGGCGTTAGCAGTTGACCAGCAGCTAACTGTTCCAACGTCACCTTCTTCCTCTTCTCATTGACGGGCTTATACAAGGTACGTATCACCTCAGTCCCATCATATATCAAGACGTGTAATTCGGGTTTACATACTTCACACCAATATTTATCGGGAACTTCATCGTTGGTGAATAACCCAACACAATACCCATGCTGCCAAACAGAACACTTATCGCACTGAATGAAGAGTCCTTGATCTATTTTGATGTGGTATTCCTTGGTGAGAACCTCTTGAAGTTGAGGCACAACTTGACTTGCACTGAGCTCATCATGTAAACAGACGCATCTTGTCACTTCTTGGTCATCGTCTTCTTCCTCTTCCTCTTCCTCTTCATCATCTCCTTGCACATCTTCTTCTACTTCCTCGTTAGGTTCATTCGCCTGCAACTGTTCATCCGTGTAAAAGGCTCTTCTACCGGACCGACGTGACATGTTTTTGTTTGATTTTTATCACGTGAACAGGAAATTAAGATCACAGGGAAACGGTACAAAAATAAGCATGGGACAGGAAAGATCTCTACTTCTTGGACACTTCAACTTTTAACGAATCTTCATCACGTGTAATCAAGGTAATACTGATTCGCAGATAGCCCCACTTTATACAATCACAAAATCTTAACTCTAATCTGAAATATATCTCCGCATAACCGTTCTCCCACATCATGTGAAAATTGTCAGGCGTGAAGGAGTTGATATTGTTTTCCGTTCACGTTTGGAGATTTTCATGACTCGTTTGTATCTACAGTAAAACACACAATACATATATTCTAACTTCCTGGTCACTTTGACAAATCCAACAGACCATTTCTGTCATATAAACCCCTACATCTCGTGTAAGGATCGAGTTGAATGTTGATCTCACTCATCTCCGCACAAATATCAATCTTGTCCTGCAAGTACCTGTCACTAACAATAGGACTAGTTGCTTCAATCCATTTAATAGTAGTCTCAAGGAAACGCAAGTACAACTCATCGCGGTTTAATCGAAGTTGAGCATATCTGGCATCCTTCTTTTTAGGAGGAACAATGTCCAGCTTTGGTGGAGGAATATATCTCAGGTCAGCACCAGCCTTACCGCCCATGTATTCGGGAATGTACTCGTCTTCAATATATACACTGAGTTCTTTATAGTCTTTCGTAAAGTGAATCTTGGAAGCAACAACAGGGTCCAACCAGGATTTGATAATGTTCCAAACAGTTGAAAAGATCCACGGGGCGTTATAAATTAAAATGGCTCCAAGACATTCGGGGTACTGAGCTTCAAACACTTCGGCCAAAAACTTGATGCCCAGGTAGTCTGCATTCTTCAAAGAAAACCCAGTCAAGTCAAAAACAAGAGTACATTGGTCCACACTAGCAGTCGAATCTCTCAAAAAGAGACGAATTTGTTCAATCGTCACAATTGCAAATCTCCGAAGTTCCGGTAACGGAGACTCCGAAGTCAAGTGTTTACGTGCAAGGAAAAAGAAAATTGGATTCTTGTTCTTATCCTGTCCTGCAACCCAAGCCTTTTCAGTCTCATAGTTTTTAATAAAAGCTGGTAAATCTCCTCTATGGTAAGATGGAGCATCACCTTGACTAGCCCACATTTCTACAGGGAACTGGTTACCTCTCCAGTACAACGCGTTGAGAATCATGTCCAATGAGTTCTCGGAGTTCCATTTACGCGCACGCACAAAACGCAAAAGCAAATTGTCCAACAAGTCGTTCTTGTTCCAGTATTGCACTTGAGGATGAAGCGTCTTAGGCTTCAACTTGTTGCTGTTTAGAGTTGCATCGGCAAAGTGTCTAACCTTAACATTCTTGTAAGCGAGGTATGAGTTGGCGTGTGATACTCTCTTACTGATTGGAGTGGCTGTACCATTTGCCGAGTAATTGTCAAAAGTAATCTGGGTTTGTGCAGTTACAAACGTGTCAATGGATGAAACATCATTATCATCCGATTCGTCCACTGGAAAGTAATCTTCGGCATCATACCACAGATCCCTGTAGTATTCGTAAAAAAGATACCTCGTGTGCTCCCTAAAGGTGGTCACCTTTTGATATCTCTCCTTCGAGCTTTGCGTTTGAATCTGCAACATTCTCTTGGAGTCTGCTGGTGCAGATATCAACGCTGGAGGTTTCTGACCAGTTCCTGCATTCGAAGCTCCGGATGACGAATTCAGCAGCAGCTTTTTACCGAAAAACCCCCTACGCTTGCTGGATGTACCGGTCATTGCAGAAGTTCCCGACCCGATACTCGTTCTGGTTGCAGTTCTCGACAAAAACCCAATGCTTTGCTCGTCAGATGGATCATAATGTACGGTTCTTGTTGAAGGAATGTAACATGAATGGTACTTCAATTCATCATCTGGTATGTTGACCCTGTATCCAAAGTAACGAAGAAATAAAGCCAAGGTTTGCTTGTAAACAATCTCTTGCTCAGAGTTGATCGATTGAATACGCCCTGGACGCCATTTGATATCTTCCCTTATTGGCATTATTGTTTATTTTTTTTCTGGAGTTCTTCACGCTATTTATATACTTTAAAGTGGGGATCTTTCAATTTTACTAATAGCAACATTAACAATTACGGAGAATACTTGGTATATATACATTATCTTTATTTACCTGTTTGTATATCCATGATTGCCTAAACCATCAATACAATTGACAAGTATTACAATAATCATATGTAAACCCTTAAATCCCCACTTTGTTATCTTCCGAATATTGCGTAGTACAAAATTTGTTGAAATGAAATTGCCACAATGGGCAATAAGTTCATGGCTGTATCTCCCTCAGCCTAAATCTTGCTGTGTTTCTCGGGTACTAATCTGGGGTATGGGGAAGAAGTGGAGCTTGACATTTAATTTTGTGTATAATTTTCATATGAAAAATGTGTATTAAATTAAAGCCTAAAAACTCTATTACTGATTTGGGCTTGGTTAATCATCTTCACTCAACCATACAATATGCACATCTAAAATCTTACAATCACAAATACTACTTTGTAATCTTGTGGTGTTGTGTGTTATCCGACATTCTAATCCTTACAACACCGATTCAGCTCTGTGCTTTCTATCTGCATTATTTCCGCTGCGTGCATTCTCCAACTTCCTTCATATAGTATTGTTGTCATGTTCTTAAGGAGCATTATTCATGCTATAATATACATCGAAATTGGTTCTTGGTATATATGGCTATTTACATTATGAGCTTAATGAGGAGTAGATTCTCTTTTTGTGATCATTTCAGTCCCTTTTAGCAGCAGCGAACATTGGTCGAGCGCAAGCGAAACATTACGAGCGTCAACCGAATCATTACGAATGTCAACCGAAGGTGTATAATGATTTTTTTGGACCTATAGTAATACAGTACAGTTTATGATATAAAATATATGGAAACCTACGAAGTAGTTGGAGACTGAAAATCCGTTCTATCGATTGAGAGTACGAAGATATTTAATATTCACTTCGTTGGTAGTGGGGTAATAGAGCATCACAAATATTAACCACATTTGAGTGATAGAAAACCTCGTATTTAGTAGATGAATTATAGATAAAATTCTAAAATTCTGTAATACGAATTCTAAAAATAATAACCATTCCAACCAATATCAAAAGCACCTTTGTACTTTCCAAAGTTTTTGAACATAGGTATGGAAGTCATATTTCATGGACATCGCCCATTTCTAGATTCGTTGTCAAAAAGGTAGAGCGCATCAAAAGTCACATCGTTACCAAGAAATCTTTTTGCACCCACCGCGCATATAGCATCTATCAACGTTTTAGCCCAATTCTCGCTAGCGGTATATCCAAGTCCTCAACTACGAGTATTTTACCGTATTGTCTTGCATAGATATTGGGGCCAAAATTGACCCGAAGAAGATCATGAACTTTTCCGATAGTATCTCTAACCAACGCTCCGTGAAAATCGCTTTGGTGGTATCCTTGTTTCAGTTCTAAATATGGACACTGAGCTTCCAAAAGGATTCAAAAATCTGAATAGTTTCATAAAATCTGAATTGGTTCCCTTACTCAATTTTTTGCTTTGTTTATGATCAATTCAACTATTTGATTAAGATCTTAGAATCATTACTGTGTAATAATAAACTCCATCTGATTTTCCCGTACATGGAACCCTCTAACTGGATAAGACCTGAATCCAAGCCTACGCATACCAGTAGTACATATCTTGCAATTTTTCGATTGCCTTTTGTTTATCTTTGACAATTTTCTCTTCCAATGTAGATATGTACCAATTCATCTTCGCAGTCCTCTATAATCCTTTTTTGTGTAAAGGAAACGAACCATTGATATTCGACCTAGTGAGCCCTGTGCACCTCCAGCTTTAAAATCATGAATGTTGACACCGCATACAACTTTGTCTCTATCATCATTAGTTATGTAATGTGCACACGTATGTTTATTTACAGCCCATGAATTGTTCCATATAGAGTGGAATTATCAACCTTATCATTGAATTCTGCATTCAATGCAAGTACTTTAACAATAGCACCAATTTCATTACTAAAATGGAAATTCAACTTTATTCGTTCGGAGTAAAGAGCCTTAGTATCTAATAGTAAAACGGAACTATTTTCTGGGTAATGACCTGGCTGAGTTCCAGAAATTGTATGTGTCAATTTTTGGATGAGCTAAGGTTAGGATGTGGAGTCGTGTGTTAGTCAGTGGAGAAAGGTTTTAGCCCTGAGGTACGTGTTAATACGAATTGAGGAACACGTCACTACATTGCGAGTAATCGCTATACTGGGGACGAAGGCACGTTCGAGGTATATGAAGATGGAAAAAATCGCAGTAAAATATACAGTGTTGCTAAACTTATACTTCGTATTCTATTAGCTAGTAACCACCACCCTGTACCCTAGAAGCTTATTGGGTGCTACCAATCAATAAATCTATATAGAATTCACAGTATATAATCGCGAATCTTTTGACCGACTTAAAAATTATTCATTAATCATACACTCAGAAATCATTATAAACTATGTAACCATTACTACCGTAGTATGTGCTCTCCTATATTTACTTGTTTATCTTCTTCTTCTAGGTTGCAAAATACGCCGTGCAACAGGCGGTGTTTGTGAACTGCTAAAGCCTCCTTGAACTTGTGGTTGTGAAGATCCAAACACCGATGAAGGATCAGGTGTACCTTCTCTTGAACTCATATTGCCTGTAAAATTGAATTGGGGTTGACCAAACGAACTACTGGCTCCATTGAATCCATTATTCATACCATTCATACTGTTGTTCATGTTCATACTGTTGTTCATATTCATACTGTTGTTCATGTTCATACCGTTGTTCATGTTCATACCGTTGTTCATGTTCATACCGTTGTTCATGTTCATACCGTTGTTCATGTTCATACCGTTGTTCATACCATTCATCCCATTATTCATGTTGTTTGCGTTAATATTATTCATGTTGTTTCCGTTCATATTATTCATGTTGTTTCCGTTCATATTAGTCATGTTGCTCCCGTTCATATTATTAGTAAACGGTGTTGACTGCTTGAAAACATCACTAGGATTCGTAGACGTATTGGCAAAATTGAATGAAGATTGAACATTACCAAATGATGGAGTATTTCCAAAGCTTTGTGGCTTTTGAAATCCAACATTTGCTCCAGCTGCAAACTTGAAACCATTGTTGGCAGGTACTGGAGTAGAAACTGCTCCATTCCCAAAAGCAAATTTGTTTGCTGTAGTTCCAGGTACAGCTGATGTAGTTCCAGGAGCCGATCCAAACGAAAATGACGGACTTTCATTTGGTTTATCGCCAAATTGGAATGCTGGCTTGGGTGTGGGGGCTGTAGAGTTGTTGGCAAACTTTGGTGTTTTTCCCCCAAACCCAAACAATGGTGTAGGTGCTGGTTGAGATGACCCAAATGCAAATCCCTGTTTTCTCTTTGCCGATGGTTCATCCTCTGTGTTGATGTTATTCTTTTCGCTGGTTCCAAAAGTGAATGAAGTTTCCTTCTTTTCTCCAAATGCTGGGGTGGTTTGGTTGCCAAAAGAGAATGATGGAGTGGAGCTTCCATCTTTCTTTTCAGTTGCTGGTATAGCAGCCTCTTCCTTTTTACCAAATGTGAATGCTGGAGTTCTGGATTCATCTTTACCAAACGAAAATGAGGGAGTCTCTGTCTTAGATACATCCTTCTTTGCAAATGAAAATGCTGGGGTTATAGTGGTACTCTCTTTAGAAGGGGTAGCCTCCTTTTTTTCAAAAATTCCAGGAGATTCTGTTTGATCCTTTGTACCTAAAGTAGTTCCGCTAGAAGCGCTTGGAGTACCAACCTTACCAAACGAAAATGAAGGTGTTGCCGATTTTTCTGTCTCACTAGGAGGTGCTGCTTTTTCTTCTTGTTTTCCAAATGAGAAACTTGGTGTATCAACCTTGGTGTCTGAAGTAGTTTCCAGTTTCGATCCGAACGAAAACTTTGGCGCTTCTTTGGTTTGTGATTCCATCTTACCGAGCGAAAATTTAGGAATTTCAGCTCCTTTAGGTTCACTTGGTTTTCCAAACGAAAATTTAGGTACTTCCTTAGTTGTTTCAGATTCAGTTTGTTTTCCAAAAGAGAACTTGGGTGCTTCTGTAGTTCCGGCTGGGTTTCCAAAAGAAACTTTAGGTGCTTCCTTAGGTGCTTCTGTAGTTTCGGCTTGTTTTTCAAAAGAGAACTTTGGCGCTTCTGTAGTTTCAGCTGGTTTTCCAAAAGAGAACTTTGGCGCTTCTGTAGTTTCAGCTGGCTTTCCAAAAGAGAACTTTGGTACTTCTGTAGTTTCAGCTGGTTTTCCAAAAGAAAACTTTGGTGCTTCTGTAGTGTCAGCTGGTTTTCCAAAAGAAAACTTAGGTGCTTCTGAAGTTTCGGCTGGTTTTCCAAAAGAAAATGTAGGGGCTTCCTTAGGTGCTTCTGAAGTTTCGGCTGGTTTTCCAAAAGAAAACTTAGGGGCTTCCTTAGGTGCTTCTGTAGTTTCGGCTTGTTTTCCAAAAGACAACTTGGGAACTTCTTCGGAAGGCTTTTCTGTAATCTTGCTAAATGAAAATGTAGGTGCTTCAGTACGTTTTCCAAACGATGGTGCCTCGGTGGATGCTTCTTTCTTTCCAAACTCAAATACTGTTTTGGTTGGCTCAGCTTTACCAAAGGAAAACTTTGGTGCTGCAGTTGAGGCATCAGACTTTCCAAAAGAGACATTTGGTACCTCTGCTGCCCTAGCAGTTGGTGCTTTATCATTTCCAAATGAAAACTTAAGAGCTTCCTTTGGTTTTTCATCAGAATTGGCATCTGAAGTTTCTTGTTTACCAAAAGAAAATCCACTCAGAGGACCGGTAGATTTCTTTGCCTTGACATCGTCATCCTTCAATCTGATCACATCTTGAGCCTTCTTATACGAGCCATCCAATGAAACATTCAACTTTTCATTTTTCAAAAGCAGGTTGTCAAGACCAATTCTTTGAGATGTAGATTTCTGGTTTTCTGCGCTATATTCCACCAAATCATCATCGTATACCTTCTTTGTAGGCTTGGTCTTGAATTTAGGCTTGGCAACATCAGCCAAATACCCATCCAATTTGTTTTTCTTCAGTTTGATCACCTCGAGATCATACACAAAATCCCCTCCAAACACCTTTCTTCTCTTCTTAGGAGCTTCTTCATGCAAAGAGCGTTTCTTACCAAACGTCAACCGGGCTGACAAGTAATCAACGTCATGGGTTTGTGTACTGGTCTCAACCATGTTTGTATTTGGCTTTGGTATGCTAATCGTCTCTTGTGGGTTTACCATGTACTTCAATCTAGCCTGTAAAGCTTCTGAGGCCTCAATCGATTTCTTTAATTGTAAAAGATGGTGCCTTTCTCTTGGATCAATGTTAATAAATGGAGGTCTTACCAAATTACCTTGGTTGTCTTGGTACAATGGTGGGAATTCGTGCTCAATAGTAAATGCTTCGTTATTGTCTTCAGCCAACAGGGACTCCAGGTATCCCACTGGCTGTAAAGGCAAATTCAATGGTGATCCATCTCTGCTGGGCACTGGAATGTCTACACTGTCCTTAACAATGCCATCCCCGTACACTGTACTCATTCGTCTCTCCACATCATTGCTAAGTTCTTCTTTCGAGGTCTTGAGGTTGTTATAGTAAGCATTGTACATTCCCCCAAAGTGTTTACCAAGAGTCGTGGTCCGTGGTACAAATCCTTCATCTGGATGGCCCATTATTGACATCCTTTTCTTCTTTGCTGATGAAAAGTCATTCATGAGTGGTTCATCCATTACTTCTATTTCCGCAAACATTTCTTTGCCATTTGGCTTTCCGCCAATCTTATCGTTTCTTGTGAACATAGAGAACACGTTATTGATCCCAAACTTTCTCTTTTCTTTGCTGTTCGGTGACACACTACGAGATCCCGCCATGTTGTGGTTTTTTTTTCGATGAGTTGAAAATGCGTGTTGTGATATTTTATTGATGGAAAAGTACTCTTTCGGCAGGAAAATGTAGAGATATAGGCGGTTTGGTTACAAATGTTCTGAGTATTTTTCACTTTTCCGATTATGGGGTATTCTGCTGATTTTACGTAGTTCCGAAATTTATTGTTTCAACGAATTGCTCTTTGGGCAAAATTTCCATGAGGATCTATTGTTCAAACATTACTGTACCGCCTGACAATAGCTTATTTTCACCAAATCAACAAGTGTGTTAACAAATCATTGATCATTCCGACCTCTTTGGGTAGGATCTGTAATCTGACATTTACTGACTTCATAAATTTTATCGAAGGAGATGATGGAGTATTTTACTCAGGTGCCTGTTCTTGTGCAAAAGATCCCAACATCAAAAATTTGTCAACATCAACGAAAAAGAATCATGTACGATGATTATCGAGTATATGTATAATTATTGATCAACAATTGTTAATTATACATCAGTAGATAACAATTTTTCCAAAACATCTAAAGTCCTATCAATTAAACAAAGTTTTTCCATTGTGGCTTATAAATTGTTCTAATCAACAATTACTAAGCATGTTTACACAACTTTTAGAAACTGGGTGCTTTCACAATACGCTTGAACCCTATTCTGTATTTCTGCAAGACACCACTATGATGTAACTTTGTGTAATCTCTTTGCAGCCATCTCGGAGCTGATCTGTCAACATAAAGCCGTACTACAATAAAATCTTTGAATTGTTAATTCATAAATAAAGGCCTAAAGGTATGCCTTGACTTGTTCATCCATAAAATTCCAAGCCTTTTCATTAAAGTCCTTGTCATCAAGGTCCTTACGAACACCGCCGAATCTACCAAAAGCCATGACATGATCACCATTTCTTTCACTGGTAATTTCTGGAGAGAAAGCAGCAAACAATTCAGTATAAGCACCATATCTAACCGGCTTCAAAAAAAATCTTAAAACAGCTGCAAATGGACCTGGCAAATGCCTTTGTAGTTCACTACTCAAAAATCCTGGACAGACAGAGACACTCACAATTTTGCTTTCAGCGGTTTCCTTGGCATAAACCCTTGGCCAAACCTTTGATTGAATAACATTTAAGGCCTTTGATTGTGCGTACTTTATGATTTTACCACCATTTTCAAGGTTGTGGTCGTTGTAGTCAACACCACCGTAAGGAGCCAGTAAATGAGCGCTTGACGAGATCCAAACGATTCTGGACTCGTTAGGCTTATTGCCCTTGGCAGTCTTGAGGAAAAGTGGGTCAAGGAACTTTTGCAAAAGATGTGGGCCAAGTGCGTTAGTTCCTAATTGTAATTCATAACCTTGAGTAGTCTTAGATCCATCCGGGGGTGCCATGACACCAGCATTGTGAATGATGAGATCCAAACGTCCAGCAGAAGCTAAGAACTTCTCTGCAGCTGGCTTGATGGTGGTTAAGTCAGAAAGATCCACTTGGATAAAGAAAACTCTTCCTGTAACATCCTTCTTGTAGTCATTTGCAACTTCCATTTCAGCCTTTTTGATAGCAGTCAAGGCCTTTTCACGGTTTCTAGCCAAAAGGTAGATGGTGGACTTGGTGGAGCCCAAAAGAGACTTGACGGTTTCGAAACCAACACCAGTGTTACCCCCAGTGATTAAAACAACTTTTCCATCCATAGAAGGGTATTTGTCTTCAAGAAAAGTTGGCTGTGGTGCCCAGAAGGATTTATTCTGTTGGTAGAATTCTCCCCAAGTTTGCTTTGGTGGTGTGTAACTCATTATGGTTGTTTAGTATAATACTCTCAATCAATTGATCTTTGGCTTGTATTTATATACTTGAACTAATTAGCTTTTCCTGGCGTTAAACTTAGTATTCCGCGGCGGAATTTGCCCAAAAACAGTGGGGGGAATAAATGTATGCACTTTTCTTATCGAATGATTTTTATTTGTAAAGCATGCAATATACCATCATAGTTGGATACTTATGTTAATATTCGGGACACGTATTGTATTGTTCAACTAGATCATCTCCAGTCCCTTGTACTCATCTTCATAGCTTGTTCTTAGGTCAAAATATGTCCCGACGAAAATGAATAACTCGGTTTTAAGTCCAAACTGAAAAGGAACTTAAGATGAATAACCCGAGTGGCAAACACTACCTGCAATATTTACTTTCTTTTTTCGAATCAGCGTTATGAATGCCTGTTCATGCTTTGATTATGACGCGTAGAAGTGTAATTTTTGTCCTCATATGTGCAACAACCCTAATTGAGTACCGATAACAGTCCTAATTGAGTACCGGTACCAACCGGTTAAGATGTCTAATACATTTCTCATCACGGGGTTTATATTTCTAATACATTTCTCATCACGGGGTTTATACTGGTTTGTGGTGTGTTTAGTAATAGAAGCGGCTGTGCAGTTTCAGCCGGGTAAAATAGTAAAGTACATCTAATTATTTTCTTCAAGCTGTGAAGGAAGTAATTTTTCTCTACTATAAGACTTATTATATCTTGCTATTAAACAAGCATCTTTCAATTTTATTGTAAGTATTCAGAACGAGTCGGAGTGCTCTTTCCTTGACTGGTTTAACAGAAACAAGGAAACCTTTTGTACTCTCCATTCTGATAAGGTTAGTACTTGCCAGCAGGATATTACATCTTGAGTTTTCCTTTTTTGTATTAAAAATATATCTCCCTTGCAGTACTGTGGCATGTCTGTAGATAACAAGTTTATGCGTTATCAACTTCAGAAATGTGTTCCTGAAACCCTTACGTGTTTATTTCCGTAAAAATGTCAAGTATAGACAATAATCATCTTAAAACCGGAATATTTGTTGGGGGATCCTAGTGAAAAAAATTTTCCGGGCTGCAAAAAGTTTTTCACTGGCTCTGTAATTTTGAGCTAGGTATACTTAGTTGAAGAATTTATGAAACTGAAGACATGAAAGAGTTGAATTAGAATTAAAATGTATTGGAGTTATCAAATCGCAGTTTGTAATTTTTTGTATTCACTCGCCCTAGTTATTTAGACGAAATTTCTTTGCAAACTATTTCTTTGCAAACTTGATTATCACTGATATTTATAAATACATTTTCCATGAACTTCCCAGCCTTTTCATCGATCCATTCAAATTATACCCAAGGTAACATATCATAAAAATGGCACTGTCATAACTTCTTAAAGAGGCTTGGTTTGTAAAAAGGTCGGTTACCTCGTAGGATGTAAAACCCATCTCAATACAAATTCTACTTGTCCAGAGAGTTCACTTCTCAAATTTTCATGACAAACAGAAACACCAATAAACCCTTCATCTTTGATTTCTTTGATCCAACCCAAAACCTCAGATCTTTAGGTTGTAAGTATTTTACACCTTTTTGTTATCAAACTCTAATTGATGCAAGTCACTGCGCCAAAGCAGCATCTCAGATGAGCCTGGACTCATTTTCTTGGCAGCAAAGCATCTGTAAGAGGTGAGGGTCATGTTTCTAGATTCCATGAGGTGGCAGCATAAAACCAGCATGTGAATAACAAGATCCAACCTGTGACTGATTTCAAGATTCATCAATTAACTGGCTTGATAATCTGAATGAAAATTGCCTTTTCTTTTTAATCTCACTCACCCTTTATAACCTTGACAATTACAGTTGATGTCTTGTCACTGTTTGTTGAAGAAGCATTCACATTTTCCTTGGTTGGCTCAAAAAGTGATACATCAGTAATCATATACAATACATGTGAGTAAAATAAGAAGGAATGCTATTCTTTATCCTATAATAAGACATCATATTCCTGTCTCCAAAGCAGTGGAATGGTATATAGATTGGTTAAACTCCATCCGTTTGCTTCTGAAATTATGTTTTGTTGCGATATTATGTATGCCTGCAATTTCACCCATTACAAATACTCATTTTTATGTGGTTTCACTATCGGTACTGGCTACATTTTGCAGAACTTGGATACTTCTAGCGATTTTCGGAGTTGCAAAATATCAAGAGTGCATCAGATTTTGTGTTCCTCCGGCTTTAACTGAAATGTTCTACTTCATTCTAAGACTTTCTATTCGAATGATGTATCCATTAAAATATGAAGGTGCCTCAGTTATCCATGGCATTCACTAGACTAGCGATTGAATACGAAAATAACTTTTATTGTATTTATTTATTCCTAGAACATTGTTTTTGAATCTGTTTCCATTAGAATATTTACCAGCAGTCAAAGTTGAGTTCAAACTTAGCGCCAAGGATATATGTTATGGAGTGCTTTAAGGATTGAATCAATGCGTTGAACTTGGAGTATGACCTGAAGGAGAATTACAAAATTCTTGTTCTACCCTTATTTTCATTAGTCTTTTTAATTTATATTTGAGCCTTGAAGATCCTCATTTATGGTGTAACAATTTTACATTAGTTCAGTTCTCTAGGTTCCACCAGATAAAACCATTTTTTGAAGTTTTTTGCTTTCAACAAGTTCTAATCTTTTAAGGGAAATTATTAGTTGTTTGAAGTCGTTGCTCCAAAACTGCTGATTCACACAGCAATCCCCAATTCCCCAAACTGTTCGTTTATTCTCATTAAAACTGTTTCCTAAATAGGTACATGCATATTCGTAAATTTACGATCGAGAGTATGGATTTGTGACCATAGGCATTTTCAAGCAGTTCATGATAAAAAAGTTATATATAGAGAAACCCTTTAGGAATTATTGAAAAAGATGTTTTTTTTTTGAAACACAGAGTGAAATCAAGAAATGTGAAAGTGGTTGCTTGAGAATATTCAAAAAACCATAGAGAGAGATGAATATGTATTGCCCAAATTTTATGACGTAATTTTCGTGGTCTCCTTATTACGGTCTGTTTATGGGTATAACCTTAGGAACTACCTTTCTAGCACGTTTTATGTTTCACATTGAAATGTGCGTATACAAAACGCAGCATTGTTGAAAAACTTCTAAAAGCGCACATAAGCACAGTACGAGACTTTATTATCTTTTTTTTCACGCCTTGCAGAAACACATTTCCACGGTAACGATGAAATCGTGATAGCGAAAATTTTCAGGGTCCGAGATCCAATTAGTCTAGTAATATGTAATTCCATATAACATGTAGTTGTAAGTAAAGATGTGGAACACGGACCAATCATTTAAGAGATTTCACAATTAAGGTTTGGTAACAGTTCGCAGTGTGCTGCACAGACTCGAGGAAGAAACAATTTTCTAGAAAACACAACATGGACAAATCGTCGTATTACCATTCACAGCATCCGCTCTACTGTGCTGATTGGGTTAACGTGGCAAATCAGGACCTTGAATGTATAGCTCTTAGTACATACAAAGAAGGACTAGTGAATAAACTCCAGATTATTCATGGGCATAACTACCGGAGCGAGGTGGAAGACGAAATCGATGGGGCGTCTCCAACTGCATATCAGCTGCCGTATCTGAGGTATGGGGGCGTGAAGAAGATAGATGGGTTTGAGTTCTCAATGGCTACAGAAATCAACCTAGATTATCCGATTACTAACTTGCAGTGGGACCCGTCGATGTTGGCGGGAAGTGACGTGCAGCGATTGGCGTGTCTGCTGGAAGCCTTGCGTTTATATAAGGTTGACTACGACTACGACAACTTTAAGGTGTATCAGACACACCTATTAGCCAATAACACGAACGGAGGCGGGACAGCGAAAGATGACATAAGCAAGTTCCCTCCAGTGACATCGTTTGATTGGAATAGATACGACACAAACATCATAATTGCACTGTCAGTGAACACCACATGTACAGTGTGGGACTTGAATAGATCCAAAATAAATGGCGACGTTGAGCTGGCATTGGTAAAGACTCAACTAATTGCACACGACTCGGAAGTTTTTGATGTGAAGTTTGTTCACAACTCGCTGGATATATTTGCGCTGGTTGGGAATGATGGATCGATGAGATTATTTGACTTGAGGTCGCTAGAGCATTCGACGATCATCTATGAGCCATCCTCAAATCCAATACCAACTATTCAAACCCCTACGGGAAGTGCTCTGCGAATTCCATCTTTCAACCAAAGAGCTTTACTCAAGTTGGCAACCAGTAAAATTGACCAGCATTATCTAGCCACCATTGGAGTAAATCTGAACCAGGTGCATATCATTGATATGAGAATGCCTGGATTACCGATGGCTACATTGGATGGATCATTTGGCGGCACTAGTTCTGCCGCTATTAATCTGATTAGATGGCATCCAACTTCCAATTATTTATTGACTGGGGGAGATGATTGCCAGGCATTGGTGTGGGATTGTAATTTGAAGGGTGATGCACAGGGTTCAGTAATTGAGAGACCTTTGTTTTCCTATGAGCTGGATTTGGAGGTGAATAATGTTTGTTGGAGAGAAGGAGGAGCTGAGTGGATGGGAGTGGTTAGTGGAAAAGGTTTTCAAGCAGTTGGTGTATGCTGATAGATGCATGAGTGTATATATTAGAGGTAATGAAAGGATAATTAGCGAAAGAGCGAACGAGCGAACGAGCGAACGAAGTGAGCGACTGAGTGACTGAGTGACTGAGCGACTGAGTGACTGAACGACTGAGCGACTGAGTGACTGAGCGACTGAGTCAGCGACTGAGTAACTAATTAACTGAGTAAGTGAATTAGCATGTAACTGAGCAAGTGACTCACTCACTAAGCAACACCTAAATCTGTTTCAAAATAATCATCTACATCACTATAATTGCTAATTTATATTACTATTAAATAGTTTACTTCTTACCAGCCTTGGTAGCAGCCTTGGTAACCTTACCAGCCTTGTCAGACTTTTCAACAGACTTGATGACACCGACAGCGACAGTTTGTCTCATGTCTCTGACAGCGAATCTACCTAAAGGTGGGTAGTCGACGTAAGATTCAACACACATTGGCTTGGTTGGGACCATGTTGACGATAGCAGC
>JAKTTX010000033.1:0-65339 GCA_030560575.1 Kodamaea fungicola | reverse complement strand
AACCTCTAAAGATCCATACCGCAATAGTAACAAACCTCTAAAGATCCATACCGCAATAGTAACAAACCTCTAAAGATCCATACCGCAATAGTAACAAACCTCTAAAGATCCATACCGCAATAGTAACAAACCTCTAAAGATCCATACCGCAATAGTAACAAACCTCTAAAGATCCATACCGCAATAGTAACAAACCTCTAAAGATCCATACCATCATTGGCTTCGATGTCAATTCTTGTATGTAGTATAAACTAATCTCGATTTTTGTCATTTATGAGTTTTGATTGGAAATTGCGGGTATAAATCTATTCAAGACTTAAGAACCGGTACATTATTTACTGAAATAAGAATTGTACATTCAAAGCTTAATTATCAACCAAGCGTTAATATATTTCTACTTAAATTGCCTGTCTTTATATGAGAATTAAAGATACATTAAGACACATTCTTCGACTATTTTTAATACTTATTGTAAGCATTTCCATTAGTATTAAATGACGCATAGCTAGCCATTTTTTATGTATTCTGTTGCGTAGCACACGTTAAACATCTCCCTTCATATTAAACGTATATTTGGGTAGAGTATTCATTCTAAAATAACTCCATGCAATTCAGAGTTAACGCCATTTAACCTATAAATGCGATCCAGAAATCAGAGAGACTCTATGAATGCTAGAAAGGTTACAGAAAGCCCAAATTGTTCTTGCTTGAAAGGAGAATAAATTTAAAAAGCTTCACTCCAGAGAATAGGCGACACTCTTAACTGCCGCTTATAAAATCGGCTAATATAATTGCTGAAGAATATCTCTGTTCATTCTCCTCTTTAAAGGAACGGTGTTTTGAGATTGCACTAGCAAGAGTAGTATCTTTTGTTGGTAAAAATCAATAATGTACACATTCCATTATCAATGGTGATCATCTATTATAAACATCAATGTATTACTTCAGAAATTGTTTTCTGATGTTGGACACAATCTTGGTGCTTGAGTGCATAAACCAGCCTCGTTCAACAGCCGTGTACTATAAGATTACCCCATTTGAAAAACCACATTTGCTTCATGTACCGATAGTCGGTAGACCGACCCTTGGAAGTGTCCTTTATGCAAACATACCAAATTGGGCGAATCATAAACACAACGTTTTTGTGTAGCGAAATTTCAAGTGACAAATTTCCGTTGATAGACAAAACTTATAAGTTGTTTATTTTTCTTGTTATTTACCACAGGTTGGATATAGTATGGGATTATAAGAAGACCAGGATGACAAGTATAAGTGATGAATATGAGGCCTTGGAAGTAATTGGAAAGGGGTCTTTCGGTACTGTTCGTAAGGTTAGAGAGAAGTGTAATGGCAATATATATGTAAGGAAAGAGATTGAGTATACGTCAATGAATACCCAAGAAAGAAACCAGTTGATTTCAGAATTGCGTATATTGAGGGAGTTAGACCACCCTAATATCGTCAAGTATTACAAACATGATCATTTACAAGATGCAAAGAGCATTCACATCTACATGGAGTTTTGTGATGGAGGCGATTTGGCTCAAGTCATATCAAATTTCAAAAAAAATAAAGAACAGGTTCCTGAGGAGTTCGTTTGGCAAGTTTTAGTGCAGACCTTACTTGCGTTACATAGATGTCACTACGGGATTGAACCAAAGAAGGTGAACCTTTTCCAAAATGGCGAGAAAGAGCCTTCCATCAATTCCGAGACGGTAGTAATTCATAGAGATATTAAACCTGATAACATATTTATATTGAATGCTGGAAAAACAATCAAGTTGGGTGATTTTGGTTTAGCAAAGATGCTTACTTCGCAGAATGATTTTGCAAAGACATATGTTGGTACTCCTTATTACATGTCTCCTGAGGTGTTGCTTGATAATCCTTATTCACCGGTGTGTGACATCTGGTCGTTAGGGTGTGTTCTCTTCGAATTATGTGCCTTACAACCTCCATTTCAAGCAAAGACGCATTTGCAATTGCAAACCAAAATCAAAAAAGGATCTGTTCCCATGGAAAACATCTCTGATAATTACTCCAACCAACTTAAATCCATAATCAAAGATTGTATAACTGTGGACGTTGAATTGAGACCATCGACTTTTGATTTATTGGAGTCTTTATCGATAAGATTCCTTAGAAAAGAAATGGAACTCAAAGAGTTAAATACAAACTTGAGCGAGTTCCAAAAGCAATTGCTAAACAAACATGAAGAACTCAAGAAAAAGGAAAGCTATGTGTCGAACTTGGAACGTAAAGTCCAATTACAACGTGAAGAACTCGACCAAGAGTACGAAAAACTCCAAAAGAAGTTCAACACTCAAAAGCAACAAATCGAGGATGATTTGGTGGAAGAGTTCGAAATACGTAAAAGACAAATGGATATGGAAGCCAAGGAAGTACGCTTGGGCTATCAGCGGGAATTTAAAATGGTGGTTGAGCAAGAGGTTCAACAGAAGTTAAAGGAAATATTAAGCAAGCATCTGCATCATGAATTGAACAGGAAAAAGTCGGATCCATCCCCGTCATCTTCTCCCTCCCCCTCTCACCAACAGGTTTCAACCTTACAGGCCAGAAACTTCTTGCATCAAAATTATAATGATCCCTACTCAAACAAACCAAGGGGTCCTAAGGAATTGATGGACGATCCACAACGTAGAAGTCCTTTGAAAGCAAGGAACAGTAACATCATGCCTAGTTCTCCTATCGCTTCCCCTGGGCAGATGCAAGAGGATTACGACCACTACCAACACAAGCCCAGACTTCAGAGTGCTGCTTCAAAAAAGAGAGTCACCGACGAGTTGGAAAGAATGACATTGGATAAGAGACACGTCCCTGAGTACGAGGAGGTATATTTTAGAAAAAATCGTCATTAGAGAATTGCATGTGTACTAATAAAAATGGGTTTGGATTATAAAGTGTAGATTTTTCTTAGGAACATTAATAATTATATTATTTATAAATAGTATAAATATAATTGGATTAGCAACTCCAAAAATTATGTTTGACAAAATCAAGTTAAAGAACAAGGCATCCAATGTGCAGTTTATTGAATCTGTAGAAGACGGAAAATCGCCCTCCGACAAACAAATCTATCATTCGCGCCGCAATTACGGTGTTAATGTTGGCTCATGCTTTGTATTGGAAAAATGGATCTTCCATGATCTTTTTATTAACGGGGCGGAGGTTGAGTATGAGGTTGGGGTGGAATTGCTTAAGGCGGATGGGGCTGATTGTGCTAGGGACAAGTTGGAAAATCACTGGCGCGGGTTTTTGAATGACGACGATTGGAACTGGCTTAGAGATCATAATGTCAACTCCATCCGAGTTCCCTTGGGTTACTGGGACATTGGGGGAGGTCAATTCACTAAGAATACAAAGTTTGAGCAAATCGCTCAATTGTATCAAAACGCATGGTCAATATTCAAATCAAACTTTGTAGAAAAGGCTGCCGAGCACAAGATCTCTGTTTTAGTTGACATACATGGGCTCCCTGGTGGAGCCAACGGTTCGGACCACAGTGGTGAACAGTCAAGCGGGAAAGGGGCGTTTTGGAAGGATGAGTCAGCACAGTTGCTACTCTTGGACGTTGTCTCCTTCATTGCTCTGGACTTGGCCGTGTATGACAACATTGCTGGTATACAGATTGTAAACGAAGCTGAACACTCTAGTGATATTAAGAAACAAGCAAGATACTATGCTGCAGCTATCAACAGCATTAGAGATTATGACTCCCTGGTTCCAGTCATCATTTCGGATGGCTGGGACCCGGCTCCTTGGGTCAAATGGGCCCAGGAAGTCCAAGGCTCCTCGTCGCTTGGCGTTGTCATTGACCACCATGTCTACCGTTGCTTTTCCGATGACGATAAAAACAAATCTCCAACCCAAATCACAAACGACTTGGACTCGGACTTGCTTCTGTTGGACACCAAATCTGTCGACGTGATGGTGGGCGAGTTCTCTTGTGTTCTTGACGGTAAATCCTGGGAAAAAGATGACGCCAACAATCACAGAGATGAGTTGGTAATCAAATTTGGTAGACGTCAAACTGAACTACTTCGCCAGAGAGCTTCTTTTGGCTCGTACTTTTGGACTTTCAAGTTTCAATCTGGTAACGGCGGAGAGTGGGATTTTAAAACAATGACTGACAAGGGGGCCCTTCTCCCTCCATTATCTTTTAGGGGCCGTGATGTACCTGACCAGTCTGTTCTCGAAGACAAATTGGCTGCAAACTTGTCTGGTCACTCCAACTATTGGGATAATGCAGACCCCAACGAGAAGTTTGAACACTTCCTTTACGAAGACGGCTTTAGAACTGCTTGGAAAGATGCCACCGATTTTGCGAACTTTGATGGTTCCATATTAGGTAGAGTTGAAGCTTGGAAAGCTTCTAGATTGAACCAACACATCAGAGCAAAGGGGTCTCTGAAACACTTGTGGGAATGGGAACATGGTTTTGATGCGGCCTTACGTGAATTTAATTCATATGCACAATAGTTCATCCCTAGTTAACTTTATTTCTTATGTGATTGTTTATATTTTTTATAACTTCTATGCTATTTCTATTTAGTCGCTCCATTTCTTACCAGTCAAAGCTTCGTAGGCTTCAATATACTTTTCTTTCGACTGATCAATGATTTCCTGTGTCATGGAAACCCCCTCCTTTCCATTCAAGCCGTTGCTGGTCAACCAATCTCTCAAAAACTGTTTGTCGTAGGAATCTTGTGAACCTCCAAGGTTATATGTCGAAGCATTCCAAAATCTAGAAGAATCTGGCGTCAATACTTCATCAACCAATACAATATTATCGTTTTCATCCAATCCAAACTCAAACTTGGTATCAGCAATAATAACACCTCTGCTCTTGGCGTACTCTTTGGCCTTAGTGTATAACTTAACTGCCAAGACGGATAACTTATCGCATAATTCCTGTCCAACAATCTTGGCGGCTTCCTCTGGAGAAATGTTTTCATCATGTTCACCTTGTTCTGCCTTGGTCGATGGTGTGAAAATGGGAGTTGCAAACTCTTGTGATTCAACTAATGTTTCTTCAATTGCAATTCCGTGGACTGTCTTCTTGTTCTTGTATTCCTTCCAAGCAGATCCAGTAATATATCCTCTAACAATAACTTCCAATGGAATCAATCTCATCTTCTTAACTAAAAGTGCTCTTCCAGCCAATTGTTTCTTGTATTTTGGTTCTGAGAGCTCTTTTGGTAATCTAGCAAATAACTCGTCCTCGGAACCTGTTGGTAACACCAAGTGATTGGCTGTATCTTCAGATAATAAATCAAACCAAAATTCAGAAAGTTTAGTCAAAATCTTACCTTTTGACAGAATCCCATTCTCCATTATAACATCATATGCAGAGATTCTGTCCGTAGCAACAAACAACAACGTGTTCTCATCAACTGAGTATAAATCTCTCACCTTACCTCTAGCAATTAATGGCAAGATACCGTCAAGGTTAGTACTGTGTAAAGACATAATATTTCTAATATATACTAAATTCTTTTATCATTTGCTGCATTATGTTTTTTTTTTTTGACTCCGATAATCACGTGTTGGTATTATAATACGCATGAATAACGCATCTCTAATTTGGTAGCGATATGTTTCAACCTGGCCACAAAATAATCGCGGTTAAGCCACACTATATATTGTGTCGCTCTAACTAGTGTAAGAAATATAATACTAATTTAAGTTTTTCAGGAGTAATGGTGTATGTGATGTACGCTTATCTACCCCATGTGAGTGAAAGACGTACACAGAGAAGGAATTTACTTAAATAGATAAGTGCTGTTTAGATTTCTTATCCTAGTTAAAGAGTATGTCTGTTATCATATTTGTATTAAATAGTTCACAATATCATACTAAATTATCGAGAGCTCCGCACATTATGTTGATACAACAGTATCTGTATTTCTATATCCAATATATATGGATTTATATTAATTTACTGTTACTTCTATGGCTTCATCTCCAAGTAGGTCATTGGTTCACCTTGGTATATAATTTGGTTATCTCATTTTCTTCATATCTAGAAATATGTAACAATAATCCACTGAATCTAGTAAACGAACAATACTTGAAAACTAGAATAAGAATATTTTCTTTCTTTCGTTTTTTATACTTATTCTGTCGATTTCATAGCCTTAAGCGACCATACTTTTACTATATCCATTGATTAACCATTCGAAACATAATTACCAACTGGTTCAACATTCCCACACATCAAATCCAAACATAAAGTATAATTCACTTAAATAAATAGTATTACAAGTGATATATCATCAACTAGGTAAAGTATTGAAACTACACAAAAACGTTAAAGGATCTGCTGAAGTATGATACTAGATACACTTTTAATGACCGTTTTGACGGAAATGATCAACCAATGTGCTTCCGTGTCATAAATTCAAACTTCTTCTAGAATATAGGAGCCTTACTAACATCTTCAATAGTCACAATAAAAAAAGGAAATACAAGAAAATGAATCTCAACCTTATTTTAGGTTCCCAGTCCATCAAAACAAAATACATAGCGGTTTCTTTGAATTTTTTCCGAGGATAACTATTTTTTATTGATTGCCCTTATTTCTGGCCATCTGCATACTCAAATAATCGAAATCTTGTATTATTCAGCAAGTTACACTTTTGGGACAATCTCATTTTGTGAAATTTCTTCACAATCGGAAATCTTCAGTCTCATTCGTATCAACCACAGTACACTCATATAAATTTTTTCGATGAAACCGATCACCATGAAATTCATTTGTGTTGCTTGTTATCATTTTTCCTTAAACTTTTGGTAATACATTACATATGTGAGAATCTATTACAAAGATTTGACTACGATATCATACTAAGAAATAAAAATCTGCTTAAAATATCTTCCGTTTCTACATTTCATGTCTTTAATATTGGTGTCAAGTTTATAGAAATGCCTGTTTATTGTTTGAGATATATTATCTGATTGGTTATATATTATAGAATGATGAATATTACCAATAAAATGTTTATTGAAAAATCTCCAGTAACATCGTAATATATTCACAAAGTTACTATTAGTTTTGACTTCCATTATTCGTATTCAAAGTTTAAATGCTACTTCGAAAGCACACGTTAAAGATTAATAGCTTGTTAAGCATACAATTGAAGTCAAGATAGCCACTATAAATGAAAATGACTACTATTTCATGATCATAATATTGTATTAATATCTATCGAAGAGTGCCAATATTTAAAAACTAACTAATAGTATTTAAATTGGATAATGCAGCTAGTCGTGATTCAAAATGGTATAGTACGTTTACCATCTTTCTTAAACTATTTTTGTACTATACGAAATTTCCATTTCTGAAATTCAATCTTCAGTTGCCGACTCAAACGTATTTTGGTAATACATATTTTATCTAGTGTTGAAAATTTTAATAATCTTTAGAGGTTTGAACGAACTCTCTAAATTTTTCTATGTGATCAACTTGGAAATATTTGTCCGTCTTCCGGATCATAGTTTCATGAAAAAAATTGATTCACTTTAGTTCATCTTGATTCATCGAAGAATCCTTTATCGAAATTATTTTTTAATTTGTCGTTGTGTTAATAAATAACTGTGTGGCTGACCTTCCAAAGAAAAGTAGAACTTAACCATCATCCTATTTCGAGCCGTGCGCTCATATGTATAATTTCATTCCAACCAACAATAATTATCGGTGGTCTTACCTATTTTGGATCCTAGTACAATCTAAGCTATTTCACTGGATGTTTGTTAGGAACTTGAGGTTTGTGATGTCTTATATTGGCTTCTGTATTTTGCCAACTGTAAAAGTAAGATTACACGAGAAGCTGCACAGACCTTCAATCGAAATATATAAATGTGATTGTGCTCATACAACACCGATTCATGATAATACCAATTTATTAAAGGAATAATGCATAAGTGCTTTTTATTTGATACCCCAGAGTACAATTAGTGTTCTAAGGTATCTACTTTTAGATTAGCTAACTGATTCTTAGAAATTATTTTGAAGAATTTTGCTAAAAATAACTCAGAATTCAAATATTTCCCGCTTACAGTAATATTGAGATTTAACTTGCAATTATATTCAATTTATCAAATTTTGAATTATTCCAGTAGGTTTACTCAGATTGATATGTAGTATTGTAATGTCCTTTTTGATTGCAAAATTAATTTACCTAATTAGGAGTTTAAACAGTGCCCCGAGTTAACATGATACGATGAAATGGTTTGGTATTTCTGATAATTGTACGTAAATCCTATACTTCAGACCTTACTTCGTCAGATACATATAATAGAAGAGGTTTTTGACTTACTCACAAATGTTTAAAATGCTACAGCTAATAACGAAATTCCACGCTCAGGTTGATATTTGTGATTGAACATTTGACTAGTTGGGATACCCCCATACCGAAAATGTTACCAAAGTTATCAGCAGTAGCAGAACTCATAATGTTGGTGAATACACATTGAAAAGGATTCTTGGTGTGGGAAACAATTAAAGAACTTAATACAGAAATTAGTGATGGTAAGGTAGATATATTCAACTGTAAGAATTAGTAAGTATTACATTCATTGAGAATGCATGATATCATGTTGAAGCTCCTTAGTGAGAAAGTATGAATTAAAGAGACGTATTATTTTGTGACTGAAGAAATTATTTACTTACAAAGGCATAGTGTCCGCAGTAGTAAGATGATTTCATAAAACATATATTTGAAGTGATGTGGTTGTTAGGAGGGGACTTAGTGATCATGGTAGAGGATTATTCAGAAGTATCAATCGAACTACAGGATAAGTCTGGATAAATCAATAGGAAGAATAGACTTGCCGAGTGGTATTGGTATACTGAATATGCAGGCATATGAGATACTCTTATCAATTCAATGTGACCCCAGTAAACCACAAAAGGCGACTCCTGTCTACAACTTTTTGTGATTCAGGTCAATTGCTGTAATGCAATCCTGGTGGGCCACTATAAGGATACCCCAGGCTATACAAATAATTCCAAATTAAATCCAGAAAGATAAGTATTATAATGACGTATATTTATCGTGTACGTAGTATTTTGGTATCACTCTGAAGACATATCATTTTTTAGGAAACTCAATATATTTCAGTTTACAAGTTGCTTCAATCAGTTTACTTTCGGTTTTCATGGGTCTTTCCGTAAGCGAAGAAACACTCAAGGGATCGGCAATTCCAACAGTACTGCGTTTGTGTACCTATACACCGGATATATGCTTACCAACATTCCAAAAATTCCTGAATTAACATTAGCATCTTTATAGCATGTACACAGTATACTGTAACTGATACTGGACGCTTGATATTGACCGTTTATACTTACACTATTCAATCTAGTAATACGTAACTACTATTGTGGTCCCTTGAAATCTATAAGAGAACCATTTCTTGATAAAATATCATATTGTTAGGGAGGTATTAGTAACCTAAATAATACTTAAACCCAAATAGCTATATTCACACTTCTGAGCAATGAAATATTCAACTTTAATGGTTAATTATATCTTCCCGCTTTGTCTCTATATGTCCGAAGTTGATAAAGTTTCAAATTTTGCCCGAATGAAAGGATCTTTCCATGTTATTAAAATGCAGCTGTACTGCTAATTTTGTTTAGAAATAGAAATTTTCTGCTGGGTCGTTTTGTGGTGGAACTACAGCCTCCACAATTTCTTTGCACTTAATACCATGTTATCAGCCTTCGGTAGTAACATCTCTTTTAGCGACCTTTATCCGTATTTACGTACCATCGAGATCTCGCATTGCTCACGCAGGATTTATTTGCTCATACAGTCTCAATTTGTGCTACCAATACTTTATATAGAACAGCAGGAGATTTTTTTCATTTTACCTTCTCGGCATATATCACGACACAATTCTAATTCCGCGGCGATTGATTTACTGAATTTTTGATGTCTCTTTAGTTAATAGGAACTTCGTTAGTAAAGAAAAATTATTCTACTTCAAAGAATAAAATTTTGAAAGCTCGAAGAACTTAATAAGTAAATACTGTAATTATATCAAGTGCTACAATAACGATAAAGTTATGTAGCATTTGATGATTATTTTCTTGATTTCTTATTAGACACAGACGTTTCGTACACAATCAAAATCTTACATCGAATTCTCTAGACTAAGACCTTCCGAAACATATTCGCTTCACAAGTTTGTCTATATAATATAGTATATACGTAGTGTAGTAAATGATCTGCCTTTTACAAAACCATGAGAAATTTTTTGAGTTGAAATCAAAATTAATATCATAATACCACAAGTATAGCTTGTCATCATTTTCGGTTCTACAGGTAGAAGATACCAAAATATTACGACAATTCCGAAGATGCTAGTCAAAAACCAACACCTGTATGACACCTTCTTTTAGGCTTAAAAGTTTAGACTCTACTTAATTTCGATCTTCTCAAGTAATTCTCAATCTAGAAATTGAGCCGCATGATTATTTTCTTACTCTGAGCGTGATTATCAGCTAGCCCAAATAAGTCAATAAATTAACAATTAATACATATCTCAATCGCATACAAATTCATGATACATATGTATCCCTAATAATAATATGCTTGAATCGATTTAAATGGGAAGTTTTACTATACTCTTTATTTTTTTTGCCTCGTATATTGGTAATATTTGTGTTACTATGAAAACCCATATATTGCTGATGGGCACAAAACAATGGTACTTCCGCAAACTGTGGATTAAAAAGTGATGTTATATGGTGCCGTGTGCTCATCTGGATAATCGTATTCCAAGAATAATCTCTTATCGTAATTTCTACAAAGAATATAAATTCACGTCCTAGCTATTATCTATTTCAACAATGAGCTCTGAAAAAGATTTGGCTGTAGCAACCAGTCTCCATCAAATTAAGAGTGGTTCCAGTAGATTGGATGCTGAAGACCATGAAATTAATATTCAAGCTATTACCTCCAACCATGTTGGCTTAAACGAAGTTGCAGCTTCTTTGACAAGTACCCAAAAGTTCTTCGTCTTAAAAAGATTACACTTCGATAAGTTAGAGAACGTAGATGATTTGCCTGTTGAAGCTACTTTTATGTTCGAAAAAATTGCGTCTTTGAATGCAACCGAAGCCCTTGAAATTTTGAAAGAAGCAATTGAAGAACATGAAGACGATCCAAACTTTGTTCCAGAAGAGTATGATTTAATTCAAAGGTTGGTTTCTACTGCTCCGAGTAATCTCCATGAAAATGAGAAACTCATCACTAAGGTAGAAGAAGATCTCAATGATGAAATCAACTTCTTCGAAATTACCGATTGGGAATTTCAAACAAGGTTGGAAGCTGGTCTTATTGCTTATTGGTCTCCGTACCATGAGGTTAGAGCTGTCACCGAACCTTTTGATGACCCAAACATCCCATGTGAAACATTTAGAGTTTACTTGTTGGGTATTATCTGGACTTGTCTCGGTTCTTTTATTAATCAATTCTTTTCTGAAAGAAGACCAAGTATTTCATTACCTGGTAGTGTGGTTCAAATCTTCTTGTACCCGTGTGGTATGTTCTTGGCCACTGTTTTGCCAAACTGGAAATTCGCAATCTGGAACTTTACCGTTGACTTAAATCCTGGTCCATGGTCTAGAAAGGAACAAATGTTGGCAACTATCTTCTATATTGCTTCTGGTTCTCCTTATGTTTCATCTAACATCCATATTCAAAAGTTGGAATTGTTCTACGGAAATACTTGGGTGACTTATGGTTACAGTATTTTATTGATCTTGTCTACTAACATCTTGGGTTTTGGTTTTGGTGGTATCATGAGAAAATTTGTCATCTACCCAGTCAGAGCTTTGTGGCCAACTGTTATGCCTACTGTTGCCTTGAACAAGGCATTGTTAAGTTTTGAAAAGAAAGAAAACATTAATGGTTGGACTATCTCCAGATACAGATTCTTCTTCATTACTTTTGCTGCTTCATTTCTTTACTACTGGTTCCCAGATTATATTTTTGGTGCCTTATCTACTTTTAACTGGATGACTTGGATTGCTCCAGATAACTTGAATGTGACAAATATCACGGGTTCCAATAACGGATTAGGTTTTAACCCTGTTTCATCGTTCGATTGGAACATTATATTATTTTCTAGTCCATTAGCTCAACCATTCTACAGTACCTTACAAAACTTTATTGGGGTAGCTTTGGGAGGTCTCATTATTACAGGTGTTTGGTACACTAACTACAAGTGGACCAGATACATACCTATTAACTCAAACACCATCTTCAATAATAAGGGTAAGAGGTATCATGTTACTGCCGTGGTCGACTCGAACTCAAAGTTCAATAAGGAAGCATACGAAAAGGTCGGCCCCCCATTTTATGCAGCAGGCCCCTTGATAGCATTCGGGGCGTTCTTTGTACTTTATCCATTCAACGTCATTTATGAAAGTTACATGTACCGGAAGGCTATCAGAAAAGCATTCATAAATTTTTATAAAGGATTTAAAAACTTGAAGGGTTCAGTTTATGAAGGCTTTAATGATCCACACTCCCGAATGATGTCCAGATACCCTGAGGTTCCGGAATGGGTCTTCACTACAGTTTTGGTCGTTTCGATTGTGTTGGCCATTCTCTGTGTCAAACTTTATCCAACTGAGACTCCAGTTTGGGGTATTTTCTTCTCTGTTGCTATAAACTTTGTTTTCTTGATTCCAATCACTCTTATATATTCTGTCACAGGTTTCACTTTTGGTCTTAACGTTTTGGTTGAGTTGATCATCGGTTACGCTATCCCAGGTAATGGTTTGGCTTTATCGATTATCAAGGCCTATGGTACCAATATTGACGTTCAGGCTGATAACTATATTTCATCTCAAAAGATGGTTCACTACACAAAGATTCCTCCAAGAGCTTTTTTCCGTGCTCAATTGTTGTCCACTATCATTTCCAGTTTTGTGTCCTTAGCCGTGATCAATTTCCAAATTAGTAGTATCAAAGACTACTGTACACCAGGTCAGCCTCAAAAGTTCACATGTCCTGGCACCACTGTATTTTATAATTCATCTGTTACTTGGGGTGTCATTGGCCCAAAGAAGGTGTTTGGTGGTCTCTATCCAGAATTAAAATACTGTTTCTTGATTGGTGCTGTGCTTGCTGTTATTTGTCTTGCGATTAAAATCTACGGTCCAAAGAAATATGTCAGATACTTCCAACCAACTATAATTATCGGTGGTCTTACCTATTTTGGATCCTCGTACAATCTAAGCTATTTCACTGGTGGTCTCTACATTGGTTACGCATCCATGGTTTACTTAAGAAAGTATTACACTGCTTTGTGGGAAAAGTATAACTATATTTTCGCTGGTGCAGTTCCAGCTGGTATTGCTTTCAGCTCCATAATCATTTTCTTCACAGTTCAATACCATGAAAAGGACATTAATTGGTGGGGAAACAGTGTCAGTTATCTTGGATATGAAGGTAATCAATCTGGTGGTTATAATGTCACTCTTCAAGCTCCGGATGGATACTTTGGTCCTCGTAAGGGTCACTTTCCATAAGCTTCTTTTACATTAATGTTCAAGTTTTTATATTATTTTTTTATTTAATTAATCTTACAAAATGAATGTATGTGATTGGAATGCAATTTGTATCTAAATTATTGTGAATATTTTTAGACATGGGAGTTTTTGATAGGTTTCTAGAACTTGATTATTAGTAAAATAATAAAGGAACGGATAAGTGACTCACTATTAAAATCATCTAAGAACAGAAAATGTTCTTATGGTTTTTTGGAATGTTTATTTAATAGTTTCACCAATTTTGGGGTATCGTTATTTGCGTTGGAAACTTTAACTGCAAAAAGAACTTGCCTGATTAGGAAATGTTCAGTGCATAAACCAAAAATAAGAAAACAACAAGAATATTCACATATCAGATTATCTAAAAATTATTATGAGGTGATTGTCCGAAACATATAAGAAAACTCTATAGATATATTAGATTCCACAGAATATGTGTTTGCTAAAAAAAAAGATCACTTGTTCTTTTAATTAAATCTTGTCAAGTTTTTGGAGACGTATAATAAATGCAGTAATATCTCTGTACATAGGTTGAATCTTCAATCTACACAACACAAAATTCTCTAGACTAGAAATTTCCTTGTTCACCCATGAAATACTTCTATTTTTAGTGAATCTTATTGTTCCACTAAATTTCTCAAGTCAACCTCCTAAGTATTATGAATAAGTTTCAATCTTAGTACTGTCATGCTTGGTAAAATTAACAAATTTATTGATTAGTATTCAGATTTTACCTAAAAGCATGAAAAATACAAAAATATCAAAGTTAGAACTCCTAACATTTTTTCACTTTGAATTCCGAAAGTAATTCGAAATAGGTTGAACAACTTTCAAGTACTATTCCTCAACTCAATAATCGTCTAAATGCATAAAATTTTCGTAAGCTTGTAAAAAAATTTTAACATTAACATAACTATATTTAAAACAAATTCCTTTAGTGTAATGACTTAACTAGAAGTAGGAACAAAGTTCAATTTTCATGTAGACCACAATTCGTTAAAAAGATATTTTCTGCATCCGAAGATATTTTGAACTAAATGCGATGAGCTGAAAAAATGAAAATCGATGAGCATGTCATTACCAATCAGTGTTATACTTAAACAAATAGAAGGTACTCCTGAACTGGTACTTCCCACCCTTTCTAGCCTTCATGGTATATTTCCTACAATCACTAAGTCTGAGACCAAACACTTGGTATCACGTTCTTTGAATCTTGCAAGATCGCCAAACGCATACAATAAGTGGTGTGGAACAGCACTTCTTAGAGTCATCGTTGATAGCACTGAGATCTTGGCTAATGAAGGAAGCAGCATTTTAGATCAACTCTTGAAGAACTTGGATACATATAACGAAACCATTGATCGTAAGGTTTTCAACTCGACTATGGAAACCATAAACTATGTGGCATCCAAAATCAGAGGTAAACCTACATTGACCAGAGAAGTCTTAACACCCAAGTTATCTAATCTTTTGTCTTTATATTTAGAAAAGTTACACTTCAACCCATTGCTTGTTCTTCGTTCATTACGTGTATACATCATCAACCACTCCACCACCTTTAGACCATTTGGAAACAAATTGAAAACTAAGCTCATCACTATGATGAATACTTTGGAATTCAGCCACTACCCAGAAGATGTTCGCTCTGCAGTGTTTTCTACGTTAAGTATACTTCCAGTGATCGAGAAGTCAGATGACAACAATGGCCCAGAGCAGCACTGGGAACGTGATGTAACCAACTTGATTAGAGAAATCGTTTCAATTTTATCTATTTACAGCGAGTTCTTGAATATCAATGATGATAACGAATTGAGTAAGTTGCTTGGCAAGTTGCCTAGATTCGGTGAAAAGAAAGATACTCTTTTGGGCCCGTTGTCGATTGACTTAAACCAACCAACATCTCTACTTAGCATTTCAAGGAACGTTGACATCTTACTTAATTTGTTGACTACATATGTTTCCAATGAAACTAACTTCAATGTCAAGGTACCTATTGGCAGTCTCGTAATTTTAAGTGAAGTCATTTGTTCCATCAACCTTAAATTCTTAGTGTTCAAGTATGATGTCCATGAAGATCTTGCACGTTCTTTAATCAAAACTACTATTTTACAAAATCAAACCAATGCCATAAAGTTGTTAAGTGTATTGCGTGACACATACAGAGGCAACATGCTTCCACACTTGCTGAACATCTTATCATTTTTGGAAACCTTGTTACCTTTCAAGAATAAAAAGTACGACTACAACGATTTAATTGAGAATGAACTCTTCAATGTTTCTTTGTTGAACTGTGTTGAAAAGTATTTGACTTTGGTTTCCAGTTTACATGATAACACAACCTTGTTGAAGTTTGTGGACACTGCTTTGTTATTGGTTGAGCCCAGAAGCGAAGTATCTGCTGAAAGTAAGTCAAAGAACAATGCTCCTCAACAAAAAAAACAGAAGAAGAAGAAGAACAATTCGGGTGTGCCTTTGGCTGATTTACTTTCTCATCAGCACTTATTTGTTGATTCAATTCCTTCAGCAACTATCAACGGTGTACGTCTGTTCCTTAATGTAATTATTAGAACTGTCAGCTTACCACCAACTCAACATTACAAGATTATGCGTTACTTGATTATTGAAACCGTCAATGCTCAGCATTACAACCATGAGCGTGCTGTTCCTCAAAACTTGAAAGAGTTGTTGGTCAATGCAGTTTTGAATCCTGGTTTTGAGAAGATATCTCTTTTACCTATAGTTTCTTCTTTGTTACCTAATGATCCATTATTGAGTGTATTCAACAATCCTCGTTTCCCTCCTTTACCTCTTTACATTAAAAACACTTCTGTCGAAGAGGAACACGACATTGAAGAGGAAGAGGAGCAAGAAGAACAAGAAATCCCAGTCGATGAACCTGCTCTGAAGAGAAGAAAGTTGTACGATGACGCAACTACAGCCGTTTCTGGTGGGTCCAATGTTGAAGTTCCAGACACAACTATTGAAGTTAATCCAACTGACTTTACTCAGCCTGAGATGACTGGAACTGTTTTGGAGTTTGCAGAAGAAGTTAAAGAACAAAACAAAGTGCCACAGGTAGTACAACAGGTTGAGGAATTCGTCAAGGCTGATATTAAACCTGTTGAAAGTATTCCAACACAACCAGTTGCTGAAGAAGAAGAAGAAGTAGATAACTCGGACTTTGAGATGCCTGAAATCGATGTTGATGGTGACTCTGATGATGAATAAACAATCTCTCTAAATAGTTTTGTAGTCCTCACTATTTTTTCATAAATGTTAGTGTGCGCATTTGACTGATCACTCGTAAATTCTCGCTACCATTAACACGACAACGCGGGAGAACATGAAAAAAACATGAATCCAGAAACCAAACTTCTACTCACGGAAGATATAACTCCCCACAAATTAGCCCTCCTATTCTTAATAGATATCTACTGCAAAGATCAGATCCCATCAAATGAAATAAGTGCAGCATTGGCGCTCCTAGTAGAACTAATTGGAGGAGAATCACTTTACGACCAAAAAGATGAATTGATAGTAGTACCGACACTACTTGATCTATACAATCACATGAATAATTCACCTGATACCAGAAGAATATTGTTACAGAGGATATGGGATATCAAGCTGGTGGAAGAGCTAGATACCCAGATAGCTGAATTCTACGATTCAGTAACCAATGCATCAATTGTCTACACAGAAGAAGGCGCCAAAAAAGTATCTATGAGGTCGATCCTTGGTATTTTTATACATAAGATAACCACGTCAATGAGATTGTTCAAGTTCGATGAGGTTTACTTGTTGTACTCGCTGTTTGTTGAATATCGCCAAACCACGCATCAAGAATTTGTGAGTGATGGTGGACAGAGTACGAACCCTGCAGGCTCAAATGATGAAGATCAAGCTTTCTACCAGATGATGAAGAAGCAACTCAAGGGATTAGCCAGTGTCAATTCCAGCTACTTGGTTTCAGAAGAAAGTACAAACCAGTTGGTTCCAGTCTCTACACATGACTTGCAGATTCTCTTGGATAAACAGATTGTAGTGCTCGAAAGCTATGGAACACCCACGCCAAAGCGGTTGAAGGAAGTTATGCATTTAATGGCCACGAGCTCCACCAACTATCTGATACAAAATATCAACTTTAACAATCTTCCATCTTATCACTACATCAAATACCTCGAGTATCTACATGAGTCCAACTATAACGGAGCATTCGAAGCACTTTACCAGTACTTTGATTATATGGTTTCAAACAACTCCAAGTATTTTTATCATTTTGCATTAATATCCAAAGCATCCTTGCATATGTTTTTCGGAGAAGACGAAAGTGCCATTGATTCCATAGAAGAGGCGATTTCTGTAGCTCGTGAAAACAAAGATAACCTGACCTTGACGTATATATTGTCATGGTTGTTTAACTTTATGAAAAATAAACCCGAGTTGTGGAAGTTATACAGCTTCAATTCCACCACTGAAGATCACTTGTTGACATTTTTAATTCAAAAGTCCCAGCTGGTGTCATTACTGTTGTATGCCATGAGTTATAACTTCAAGACTCTCCAGTTGTTGAATGGGGAAGGTGGAGATGAATCCTATTTTGAGACTCTCCTCAAAGCTACGTATATTTCGCTTCACGATTCCAATTCCGACTCGTTTGTCAAGTCAGCAGAAATGCAGTCAATAGTTTGGAGTACTATTGGGGTCAAGTTACTAAGTGAGCTCTACCATGAGGTTGCTATGGAATTGGCCATAAAACCTATGGATCGCTTGATGAACACTTTGAAATATGAGTTTTGCCATAAGCTACAATCCAGTGAGTTTGACACACTTATGCAAACGTTAAAGGTGATCGAAGCTGAGTACTCTTTGGTATTACAAAGTAACAATTCGATCTTTAAGGACTACCAATTACGTGTAATGATTGTACAAGTAAATCAGTACATCGAAGAGGGCAAGTTTAACGTTGCATCTCTGTTACTAGAAAGCTTATTGAACAATAATACAACAGACGTGGATATCAAAAATGAAATCTTGTTATTGCATGTTGAAAATGAGATTCACCTTCAGAATTACTCAAAAGCACTTGGGTTCATAGAGGAGTACGGAAAGAAACCTAGCCAACCAACTGTCTATATTCTTCGACTCAATTTGCTCAAGTGTGAAATATACCATTCAACTAGAAACTACAACAAAGGAATGATCAAATTGATCAAGATCATTGAACAAGCCAAAAACTTACGTTACAAAACTATTGTTATTGAAGGAGTCTTAATATTTGTAAAGATTCTTAACAGCATGACTTATCAAAATGTTAAATCAGAGGTTTCTGGCTTGATTTGTGAATTCATGCCACAGGTATTGTCTACATGCAATAAAAAAATGGCACGCGAGTTCTATAATGAATTGGAAAGGTGTAAAATTGAAAGCTAATCATTCTTTTTTGATTTTGGGAGTTGCAAATTTCGGAGTATAAAAAGCGTGATCTAGAATTAAATCTAGAATTTTACTTATCTACATTTGCTGTCCATCAGCAGATTCTATAGTAGTCTTTTATTTAAAATCCGCATTGAAAACCGTACCGGGCCTTCATTTTTGCCTCTTTGAATGATCCTCAGCATCCATGTTAGCTAATATCAATGCAGCCGACTTCAATTGAATAACATTGGCCACCTGCTTGAAAAACCAGATTGGTGCACTGGACCACGCCATCACCGTTCCCAACCAGAAAAAGTCATGGTAATGTAAATATAAACTCACGTAAAATAATTCGTTGACAAGACAGACAAAGAAAAGAACGTTCTTGTTGTTGTAGTAGAGAGACAAGATCTTCAGTTGTTTCTTGTCAACGTTTTTATGACTGGCTGAACCAGACAGTAACATAGCGTACATGTGCATGTAGTGCAGGGCCAAGTCCAATGACACCAACAATTGCCAGACAAACGTCCAGGAAGGATAAATAACACTCAAGTAAACAATCAAACTTGAAGTGGCACAGCGATCAGTCACCATGTCTAAAACAGCACCAAATCTGGTACCTTGATTGTATTTCCGGGCTGCCCATCCATCAAAAGCATCGAGAAATCCGGAAATCCCATAGAAGATAAACGTCAAAACAGGACTGTTCTTCATGAAGAGGAACGAGATCAACGCAGTGAGTACTCGGAAGTACCCAATCAAGTTGGGAATGTAAAGAAAGATATCTTTGGTGGTCACGGCCATTTTTCAGTAGTTTTCAAAGATAATTTTTTGCTGTTCGAATCATTTTTGATCAACTTTTTGCGTGCGTCCACAACAGGGTGGTGATAACTATGAACTGCTTATCGCCACCTCCAATGGTATACCGATAAGGCATCTACGAACTTATCCCTTAAAAAAAATTACATACCATCGGATATTACGGATCTTTCTCAATCGGTATTATTGTAGGGTTCTCATTAGTGGCTCCATTCCACGTCTCCACAAAGAAAAAAAAAATCACCAAAAAAAAAAATTAACCATGGCTGAATTCCTAAACTACAAAGTTGATTTTACTCTCAAGAACGGGACGCACTCTTCTGGTACCATCACTCATATTGATACCAGGAGCATCACGTTGTCTGGGAACCAGCGGACTAGTAATATTAGTGCCAGTGATATCTTAGACTTGAAGGTGTTGCAATTGCCCAGGAAAAAGAACACTGGTGGAAATCAGCTTAGTGGTGGGAATCAGTCTGCTTACAGTGGTAATCTTGTAGATGATGCCATTGTCTTTGCCAGCCATACAGGTTCAAGAGCAGACCAGGGTCGCCAGGAGTCTCGTCGTGAAACTGGTTGGAATGCCGACCCAATCAAGTCGTCAGGCGACTTTGACTTTGAAGCCAATTTGGCCATGTTCGACAAACAGTCGGTTTTTAAGAGTTTTCAGCAAAATGACACCGTGGACCCTCACCAGCGTCTAGTGGGACACAACAAGGTGAAGAAGGAAAAGTACTCGAACGACGAAATGGTTCTTCCTGCTGCACTGACCGATAATTGGGATTCTATCGGCAAGAAAAATAGCATTAGTGTGAGTACACGTAACGACATTGAAACCCTGGGTACTCCTCCTCCGGTTCTTAAGAACCACTTCAAATTAGTAGATCAGCTCAACCAGCCAATCATCCTGGCCCTGCAAGTACAATTGTTGGAAATTGAGCGTTTTGCCATTGATTCTTTCGGTATTTCCCTGTCTCTTATGAACGAGAACTGTGCAGTTTTATTGTCTCAATTAATAACAAACACCATCTTGGGTGGTTCTCTGAGATTAAGTAATAAGAAGAACCATAACTTACCTCCGTTGGTTCTTCTTTTGGTTGGCGGTAGCAGATGTGGCGCTCGTGCCCTTGCTACTGGTAGACACCTCACCAACCATGGAATCCGTGTTATGGCTTTCACCATAAACACTTCCACTCAAGAACATGACGCCGAGTTTGCAAACCAATTGCATCTTTTTGAAAAGGTTGGTGGGAAGCTAATCTCCCACGACTTTGCACTTTTACTTCAAATCATCAACCATGAGTTACATTCCCCAGTAGAATTGATCGTCGATGCTTTACAGGGTTACGATGAACACTTGGACGATCTCTTTTACACTGACGAGGACACCGCAGTTTTAAATGACCTCGTCAAATGGTGTAACCATAATCAACATCTGAAGGTATTATCTCTTGATATCCCTAGTGGTATCGACGGTGGCTCGGGTACAACCACCCTGCTGCTTAAAATAGAACCCAAGTGGTGTATCCTGATGGGCTTGCCTATCATTGGTATCTTGCATGCATATAAAAATGGTCTTATGGATCTAGGTGAAACAATTCATTATTTAATTGACATTGGTATTCCAAATAAGGTGTACAGACTGAAGGGTAATTTAAGAAAATTCGATGGTTATTGGCATGCTGCTGAGGGTTGTATTAAGATGAATGTTTTAGAGTAATAATGGGAAATGATATTTAGTAATAAAATGTATTAATTAGAATACTGTTTCTTTGGTTGCAAACGAAAAATTTGATACCTTTTGCTAACCATTTCCTTTGCATGGAGGAATTAATGTAGCCTGGCTGTCACTGGAAAGTACTCACATGTTTCCAGTGTGTTAGATAAAGTTAGCCTTCTGGTTATCAATTTATTCAGACTTTATCACTTCAATAGATATTCAACCTCATAATGTTTCTTAGAAAAACTTGTGGTGATTACCCAGCAATTTAATATTCATCCAAATCAGATGCTTGGTCTCCTTGGGAGGTGTTAGCTTGCGAGGTTGCCTCTTGTACTCCCAGTTTGTTCTACACGAAGATTTATCTGCCAAAATTCTAAATATGATTTTGATAATCTACTGAAGCTCTACGAAGAACATGAAATGGGTTGTGATACTCCAATTGAAGACAACTCATCTGCACCGATAATACTACCAAAATAACGAAAACGCCGTACCCCAATTGAAGAACCTTAAGTTGAGGAAATATTCCAATCATATATTATCGAGCCATCAATGAATCGTACCTCCAATATAACTATAAAGTTCACAAAAAATGTGGGCTCACAATCCTATTCAAATTAAATCACTACCAGTTTTTTGAAGGATGCCCGTCATTTTCTTCTTAAATTCAAATAATTTTAAAGAGAGTAAACATATTGGTAAAAAAACTTTATAATGTTGTAAATGTAGAACCTACGTTTTACATATTAGTTGATGATACCATTAATGAATTTACAAATTAATAAACCAATGATAAATCTTAACACAGAGGTATTTATTTATCTTAATAATCTATGGAAAATGACCCCTTCTTGGACCAAAATAACCATCTGGAGCTTCAAAAGTTGCATTAAGTCCACCAGCAGGAGGTCCTTCGTAACCGGCATATATAATATCGTTTCCCCACCATTTAAATACTCCAACATGATACTGCACCGAAAAATAAATGATAAGAGAACTGAATGCGATCCCTGCAGGGACACCTGCTGCAAAAATATAATTGTACTTTTCCCAGAATGCAGTTTGATACTTCCTCAAGTAATGCATTGAAGCATACCCAAGATATAACCCGCCAGTAAAATAGGCAAAGTTGAATGGAGCAAATCTAAGAAATCCTCCGATCATAATAGTTGGTTGGAAAGACTTAACGTATTTCTTGGGAGCATAAAGTTTGATAAGCACACAAATAGGTGCCAATACTCCCCCAATAAGAAAACAGTAAGGCAATGCTGGGTATAAACTGGCAAAAACTCTCTTTGGTCCAAGAACACCCCAAACCACAGATGAACTATAATAGGTGGTTGCGCCAGCGCATGCAAATTCCAATTTCTGAACAGGCGAACAGTAGTCTTCAACATTTTTCACTTGGTAGTTTAAAGCACCCAAATTCACAAAACTCGAGATAACCGTAGCCAACATTTGCACTCTGAAGTAAGCCCTTGGAGGGATTTTTGCATAATGCACAACTTTCTGTTGACTTATGTAACTGTCAGCTTGACTGTCAACAGTTGATCCATATGCTTTTATAATAGATAACGCTAAACCGTTTCCAGGAATAGCATAACCAATAATCATTTCAATCAAAACATCAAGACGAAAACTAAAACCAGTAATCGAGTAAACCAACGTAATAGGAACAAGAAACACAGCATTGATACCCAATGCAAAGAAAATACCCCAAACTGGTGTTTCAGTTGGATAAAGCTTCACACAAAGAACACCCAAAACTACACAAATCACCAATACTCCAAGAAAAATGTAATCTGGTACATTTGGATATCTACTCATCATTCTTGAATGAGGATCGTTATATCCAAAATATACAGGCCTGTCAGTTGTGAATGATTTGTAAAACAAAATTGTAGCCTTCTTAATTGATTTGAAGTTGATGGCGATCTCGTAAATAAAGTTGAATGGATAAATAACAAATGAAGCACCAAAGACAACCAAATTTGCAGCTGCAAAAAAAGGAGGCCCCACCTGCTGATACTTGGCCTCATCAAGTAAACTGTTTTCGTCAAGTATGGTTTTCACATCATATCTGATACCAGTATTGGTAAAGATACTTGGAGAATTAATGGGAATGTATCTTGTCCAGCTCGTATTAGTGTACCATAATGCAAGAATACACATTGCGCCACCGATCATCCCTAAATAATTCTGAAAGGTATTATAAAATGGGATGGACATATTAGCTGTAGATATGACATTCCAATCAAATGTAGGGACTGGGTTTATTCCCAAACCGTTGTTCGATCCCGTTAAATTAACGAGATCGATGTTGTTTGGTTTGATCCATGTCATCCAACTAAAATAGGATAATCCCATAAAAATATAGCCAGGCAACCAATAATATATAAACGAGATTGCCGACGTTATAATGAAGAACCTGAACCTTGAAATCTTCCAACCATTAATATTTGCTTTTTTCTCAGGAGTCATCAAAGCTTTATTAATAGCCAATGTAGGCATGATTGTTGGCCAGACAGCCCTAACTGGGAAGATTACAAACTTTCTAACAATACCTCCCAAACCAAAACCTAAAAAGTTCGTTGACAATATTAACAAGATACAATAGCCATTTGTTGCCCATTTATTGTCATAGAACATTTCCAATCTCTGGATGTGAAGGGCAGAAGATGTAAAGTTAGCACCAGATGCAGTGTAAAAAAGCGTAGCTAACATTTGTTCCTTTTCAGTCCAAGGACCAGGGTTTAATTGGAAGGAATACTTCCATATTTTGAATTTCCAATTTGGAAGAAATGCAGCCATTAGCAATCCGCATGGGTATAACATTATCTGTACAACCGAACTTCTCAACTCAATAGGAGGTCTTCTTTCAGCGAAAAGTTGGCCAATAAATGATCCAAGAGCAGTCCAGATAGAGCCCAATAAGTACACGCGGAATGTTTCGCATGTTATACTTGGATCATCAAACGGAATTGTGACCGATCTCACCTCGTTATATGGAGACCAATATGCGATGATGGCAGCCTCCAATCTTGTTTGAAATTCCCAGTTCGTAATCTCCAAGTATTGATGCCTGTACTTTTCACACTTCTCACATGCCTCTTCTAAAGAGATAGCTTCAGAAAGTGAGTCCTCTTTATTCGTAGCCGAAACTTCCGGCTTTCGATCAAGGTAGTTGTTTGGTGTGGCCTTCACTAGTCTATGAATCAAATCATATTCCTCTTCCACATAACTTGGGTCATCCTTGTGCTCATCCAATGCTTGTTTTAGAATATACACTGCATTTTCAATATTCAACTTATCCACTTTTTGAATCATGAATACTGCAGTAACTGGTAAATCTTCCAAACTTTCTAACCTGTCAAAGTTCAATCTCTGCAACACGGCAAACTTTTGTTCGTTTGTAAGGGTGTGGCCCACATCCGACATGGCCCACTTTCTTGAAGTTAACGCTTGGATATCAACTTCATGGTCTTCAGGGTCCATGTAACTTGTTGACTGGGTCAACTTTTCCAGGCTCGCTACGTATCTAACCCCATCGTCAATGGACTCGGTGGGTGAACTGTTAGGTTTTATTTCATGAAGCATCTGGATCTCTCCCCTATTCACTAAAACATATAATTTAAAATTTCAAGGCGACAAAATTGCAATTTCCGTCATATTTCCATCAGACGGCATTTGCACCCATTGTGTGTCTCGGAAAAATATATGTCAACAGTACAAGAGTTACAATATATTAAGTTACAATTTATTTATCTTATCATACGTCTATCACCAACTTTATAAACTATAAGCAGCAATCTGAATTATCGATTGTTTAGAAAATTGTCAGCTGTGTACATAATGAAAGTTATTTATGCAGGACTCACGTGTTTGTTCGCAGGGTGGGAATCATTTTCCGGAACTTCTGGAAAGATGGTATCCTTAATGTAATTTGAAATTAAAGAACAAGGCTTTCAAACATCTATGTGTATATTCGTAGAAATGTAATCTGCGTTTGTTCCTTTTGGAAAAACCTTTTTTTTGGCTTTTCACTAGACACAACACAGTGTTGAAAGGTATGCTTTTATAGTAACAAGCTTCATGGTGTGATTTACTGAGGTTTATTGGTACCATGGTGACCCACAAAATTCCCCCTGTCAGAGACGCACTCTAAGTTAGCGATAGTTCTCATCGTAACAAATTTGAGATCCAAAATTTTCAACAAAAAAAAACCAAAACATGGCGTCGTTTTCATCTAACAATTGGAACAAGTCTGGTGGGTTTGGTTCAACGTTTGGTTCATCCAATCTGGAAAGTTCTCCAGCAACTGGTGGATCACTTTTTGGTAACCAAAATCCTGGAGCAGGCTCATCACAACCTTCCGGAGGGCTATTTGGAAATTCACAAACAAAACCAAACACTTTATTTGGTAATTCAACTGTTACAAACAATACCAGTGGATTATTTGGTAATTCAACAAGCACGAATAACACTGGTGGATTATTTGGTAATTCAGGCACCAAAGGTGCCGGTGGGTTATTTGGCAATGCATCAAGTACCAGTACTGGGTTTGGAAGCACAACTAATACATCTACCAACGCAGGTAGGTTATTTGGTAATTCATCCACTGCTGCAAATGCAGGAAATTCGACTGGTTTATTTGGAACATCTACCAATACTACTTCAAATTTATTTGGTTCACCAGCAACCGCGAATGTTCAATCAATTAATCTGTCGATTAATACACCAAATCCATATAGTTATGACTCGGTCATTACAAGCATCAACAATTCAGGAATGCCAGCTTCCATCACACAATCACTTTTCCCAGTAGAAGAAAAGGAAAATAAAAAGACGTTTAAGCCAAAGCCTAAGTCTACATTACTCAGTAAGTTGGGTCGTACTCTTCAATTACTCCGTACTCCATCTACCAGTCTTGAATCAATCAGAGGACTCTTTACTGCAAGCGACCACTCTAACAGACTGGCTATTCTTAAGAAAAAGCCAACCAAGTCGTTACGTACTACCTACAGCGCCAAAGGTATTCGTAGTGTGAAAAGACTCATTATCAAACTGAAACCTTTAAACTTTCATTTGATCAATGCGGATAAAGTGATTGCTTCAAAGGCAAAGCATATTCTTCTGGGTTCGTCAGTACCTTTGACCTTGGGCCATGTGAACGATTCGTCTGATGAAGAAGAAGAAGAAGAAGAAGTTCAAGAGCATATAAGGGCTGACCTCAAGCATTTAAATTCCACTCTGGATGATGCAAAGGAGGTTAAGACTACCATAGACGTTGATGACATTGACTCAAATGATGGGTATTGGTGTCTCCCAAACATAAAAGAATTGGCCTCCATGTCGGATTCAAAGCTTTCGAAATTAGAAAACTTCATCATAGGACGTATTGGTTACGGTCAGATTGCCTATGACTACCCGGTTGATCTTACTTATTACGTTGCTAGGGCTCGTAAAACATCGTCTTCCCTTAACAAAATCCTTTTCGGTGCTAAGTTTGAAATTGGTAAGAAGTACTTTTACGTAAAACCAAATGTTGATGATTCTGGTAAAGAACTGAAAGATGCCATGGGATTCGGCATTAATGTTCCTGCAACGATCACTTTGGAACAGGTCACTCGTAAAGAAGATACTTCAAATTCAGACTTCATCAAGTACTTGAAACTGCAAGTTGGATCCGAATTCGTCACATACGACCCAATCACTTCAAAATGGGTCTTTAAGGTTACCCACTTTAGTGTCTGGGGTCTTATTGAAGATCTTTCAATTGACGATGGTATCAATCGATTGGATGAATTAAAAAAGATTAAGCGTAAGCAGGACGAAAAGGAATCTGAGTCAATGCTTGAATATCTGCGAATATATGAAAGCGAAAACATCTCTCGTGAAATTAAGAAACAGCGCTATGCTCAACAACTGGCCGGTGTACCTGGTGGGTTTTTATTCAATATTAAGCAAGAAGATTCACCTCTTCTGGCCAAGAGAAATTTGGTTTCGCAAGAAATTGCATTAAGATTATCAGAATCCAAGGACTTTGACGCCGAATCTAATACTGATATCGAAGAAGACGAGAATGAGGAAGAGAAACCGGATAACTTCAGTATCAAACAACGTCAATTCAACCCTGCAAATCTTGAATACTTGAAACTGATTGTTAGCGTTCTCCCCGGTAATTCCAACTTTGACGACATAGTTACTGAAAAGGCTTACGAGCCAGAGGTTCATGAGTCAGCCTTTGATCATATTCACGTCAAACTGACACTTCCAGTTTCACGTGATTGGCTTGTTCAGTTGGAATTGGCCAATGATATCAACTCAGCTTTAAACCCTTCTACTTATGAACCTAAGCCTAAACTTGACTTGAATACAATAGACAATTTGTTGTTCAGGAACTTTAACCGTGCGTCATCTCAGAAGCAACTTAATGACATGGAATCTATTGCCGAAGACGCTACGCTCGAAGAAGACATCTATCCAGCCAATATCACCAAGCTTGTTAACATATTGCTTGCTAATTCAGCTGTTATGTTGCGTAAAAACCAGTTCCCTAAAGTGGAACCCGTACGGGAACAAGTTTTCTCTGAATTTTTAGATTCAGACTTGCTTTTGGAAGAAGAACAAGTTTTACGCTTAGCATCTGCACTTTTTGACTCCTCCAATAACACAAGTGTTCTTGATGTTGCTCAGTCAGAACGTTTGAGTGTTCTTCAAAGTAGAAGCTTGTTTGGAGAATGGCTCAAGTTTTACATTAGACCAAGCATCGAAGAATTATACCAGGCACATGATGATCCTCTCGAACAAATTTTCCTCGAGATGGTTGCAGGGAACTTGGAGGGCGCCGTTGACATTGCGTTGGATTCTAACAACGCACACATTGCTTCTACGTTGACAATTGCTGACTCAAACAACCCTGCAGTTAAAGAATTAGCAACTAACCAATTGCAAGAATGGAATCACATGGGTAAGAACTCTGTCCCTGTTGGAGTCAAAAGAATATACCAACTTTTGACTGGGGAATTTGACATTCTTTTCGCTGAAGCTAAGTTGCCATGGTATCTTGCAGTGTCTGTGAAATTATTCTACGGAGACAACTCAATGAGTGTTGACGAATTAATTGCAGATGTTGTTCAACTGTCCAACTCTTCGACTGTTGTCGATGTGTTATGCTTATACAAACAATTGAACAAAAACAAACCAATAGACCTTGAATTGTTTTCTTCGGGCTGGAATTCCAAGTTGCAGTGGTTTTTGTTGAAGATTCTTAATGAAAACGGCTCCAAGGTTAAAGACATTGACATAGTCACCTTGAAGTTTGGGCGGTTTTTAGAAAAGAGTGGTTTCTGGAAAGAAGCAATCTATGTGTACTCGCATTTGAATGATGATGATGAAGCAAGACTAGTTTTGAGAGATTTGGTCATTAAAAAAATAGGCTTAGTCAAGGAAGAGGAGGAAGAATTGGTACTGATCTATAAAATCCCTCGCAGCTTAATTAATGAGGCTGATGCCATCAGAAAGGCTGGCTTGAAGGATTATTGGGGTCAGGCCAGGGCTCTCGTAAAAGCAAAGATGTGGAGAGAAGCACATAATACTATTTACGAGAAGCTTGGACCTAACGTTGTGATAACCAATAATAGTGGTATCAGAAAAGATTTATCACTTTTAATTGGCGAGTTCCCATCGTCCAGTGGTGTTGCTGATTGGAATAGTGGAGCTGGTATTTATCAAGAGTACATCAAGTTGGTTGAAAATGAAACTAACTTGGAAGCATTGAATGTACTTCTCGACATCATACCAACTGCACTTTATTCCGATTCGTTTGAAGCCAAAGCGGCACTTCGGTTAATACTGAAAAAAGTGGGTGATCTTGCGTTGGAACACCAAGATGAAATTACTGATATTCAAGGTAGAATAGGAAAACTTTTCCATGGGGAAACAGAAAAACGTTACTTTGAGTTACGGTTAGCTAATGAATAAAGTGATGACCATGCATATTTTAGTATAACACGAAAAGCGTATAGAAGTTACATTAATGAAACGTGAAAAAAAAAAATAGTAAACAAATTGTATTTTTAGATGGCAATGAAACATGACAAACCTCGTGAGCAACATAAAAATATGATAACCATTATCTTGGCATCATTCGAGAAACGATGAAATCATGCACATGAAAGTCGCGAATCTTCTAGTAATCGCGCAAAAAATTAAAAATTTGCAATCATCTACAGAACACTGCTAATAAACTTATATTTCTAATATAAACTAATGTTAAAATGCTTCAAGCAATTAAAAGAAATGCCCTATTCAATTTAAAGCAAAACAGCAGCAACAGCAGCAACAGCACCCAAAGCACCAACGACTTGCTTGTTAGCGGCACCTTCTTCAACAGTTGGAGCAACTGGTGGTGGAACTTCAGAAGTGGTCTTGACTTCTGGCTCAGTGGTTGGGGTGATGGTGGTGGTTTCTGGCTTGTGACATTCATCACAGGTGGTTTCAGTTGTGGAGTGGGTTTGGGTCTCAGTGATGGTGGATGGAACAATACATTCACCTTCAATGGTAAGGGTAGTAGCTTCAGTAACAGTCACAATGTGAGGAGCACACTTCTTGTCCTTACAGGTGGTGATGGTGACAGTGGTTTCTTCTGGGCAGTAGGTGGTGTAGTCAGTCTTAGTAATGTCAGTGGTGATGGTAGTGACATTAGCGTAGTTGGCCAAAGCACCAGCGGTCAAGGAAGCGAGAGTAATAGCAGTAGAGAATTGCATGTTTGGATATATCTTGATGGAGACAAAACTCAGGAATATCCTACTCCTTATATACTTCAAAATTTTATGCTGAATTTGCAACTTTTCGGGATTATACAGCAAGTAATAGCCCAAGATCACGGTGCTTCAAATCTAGTACTGTATGAAAAATGGTTAGACATCTTACACAAAACCCTTTTCGTGTCGGCGCCGACCACAAAAATTTTATTGTTAGGGTACTGCCCGTAGCAATCGAGCTAAACAGGTAATGACCTAATACTTGGCACTGGATTGAGTCTATTTTTAACGTCTACTCATGTAAACAACGTAAACACGTAAACTAAACCAAGTTGGGGTAAAAGTTATTACTCCTTAGGAGTACTTCTTTGTCTTACAGGGTCTCCTATGACAACTTCTTTGTGACTCTACAGTTATCAATCTAACAATTGACCTATCTAATAATCGATATTATGCAGATTATTAAAGCAGACAATACTTAAGTTCCCCTTTATCGAACGTACTGTCCCCTTTTTTCACGAACGTTTCTTTTCTTGTGTTCTTGACTGCACATTGTTCTGCATGCAACTTGCAATAGCAACAACCAAAGATAAAAAAAGAATCTCCGTTACCACATGATGCAATTCTACTTGGGGTCATTTCTATCCCTCATACGAGTCCTTTACCATTGAAAATCAGGTTTCCTTCGAACAATAATCGATTGATTCGTCGAGTGTTTCCAAGTCAATTGAATTTCTCGTCAAACCTAAAATGGTATCGTCTTTGCCAGTTTTAGTGATGAAAGTTGCAATTTTTAGGTTATGAGCTACTGCAAACCCTGAGTAGGATTGTGTACAGTACATGAAAATATGTGCAATGATGGAAAGATTATATAATGGTTCTGTATATAACACTACGCTTATGTTGGACTGCACATTGCACTCTGAATATCTCAAATTAATAATCATGACTCCACCAAGAGATATTGAAGTAGGTTTAGCAGCACCAGAGCCCGAACATTGTCCAGGGCCTGAGTCAGAGTTAGCAGGTAAGGGTGATGCATGTGAAGGTTGTGCAAACCAGGAAATATGTCTGTCTCAAATCCAAAAAGGACCAGATCCAGATATGCCCATCATCAATGAAAGATTAGCTAACATTAAGCATAAGATCTTGGTATTATCAGGCAAAGGTGGAGTGGGGAAATCTACATTCACATCCATGCTTGGATGGGCGCTAGCAGCTGACGAGGAGTTGGAAGTTGGTGCGATGGATTTGGATATTTGCGGACCATCCTTACCTCGAATGTTAGGTGCTGAAGGTGAGTCTGTTCACCAGTCTAACTCAGGTTTATCGCCTGTTTATGTTGCTGATAACTTGGGTTTAATGAGTATTTCATTCATGCTTCCAGATCCAGACTCGGCTGTTATTTGGCGTGGGGCCAAAAAGAATGGTCTTATTAAACAATTTCTTAAAGATGTGCATTGGGGCGACCATTTAGACTACTTGGTTGTGGATACTCCTCCAGGAACAAGTGATGAACATTTATCCGTAACTACATACATGAAGGATGCGGGTATTGATGGTGCGTTGATTGTAACCACGCCTCAGGAAGTTGCATTATTGGATGTTCGCAAAGAAATAGACTTTTGCCGCAAAGCAAATATAAAAATCTTGGGTGTTGTGGAAAACATGAGCGGCTTTGTCTGTCCTAACTGTAAGCATGAGTCACAGATCTTCAAACCAACCACTGGTGGTGGGGCGCAATTATGTAAAGAACTTGGATTGCCTTTCTTGGGCTCGGTTCCTTTGGACCCTAGAATTGGTAAAAGTTGTGATAGTGGAGTTAGTTTCTTTGATAACTATGCCGATTCCCCAGCAGCTACAGCTATCTTAGATGTTGTCGACAAATTGAGAGATCTGATAGAATTATCCTTGAATGGCTTATCTTTGAATAATAAAAATTGATGGCTGGTCACATTATGCATGTACTACGTACGTAATTCCACACGAGCAATCCCCTCATGAGACGAATATTCCTTTATTTTTAATTATTTATAAAAATTGCAGTTTTTCTGTAAAAATAAGCATTGCATAGATAAGAGATTAGACCCACTAAAAATCTAATGACCTTGAAGATGAGCTTTGTAGACACTAGTAGCACCGAAAATTATTACCTTTTGAGTAAGATAAATGTGATTATGAAAAAAAATTCATGGAGTCAATTGTCCTGAGCAACAAGTACTTTAAAGAGTCAAGACTTAACTCGCTTTACTCTGACTTTGACAAGCTCAGGGAGCTTAACCCTGAAGGTTACGAAGCCAACATTACAGCATGGAGCTCGCTCTTTAAACAGCTCATTTTGGAGTTGCCCCTGACTTCTCAGGTGGCCCTTAACACTCAAAAACCATCCTTGATATCCCAGCTCACACACCCGGTGTATGGAGCTCCCCATTTGAGTAGCACCATTCTGGAATTGGTTTCGAGAAAGATATTAGTCCCATTGTCAAGGTTCCAAGAAACCGGAGTAATGACTTGGGTCAAATGGGCTTTGAATACAAAGTATAACGCAAGAAAGGGGAATGATTTGGTTGAAGATGTCCTAATCCACTCCGACTTGTTGTCTTCTTTGGCTCGCAAGTGTCTCTCTGTTGAACACAATCCTTTTTATACTAAACAAACGTATTTGCATCATTTAAACAAACATTTTCTTATATCTAAACAAGATCTAGAGTTAGTTCTAATCTATTTAACGAGAGAGAAAATGTGTATTATGGATGGTGAATATTTAAAGTTTGGTTCACCAATCCTGGAGGACGAAAAGAGTATTGCTAATTTGCAATCGTTAGTGCTTGAAGCGTCAGTTAAGATGACTGAATACGAGAAAAATATCTTTCAACTTGGCAACCAGATTAGCGATTCATTAGAAAATCCAAGGAAAGCTAAACATTTACTTCGGTTAAGGAAATCGCTCACCAAATCTCTCGAGAATATTACCCTTTCATATACAGAACTTGCTGGCATATTGCATAAAATCGAAGAATCCAAGTTTAACGTCGAAGTTTATAAGCAATTGGCGCAGACGTCTGCATTGTTACGGTCGTTAAATTCTCAAGTCGATTTGGATAACATTAACGAATTGAAGGATGAAATCGCACAAGAAGTCACACGGGTGGACGAAATTTCCGAGGCTCTAGGCGACAATGTTGATGATCCTGAAATTGAGCGTGAGTTAGAGGAGTTGATGAATGAAACGGTGCTCACAAAGTTGAGTGATTTAAAAATTAATGATTCACATGAAAACGCAAAAGATAATATTGATTCAAAAGACGATGAAAATTCAATAAATCACCCAAAGAATAATGAGACTAAGACAAAAATATTGGCTACACAGTAATATTAATTATATTTTATTATCATCGCTACTCTACATAGAATCCCTTTCATAAAAATTAGCCCAAAATTTGTAAGATTTGTTGAGTCAAGTTGAATAACTCAACCTTTGGATCATCATATTCATCAGAGTGTTGAGGTTTTTGTTTTTGTTGTTGATTGCTCAAATTCTTGATGCCCAGGAGAATTTGTTCATTTTCCTTAATCAACAGGTTGATTTCTACATTATTCAGTTCCAACAATTGCAAGATCGTCCACAAGGCAATATGTTCAAAGGTTGCGCTTCCGCTTTGTAAGAATCTAAGCAAGAATCCATAAATACCCTCATCCGGTTCAGACCAGTTGGATAATATGTATTGCTTGTGCTCGTTCAGCACTCTTGAACACAAGTTTGCCAATGCAGCGGCTGAGTTACCACAAACTTCACCATTTTCACTAAAAGTGAGTGGGATCAACACATCTATTATATGACTTTCATATAACTTTGGTTTCAAGTCGTCGGCCAACGCCAAAATTGCAAAACAAGCTGAAATTTCCAGTTGTACAGATAACGGTACTTTCAAAACTAATTCTTTGCACTTATCGACGGCCCCAGCTTGCAATAAGGCAGTTCTATTCTTTTCACTACTTGCAGCCAAGTTTCTTAAGGTACTAACAGCATGGCATTGGATTTCCTCCAGTTCCAAGTAATCCAAGAGGCCAACCAAAGGTTTCAAGAAACCGGCATCAATAATGAGCGCTTCGTTTAATGGATGAATGGAAATATTTCTAATACATGCAACAGCTGCAAGAACCAATGGCATGTGCGAACAAGTAAGTAATTGAACCAAATGTGGCAACCCACCGGCTCTAACAATCTCAACCTGGTATCCAGAATCAGAAGCCAAATTTCTTAAAGCCAAGGTAGCTTGACATTGTACTCTAGGAGATGGCAGATCCATCAAATTAACCAATTGGCTAACCAACTTTGGTTCCGTGCTTGCCAACTTCTTTCTGTTTGTTTCATCGACGGCAATGTTAGACAATGCAGTTGTACAGTAGTATTGCACATCAGCATCATCGTTAGATAACAAGCTCACCAAAACTGGAACGGCACCTGCGTTGACCAACTCCTGTCTGTTTTCCCCAGAGTGTGTCATGTTCAACAATGCACCGGTGGCGTTACGTTGAACTCTGATATCTTTCAGCTTGGCTAACTTGGTCAATGGAATAAGTGCACCACTGCGTGCAATCTTTGACTTGTTGTCGTCCTGCGTCGCCAAGTTAGTTATACACCCAACAGCATTACATTGCACTTCGATGTTAGTCGACATCATTTGTCTGATCAATGGCTCCAATCCTCCCATCTCTACAATAAGAATCTTGTTCTCAGTGTTAACCGCAAGATTACCCAACGCTCCACACGCAGCACGTTGCACTTCAGAGTCGGTGCTTTGTAGCAAAATTAAGATAGGTTCCAAAACATCTCTATTAACCTCCCTTACATCCTTTTCGGTGATCTCAGCAAACGCAAGAGCTGCACTGCGTTGAAGATCGATGTTCTCAGAGTATACTAATGTGCTCAAGGCACGGAGTGGTCCGTTCGAGAAGAAGTCCACATCAGACCGGTTCTCCAAGTATTGTAAGAGAGCTGAAATCGCCTCTCTTTCATTTTCCGCAAGAAGAAGTGGCGCATGACTGCCATCTCCACTGCGTGATGACAAACAACTGCAACATACACCCATAACTATTCTATTCTTTATTTACTCTGCTATTTATCAAGAAGAATGACGAGCAAAGGAGTTTGTTTTCTTTTTTCCTTCCTTCCTTTTCCTTTTGTCGTGACTTTTTCGGCACACACGACTGATAACAAATTACAACCGTTTACAGACAATACCTACAGATGCTACTTTAGATGAAACTAACTTATCTGCTACTGTATCTATTTTATTTTTCAATACACCCCTTCCTATACTCATTTTTTTTTGTTTATTGATCTCGTACATGCCCTCCCTCTACCTTAGCATTAAAACAGCACTATAGAAACAAAAAAATTAATATGAAATCAACAGCTGTAATTCTTCTTTCTATCATTGGTAGTGCACTCGCTAAGGGCTTGCAAATCGGCGTCTTGCACGAAGTTCCAGAATCTGAATGTACTGTCAAGACCAAAAAGGGTGACACCATCATGGTTCACTATGAAGGAACCTTGGAAGATGGAACTGTTTTTGACTCCTCTTTCAAGAGGGGCACTCCTATCCAGTTCACCTTGGGAGTTGGCCAGGTTATCAAGGGTTGGGACGAAGGTTTAACCAGAATGTGCATTGGTGAAAAGAGAAAGTTGACTATTCCTTACGATTTGGCTTACGGTGAATACGGAATGGGTCCAATCCCTCCAAAGGCCAATTTGATTTTTACTACTGAATTGGTTGGTATCGACGGTGTTGAGCATGATGAGTTGTAATTTAATAGAATTATTCTTCTGAGTTTGTTGTAGTTTATAGCAATGGGTTCCTAAAAAAATTGATCTAGCCGAGGATCGAACTCGGGGCCTTTTCGGAGCTTACAGTACAGAGCACTTGTAAACGAAACGTGATAGCCGCTACACCACTAAACCTTTTCATACAAAATTTGCTTTTGGTAGTAACCATTAAGCAATACCCCATTGTTTATCCGCAAATCCCGAGTTGACATAAACAAGATGATTAATTTACGTCACCCACTTTACCAAAAATGTCTTCTCGAAACAATAAACCCGAATGTAAATAGCAATCACAAGATATAATTATATGCACCCCAATTGGGACGTTCCTTGCTCAGAGACCCTTCTCACTCCGCAAAAAAAATAAATTCGCTATGACACGGACTATTCTTTTACGATTGTCAAACACAGGGGAGCCTGTGAATAGCGAGTCTGTGGCCAATGGAGTGCTCATTCTTCCATCACTTCCACTTGAACCCAACCATCCCGAGAAATCCGCTTTGTTTAACTTGGTTTTTCATGTAAATGCTGCTTCTCCAATAACTAAAAATGCAACCCTTCTTATTAACGTTCCCTCAAATTATGAAGGAGTCTTCGAAAGAGAAAAGTACGTCGAGCATCCTATTAGTGCAAGCTTCTACAAGGATAGCGAGGTACTGGTTCCCATTTTCCGTGCTGGTACTTTTAATTACCGTGTCCGTTATTCGGAAGGCGGAGAGACCAAGACGACAGATGCTTTCTACTTTAACGTTCCTCCTTACTTGCAGATTGATAAAAAGTTTGTTCCTTTCAACTCAATCAGTATCCAAAGTGTGGTTCTGAAGTGGATTGGTCCTTTGGCTAACTGGGATTCCTTTTTTGCTAACGTTGCTGACAAGGGCTATAACATGGTTCATTTCACTCCTTTACAGGAACGTGGTGAATCCAATTCGCCTTACTCTATCTATGACCAACTCAGCTTTGACTCCACCATCTTTAAGTCCAACGATGAGGCCTCGGCCACTATCAAGGGCGTTACAAAAAAGCATAAATTGCTTACTATGACAGATGTAGTTTGGAACCATACCGCAAACAACTCGGATTGGCTTCGTGAACACCCAGAGGCGGGTTACAACGTGAAAACTGCTCCTCATTTGAGTGCTCCAATCGAGTTGGATGCAAAATTGGCTGAATTTAATTCAAAGTTGGAAGAGCTTGGTTATTTTCTCAACAATGAACAAGACCTTGAGCGTGTTATTAACGAGGGTGTTCAAAAGGAAGTCCTCGACAAATTAAACTTATGGCAATACTACGTTTTTGATCGTACTAAGTTCCTTGAGGACTTGGAAAGTGCCACAGAACAAAATGTTGAGGTTCCTGAAAGTTTAAAAGGTGCTGGCTTGAAACAAATTGCCGAGTTTTTGTTAAAGAATGCTAACAAAAATGATGGTCTTGTTTTGGGTGCTCGTTTTGAAAATGAATTGAACGCAGGAGCCGCTTTGTTCATTTTGCGTGCTGTCCACGGTAACACCTCCCAAGCTGGAGCTGTTATCGATGAAATTAATGCCCCATTGTATGCACTGTATGATGAAGATGTCCGTACTATCAAAAACCAATTGGCTGGTCGCGTTCGCTTCCTTCGTTTTGAAGAAAATGGTCCAAAGCAAACTTCTGGCCCAATTTTTGAGCCTTACTTTACAAGATTCACCTCCGATGGTTTCGATTATGCTCTTGCAAACAATGGTTGGATTTGGGGTGGCAACCCTCTTGTGGATTTCGCTTCAAACAAATCAAAGGCTTACTTGCGTCGTGAGGTTATCGTATGGGGCGACTGTGTTAAGTTACGTTATGGTTCTGGTCCTGAAGACTCCCCATATTTGTGGAAACGTATGATTGAGTACACCAAAATTTGCGCTCGCAACTTTGATGGGTTCCGTATTGATAACTGTCATTCCACTCCGATTCATGTGGGTGAGGGTCTTTTGGATGCTGCAAGAACCGTCAATCCCAACTTGTACGTTGTTGCTGAATTGTTTAGTGGACTGGAGAAGATGGACCAGATTTTCGTTGAGCGTTTGGGTATCAACTCTTTGATTAGAGAAGCCATGCAAGCTTGGAGTGTTTCTGAATTATCTTCGTTGGTCCACAAACATGGTGGAAGACCAATTGGTTCTTTCACTTGGTTACCTTTGGATGCTTTTGCTTATCCTGCTACAAAAGAACCTGAGTCCGCTGGTTCTAGACCAGACTTGGCAATTCCAAAGGTTTTGACTGAACAAGCTCCTCATGCTTTATTCATGGATTGTACTCATGATAACGAAACTCCAGCTCAAAAACGTACTGTTGAGGATACTCTTCCAAATGCTGCTTTGGTTGCATTCTGTTCTTCTGCAATTGGTTCTGTCTATGGTTATGACGAAGCCTATCCTAAATTGCTAGATGTTGTCGGCGAAACTCGTCAATACACCTCAAATGCTGGTATCGGTGCCGTAAAGAAAAAGCTTCATGATGTCCGTAAACAATTGACTGACGAAACTGAAGACATTTTAAACGACCATGAAATGTACATTCACCACGAAGACCAATATATTACCATCCAACGTCAAAATGCAAAAACTGGTAGAGGTTGGTTCTTGATTGCAAGAACAAAGTTCTCGGAAACTGTTCCTGATCAAATCTTAAGCAAATGTATCTTAAATGGAACAAAGGTTAAGTATGAATTTGGTTACAGCTTGAAGAAAACTAGTGATTTTGCAAATGATGACAAGAAATTGACTGGAATCCCAACAGAGTTGATTGAACTTGAATCTCCTCACATTGAATTTGTTAACGATGAAACCCAAATCCAGGTCGACTCGCTGTTTGTTCCAGGTTCGATTGCCGTTTTTTCCACCTTTATTGAGACTGCTGACCGTTCTCTTGATGAGTTTGTTGGCGAAGGTGCCCTTGAAGCAAGCAAAGACCTCAATTTGTACGACTTGAACGCCATTCTTTTTAAGTGTGAGAGTGAGGAACGTGATGCAAGTGGCGGTAGAGATGGTGTATACGACATTCCAAAATTCGGAAAACTTGTGTACGCAGGTCTTGAAGGTTGGAACTACGCTCTTCGTGATGTTATTTGGCAAAATAATCTTGGCCATCCAATTGCTGACCATCTTCGTGATGGTACATGGGCTTTAGATTACCTTGTCCAGCGTTTAGACAAATTCGCCGAAAAGAGTAAAGCGGTTGCAAAATTCCAGAAATGGTTTTCTGAACGTGCTGAAGCCATCAAAAAGGTACCATACTTCCTTAGACCACACTACTTTGCACTTGTTGTTGGTATTGCATATGGATGTGCTCGTTTTAGAGTATTACGTTTGTTCAGCAAGCAAATTCAAGAAGGTACGAACTTCATTCAACGCCTTGCCCTCACTTCAGTCCAAATGGTTGGTAACATGAACAACACTAGTTTGGTTGCTTTGAAACAGACTCCTTCTCTTGCAGCAGGATTACCACATTTTTCTAATGACTATATGAGATGTTGGGGTAGAGATGTTTTCATCTCATTCCGTGGTCTTTTGATTGTTCCGGGCAGATGGAAAGATGCCAAGAACCACATCCTTGGATTTGCGCAAACTTTAAAACATGGGCTCATTCCAAACTTGCTTGACGCTGGCCGTAACCCAAGATACAACGCCAGAGATGCGGCTTGGTTTTTCTTACAAGCCATCCAAGAATACGTCCTTCATGTTCCAGATGGTTACAAGATTTTGGATGAAAAAGTAAAGAGAAGATTCCCATTGGATGATACGTATGTTACTGTTGACTCGGAAGAAGCTTTCAGTTATGAAAGTTCTATTAGAGAAGTTATTTATGAAATACTTGCACGTCATGCTGCTGGTATCAAGTACCGTGAAGCCAATGCAGGACCCACCTTGGATTCACAAATGTCTGAGGATGGGTTCAATGTTGAGGTTGAAATTGACTGGGAAACTGGGTTGGTTCACGGAGGGTCCCAATTAAACTGTGGTACCTGGATGGACAAGATGGGAGAAAGTCACCAAGCCAACTCTAAGGGAGTTCCAGGAACCCCAAGAGATGGGGCCGCCATTGAACTCCAAGGGTTGCTCAAAAGTGCTTTAAGATTTGTATTGGAGTTACAAAAGAATGGCCACTTCGACTACAAGACAGTGAAGAAGCCAGATGGAACGGAAATCTCCTTAAATGAATGGAATGATCTTATCCAAGCTAACTTTGAAAAGCACTTTTACATCCCAGTAAATCCAGAAGAGGATTCACAGTATGCAGTTGACCCATCCATCATCAACCGCCGTGGTATCTACAAAGATTTGTACAGATCTGGTAAGCCATACGAAGATTATCAATTGCGTCCTAATTTTGCAATTGCCATGATAGTTGCGCCTGAATTATTTAACACTCAAAAGGCTATTGGAGCTCTTGATATCGCGGATGAGGCTATTCGTGGGCCAGTTGGTATGGCAACCTTGGATCCATCTGACTACAACTACAGACCATACTATAACAATGGGGTTGAAAGTGATGACTTTGCTACGTCCAAGGGTCGTAACTACCATCAGGGTCCAGAGTGGGTCTGGTGTACAGGCTACTTTTTGCGTGCCTTCAACCACTTTAAGAGCCAAGATAAAGACGTCGATGTTTTGGCCGAATTAAATACAAGGTTGCAAGGTCACAGAAAGTGGATACGTGAATCTCCATGGGCTGGGTTAACCGAGTTGACAAACAAGAATGCTGAATACTGTGGGGACTCAAGTCCAACACAAGCTTGGTCACTGAGTTGTTTGTTAGATTTGTATTATGATTTATGGTCCAAATAGACTATAAATCAGATTTATATCAATTTTTATATAAGTTAATACAATAGTATATTCCTATTAACTTTACACTATTCTCAAAAACATTCATTTCTTATTAAATCGTAACAATTACAAAAGAATTCTATAATCCTTTTCTCTCTCTGAAAATATCTCACCTTCACTTAGATACGTCCAACAGTAATTCTTGAATCCAACTTCTTTGGACACTGGCACAGCAGAGTGTATTGTAATTAGGCACAAGGAAAATGCAAACAACATGGTTTCAAGGACTGTAACCGCAAGAATGGCCTCGCTCATATGTAGAGCTTTAAAATCAGGTAACTGTGGGCTTTTTAGGAAGCCCTTTGCTAAGACACAGAAAGAAACTAACCATAACAAGAAGAAACTACCATCCAATAGCATGACAACTATGGCGACTCTCTTCTTCATTAAGGCGTATGTGGTCAAAATGACACAAGTGCACAAAGCCAATGCAAATACACATATTAAATGTAAGCCGTTATCACGGTTAATACCTATTATAAGCTTAAGAACAAGGGCTAGAATGCACCCAGTCCATTGCAAAAGCCTGATACTTTGAGCAATTGTTTTGTGCATACGGTTTAAATAATTCTCGACATCGGGCTATATAAGTATGGTTTGCTATGTTTCAGGTTTACTTGAATTTCCAGGTGAAACCCATATTCAAGGGTCCGTCTTTACATGTAAATATTCGCCTACGCAATGTTTCAAATAAGAGAATATAAAAATACATATTAGGTATATAGATAAGAGGCATGTTTTTTATAGGTATCATCGTAAGCGGTTGAATCCTGGTCTTCGTGGAGTGGTTCCACGTTGGCCAAAACAAAACCAGAGGTTAAAGGGGTAGAAAGAAACCCCTTAATTCCCCCTTGCATATTACAGAGCGATGAAATGCTCGCGCACAGTGACGTGCACAAAAACAACACCAACTCGATGATCGACAAGGAAACCAAACCTTTAACCATGTAGATACAAATGACCTCGGTTTTGCTTGTTTTGTCGATGTCCTTTGTTTCGTTTGAAAGAGTCATTGTCATAACTACGATGGTTGGAACCCAGAGTAGAATAATCGTAATTTCCGCAGCCAAAACCCCAGCAACCCTAGGCTTATCGATCAATGAAAACACAAAAATATACATCAAACTGACAACCGAGACGATTATCGCGACTGTTAAGGACGCCGTTCCTTTTTCTACCCAAACAAATGCCCCTGCAGCAATCGCAATCGTAATTATTGCAGCCGTGAATTGTACAATGCGAATAGTAACAGTGATTTCCTTAATCATGTTTACTATCTACTTGGATATCTTGTTTTTTTATATATGTTGAAGGTTTTGTACTAGAATGAAAATAATAGTATAACTAGTTATGTTTCAGAATCCGATAATTTTAGTCAATTGACGGTTCCAAGTTTAATATGATATATCACCAAAACCGAGGCGTCTTTACCAATGAAGTTGCCATTGTTTGATTGAAACCCAGGCGTTAATCATTAATCGTTGCTGCAATATTATTGTATTTTTTATGATGCCCAAGGTTGCATCGACTATTAAAAACATTTTCCATCAATACAATTAGCTGTGTTAAATATTCAAGCCATCATTCCTAATAATTACTGTCAATTATTTTTAGTCAGAAGACCTGTACTTCGTTTGTAGTGTACCTCAATTTCAATAATTCTTAACATTATTACATAAAAGTTTCACTTCACTTGTAATTATGCTGCAAATATCTTTTATCACTTCGTTTGTAGTGTACCTCAATTTCAATAATTCTTAACACTATTAAAGTTTTATTTCACTTGTAATTATGGTGTATATTTTGTTCGTAGTTCATCCCTTCACATATCGTACTACTGTTCCCCATGTCTTTTGAGTCATCAATACACCCTTATAATTCTCTAACAGCTTTGCTAAATCTGGAATATCCATACCAGGACCACTCAAATGCAATAAAGCAAGATCAGGCGGCCAAGAGGGTTGATACTGAGACGAAAGCAGAACAGAACAATCAACGTACAAGTCGGTAATCGAACTAGGAAAATGGGGTGGAAACTCAAATACAGAAACCACCAAGTATAATTCTGTAATATTAGGAGGGTAGTAAAAATCAGACTCTACTCTAATGGTAGTCTCAAAGAGCTTTAAGCTTGTTAATGAGTCAGGTAGCTGGGGTTCTCTGCCACTAAAGACAAACCAACCTGAGCGCACCTCGAGTTTACGGAGTGTGGGAGGTAACTCCACACTGCTCAATTGGAAACACCCGTGCACCTTAAGCTCAGTGATGGAGCTCAAGCGACCCAAGCCCTTAAGGTCAGTCAATTTGGAGAACTGGTTGATGAAGAGAAAGTCAAGGTTTTGTGGGAACGTGATTCTCTCCAAGGTTCGTATCTCCAAGTCCGATATAACAAGCCTGGACACGTTGTCCAATGAAGATAAATCGATTTCCGTCTCTACCAGCACACCCAGGTTATGCAGATCCATCGACCCAGTGTCCAGGTCATAGTAATTCCAGATCTCATCGTCATCATCCAGGTCCAGCCAGATCTGCACATCCAGCACGGACTCCCAGCTGATGTTATCGGCCAGCACTGCGTCCAGCACGGTGTCCCAACTAGCCAGGTCCAGCGAAAAGTCGCCTGGGTAGTTTAAAATGAGGTTACGGAGGCGGTCCATGCTTGGGAAGGCCAAATGACCATCAGGAATGCACCCAAGAATGAGTGTTTCGAGTGAAGCAGGAAGTGCAGCCACATCCTCACTACTCACAGACTTGGAATACTTCAAGTATGAGAGCTGTTTAAACCTGGCCAACTCATCAAAGAGAAGCTTCGGAGACTCGTACTCCGTCACGATCTTCAATTGCACAATTGACGGAGGAAACTGTAGACTCGTGTGTGTTAATTTTTGTCTTCGTCTCCCCAAGAGTTCTATCGAAACAAGAGGATTCTCTAACGATTGTATGACCCCCTCGAGCTTCGTGTTATCCGTCACAGATAACAGAAGGCAAAACTGGCGCACCTGGCTCATGAACTCGGGGAACTGGGAGTGCGCCCGCTCCCATTCCCATAAACTTGAGAACTTGATTGATCTCGGTACAAACCCTCGGCTTTGCGCCATGCTTATGAACTCCTCTAAGACTCCTACACTCGTCACTGACCCCCATATCTGTCGATCAAGATATTCTTCCTCGTTCCAGTAAACTTGATACAATGAATCCTCTTCGGGTATCTCCACTGAGATGTCCGTGTAGTAGTATTCGAATGCATACTTTCCGATAGACAGTTCAATAAGTAGAAACACCGTCTCCCTAGACACGTACTTGAATATTGACATGAGAATGTCAGGGGGTAGGTTTCGGAGTCCCATGGTAAAAAAAGTACTGCATGTATTCGGCTGCGAATAAACAAATTGTTTTATATGAGTGGTTTTATAAGAATGGTTTTATAAGAATGGTTTTATATGGTTTTAAAAGAATGTGTTAGGCTATTCTTGTATAATTAGCTTAGGTTGTTTTAGTAGAGTGGGGTTTTAGGTGTGGAACACGTTATATATTAGTTAAAGCGATTAGTAGTAGCTTTTCCCTCGTTCTATACTATTCTATTTCAGCTCTTTTTATACTTTCTTGCTCCAAAACCTTATCTCTTATCTGGTCATTTGCAATCCCTTATCGGATGCAAATATTGAGTCCAAGCCATTAATTTCATCGTCTTAGTCACATAGCCAAGTAATTAGCTCAATATCATTCAATAAGAGGTTCCTGTACTGGCAACTGTATTCAATCATAACCGAGGGAAGCTGACATAAGGTATTATTACCTCTTGTCCCTCACAGAATAGTTTTATATGGTTTTCTGTTGATGGTCTTTTCTTAACGGTCTTTTATTAATGGTTTTATATTCCTAATGATGGTTTCCCTAATATGTCTGTTTACGCTGAGCTATATATCTTCTTGTTTATGTATCTCCTACGGTATTATTCATTTTTCTTCAAACCTACATCTTAAACTTTATTCATCAACAATATCCAAATTATCTACATCATATTACTTTACTATACATAAAACTACCTAATTGGAGTTTTTTTTTGCTTAATTTCCTCTTCTTTAGTAGCATGCAATTTTACCTGGGATGGATAATCCTGTCTGTTACCTTCATGACCTTGGTACCAATCATAACTCAAAGCATATGCAAATATACTTCCGTCTCTGTTAAAAGCCGATGCCAGAATGGAATAGTTCACGTTTGGGAACGTCTTTAACTTCTTCTTACCGTCCTTGTCCCAGTAGCAGAAGGTACCATCACTTCCGGCAGTACTGAAAGTACCAAAGTTGGGGTGGAATGATATAGAGTTAACTGAGTATGCGTCCGAATCCTGTGAGTTGGTCGAGCGCAACGCCAGCGTGCCCGTGGTGCTTTTGGGCTTACGGTGGCACTTGAAAGAAAACCCAAGCTTGGTTTGTTCTTGCTCGTCTACATACTGGATTGCTGCTCTTCCTTCAACAGACCCAACTGCATACCCATTCGCTTGCGGGTAACATGCAACAGTCCGGATTTGGTACTTTAATGGCGATTGCACCGTCTTGAAAATCTGCTGTGGGTTGTTCAAGTCAAAAATACAAATGTGTCTTTCTGCACATCCAACCACCAAGAGCTTTTGGCTCAGGTCCATTGTGTACACTCTTTCCGGCATCTGAACGGTTGCGATGGGCTGTGGTGCACGCATGTCCCAGTACTTGATGGTCTTATCCCACGATCCAGAAACTACAGCAGGTGTGTTTGAAGGGCCACATTCAACGTATCTGAGATCCTTGACTGGCGCATCGTGTACTCCAATCTGTTGCGCTTGTTGTGATTGTAAATCAAAAATCTTCACTTGTTTGTCTGCTCCACCCAGAACAACTTTGGTTCCATCATAACTCCAGTGTGCGCTCAACACTGGCCCATCGTGCTCGTAAAGTGCACGTCCCTGGTTGTTTCCTGACTTGGGGTCAATGTCATAAATACGAACTTTCTTATCCCATGATGCTACTGCAAGCATGTCAGACACAGGAGAGAACGCAAGTGATGACACAGAGTCTTCCGGCCCATTGTTAATAACAATATCATTCACCAATTCCTGCCCTGTTGATGTTGTGCTAATCATGTTAAATCTCCCAGACTTTTGTTGTTGAAAAAATGCGAATAAAAATTGTAATCTGATGATGTGAATTCATTGATTGTTTTTGATTGATGTGTTCGATTGAGCATGTTATAAGTGAGTGTGATTTATAGTTGATATAACTACTTTTAGAATTGAGCGTGTAATGAATATAATCTGATGGTTATCACTAATCTATGATGGTATGGTGTGAATAATATACTGGCTAAACCTTGTTCGTTAGAAATCATATTCACATTATGTAATTATTCTCCTCTAAATCTAAACAACTTACCACCTTCACCACGTTGTTTGACACCTGTAGAACGGGATCTTCTAAAATTGATATGATTACGTAACACATGACACACACGTTTCGAGGTGTTACGCATGGGCGTGCTGGTATGAGAATACAGGTATTTTTGAATCTGATTTATCGATACCGTATATGGCCACCAAGCAAACGGTTGAAGTATAATTTTCATATTATCGATAATCTTCTATACTCTTCTATACGATTCATTGTTGAAGATTAAAAGGGTTATCGTGTTCGAGTTATGATTCTTAACCTTCATATTTATATTTTACACTATTATTCAAGAGATTCAATGGCTTAGCTTTCAAGAGCTTATGAACTTTAATACTTTTCGGGCCATCCAAAGGCTGAATGGATACTTATACCTCAAATATGATTACCCAAGCAGATATTTATCTATCATTAACATGAAATTTAGTGTTTTTTGTATTGTTACTATCGCAACCACCTTACCTATTGCATACGTTGAGAGAGAACTGGTTAATGATGCTGCTAAAAATTGTGAGCAAACTCATAATCATGCTGTCTTGGAATGCGATACAGAGCCAGAAGCTTCTACTGTTATTGTTGTAAATGGTTCAGAGTCATCTGTGACTATCCCCGTAACCCCCGTCCCAACTGGAAGCGCTACTGCAGGTGTATCAAATTACACGAACAACAAGATTCATATACAATCCCAACTCAAGTATAAAAAAGTGGCTCTCTATATAACTACAATTAGTCATAACTAAAGATCCATAATTATTCGTTATTTTCGCAACCATGTACACAATAGCAAAAAGAACCACAAAGCGGTACCGCGTTATCCATTTTCAGATATTGACCATGTTTTTCATATTGTATAAATATTCTAGCCATCTACCTTCAACGGTTCGTTCTGTAATGCCTGTTACGCTTGCCGCTAATGTCTCGCTTGTCCTCATGCATGAATTAACATGCACGTGATTTTCGTTTTTTCGGATCTGGGATACCGCGGGGTATAAAAGGCTCACAGATTCCAAATTTCATTAACCAAAATGTTAAGAAGGATTGCTAGAAACAGAGGATTGGGCCGTGTTGCCATCAGATTCCAGTCAACTATCCAGTTGACTTCGACTACGACTTCCTATCCTACAGACCACACTGATGAAGGGGTCCAACCTTATATTACCCCAAGTTTTGTCAACAACAAGTTGATTAAGTCCACCAGTGAAGTATGGTATGAAATCCACGATCCTGCTACAAATAACGTTATTGCTACGGTTCCTCAATCTACTCCGCAAGAGTTGGATGACGCAATTTCCGCTGCTGAAAAGGCCTTTCCTGTCTGGAGGGATTACTCAATTATTCGTAGACAAGGTATTGCATTCAAGTTTGTTGAATTATTACGTGAAAACATGAACAGAATTGCCGGTGTCATTGTCTTGGAACAAGGTAAGACATTTGCTGATGCTATCGGTGATGTTACCAGAGGTTTGCAAGTTGCTGAAGCTGCTGTCAACATCACCAATGATCTCAAGGGTGAAACTTTGGAGGTTGCTACTGATATGGAAACCAAGATGATTAGAGAACCATTGGGCGTGGTTGCTTCCATCTGTCCTTTCAACTTCCCTGCAATGGTGCCTTTGTGGTCTTTACCTTTGATCTTGGCTACAGGAAACACTGCCGTCATCAAGCCATCTGAAAGAGTCCCAGGTGCCGCATTGATCATTGCCGACTTGGCTGCTCAGGCCGGTGTTCCACCTGGTGTCGTTAACATTGTTCATGGTAAGCACGATACTGTCAACAAGCTTATTGAAGACCCAAGAATTAAAGCCTTGACTTTTGTCGGTGGTGACAAGGCTGGTCAATATATCTATGAAAGAGGTAACGCCTTGGGTAAGAGAGTCCAAGCTAACTTGGGTGCAAAGAACCACTTGGTTGTTTTGCCTGATGCAGACAAACTGCAATTTATCAATGCCTTAAATGGTGCTGCGTTCGGTGCTGCTGGTCAGAGATGTATGGCTATCTCCGTCTTGGTTACTGTTGGTAAAACTAAGGAATGGATTGCTGACATTGTTAAGGATGCAAAGCAATTGAGGGTTGGTTCCGGGTTTGCCAAGGACTCTGACTTGGGTCCTTTAATCACTCCGGAAGCCTTGGTGCGCCTGAGAGAAATTATCAGGGATTCTGTCGCTGCTGGTGCCGTCTTGGAATTGGACGGAACTGAGTTCATTCACCCAGACCCTAAGTTCACCTACGGTAACTTCTTGGGTCCTACCTTGTTGACCAACGTCAAGCCTGGCCAACGTGTCTATGATGAAGAAGTTTTTGCTCCTGTTTTAGCTGTCGTCAACGTTGAAACCTTGGATGAGGCTATCGAATTGGTCAACAACAACAAGTATGGTAACGGTGTTTCCCTCTTCACTTCATCTGGTGCTTCTGCTCAATACTTTAACAAGAGAATCGATGTCGGCCAAGTTGGTATTAACGTCCCTATTCCTGTTCCTTTACCAATGTTTGGTTTCACTGGGTCAAGAGGTTCTTTCCTTGGTGATTTGAACTTTTATGGTAAGTCTGGTATCACTTTCTTGACTAAGCCAAAGACCATCACCACTGCTTGGAGACTGAGCACTATTAGCGGTGAAGTATTGAAGCCTTCCACCTCTATGCCATTGCAACAGTAAGTTAATAGAGTAATAAAAGTATATTGAATAAGAAACCAAAAATATAATGAAGGGTGCGGGTTTCGAACCCGCGCGGACAACGTCCAGCAGATCTTAAGTCTGCCGCCTTAGACCACTCGGCCAACCCTCCGATTTTCGTTTGGGGCGGTTTAACTGGATTAGTGTTACATACAACGTTGCCAAACATGCGCAGTGTCACGTGTAGGAAATGGGTCAGTGTGATACCAGCCTACTCGTAGAATATTAGAATTAGTTAGATCTTACTGGAAGAAGAGAACTAGAATATGAAGTTTTTGGGATCCTATTCTTTATAAGATTGTTTAGTCTCGGGTTACAAGAGTATTTTCCTACTAAAGGATATCCTATGATATCAGTACACCGAGTCATCGGCCGTTCACCGGTAGGTCTCATCACCGCTATACTACAGTACTACTGATTATGACCCATTTTAGTGCTTGGCAATACCACACTGACTCAACTAGACATTATTGGATATTGTGTAATATCCACAATAGCTCACAGAGAGTAATCCAAGATATGGTATGTCATGTAATCCAAATAAACGTTCCCTAAAACTAGTGGGACTTCGAATAAACCTTATATATTGTCATCTAAATCAAAGTAATTCGGTTAGGGACTCGAGGTTGATTATCGATAATTCGGCATAAATAAGGTTAGAATGCTACCTGATATAACACGTGTGAAGGTGAGTCGAGAAAGGCCATAGCTCAGTTAGCAAGGTTGGAACACATAACTTACTGTACGACGAGAAATCGTTATACTAAGGACGATCACAACTTGGAGGTAAATAAAGATAAAAAAGTGCAGTTAAATAAACAAGTGTTGTTGAACGTATACTTCGTATCCTAATAGCCATAAACCACCACCCTATATCCCAGAAGCTTATCGTGTGCTACCGATCACCATCCATCTATACTTGATATTCGTGATACATTATGTCAACTCTGAGTGAGCTTGACTCTGACTAGTAGAGTAAAAGAGGATAGACAATGCGAGAAAATTAAGCCCCTATTAGTTTGTGATTTATAGTGTAATAGATTGGTGTCATAAACCGATTGAAAAAGTACCCTTTAGTTTACGGAACAATAAATAAGTGTCTAATAACAGTAAACACTATACAACGAAGCGTTATAAGCTATTAAGTAATAGCATACCTAACCCAATACTTAACCAATTGCTACTCTTTAGGTTAGGGGGATCACTAAGAACTTCTGATTAATTCACTCACTTTTATAATCTCAAGGTGGAATTCCCTTAACCCCTGTTACATATATCTATATATTAATTTCCTACAAGGAATCATTTTGAATACGTTCCTCCAACTCGCTGTCCCTATTACGTGTTAGAAGACGGGTACGTATACGACATTTGAAAAAGCATTTTGTGTTGACGTATCGCGTTTTTCGGTAAAGTCACGACAGTGGCTACGGTTCGTTATATATAGTAATATACTAGTATGTACCACTATATAGCCTGTAGACAACGCTTAATTTCCTACAACCCTAGGCTCCACTATTTATATGGCATCCGACATGAAATGTCGTCTGTGGTACTGTAGTTACACGCCGTACCCAGATATACGCTGCAAATAACACCATGTTACGTTACGCGGAGCTCAATTCGTCAACATTTTGCGCTTTCATCAATAATAATAAACATATTTCAAAAGTCTATTACCCGTTGATGTACTTTAAATTCAGTATGATGGTGATCTGTTGTAGCAGGACTTGATCTCCAGTTTTATAGAACATCTTGTAATATAAATCTCCTACAATAAGTTTTTCTAATGTAGAAAAATTTTGTTAATTGATTATTAATCCTATTGATTAAAGGAATATTTAATTTGTAAATAAATCATAAACTATGATATTTCACATGTATTAAAAATATGCCGTGTTTACGAATTGCTGCAAAAAAAAATAGCTAAAATTTTGAACACTTTGGTACTCTTTTTTTCGCAATTATACACCAATGCCAACTTCGACATAAAATCATGGTAAAAGGTTGAGGTACCTAAATGCTATGTTAAAGTAAGATTATTAAAATAAAGCTTATATTAAATATGATATGGATGAATTAAAAAATACGATTGTGATTTATCTTCTGGAGAATACTACTTGCCTTCCTTTTCCGCAATTCCCAAGTATCTGATTGTCGAGCCAACTTAATCATCTCCTTAAAGGTCATGATTTCTCCATCGTTTAAGCTGATTCTCTTTTTGAGGTATTTGTGGGTGTCAGATTCAAAGGTTGTAATAAGCATGGATACCACTGAATTCTCATCAAAAGTTCTATCAAGTAACTTGATTAAACTTAAATAGTCTAATAGTGTCATTACATGGACATCTAATGAACAGTTTTGCCTTAAGTTAAAAAGATCGCTTCTAAGTTCGTAAACATCAGGCACGGTTCCAAAAAATGCACAAAACTCTAATATCACAGCTTCAAGCTTTTCTTCTGTATCTATGTGAGGACCTATCTCATTCAAGATCCAGTCTCGGTGGTGCCCTGACAAACCTTTTAAAAAGCAGCCCAAGTATACTTTAGGATGTAAGGTCATGCCAAATGAAGAAGCCTCTTCTCTATATACTTTCACAATCAGGTTGATATCTCTCCAGTACCAAAAGGGTGCCATATGATCACCAAGAATGAGCTTTGAGTACTTCACTCTAGAATCAGGAAGAAATGCTGCATCGTTCCGGAACGATAAAATATTGACCATGGCTTGGTTTCTCGTCTCTGCTCCGTATAAGTATTGAATATATTCAGGAAAAATTTCTGTCATCTTGTTTAAAGATAGCTTTGTGCTAGGTATTTGTTGTGAGTCAATCAATGACGAAAGAGTTCCCCTTAAATACAACATGGTATCTCGTCTATATTATCGCACAAACTTCAACATCGGATATGGAGGCACAGAATGAACGATCTTAAGATTACAGTGAACAATATATCTTTGAATATGTGGATCAGGCACAATGTAATATAGGACCACCGAGCACCAATACTGAATACAAAACTGAACAATAAAACATTTTCAACTAATTTTTAGTTTCTCAAAATACAATAACTATCACATATTACATTATCTACATCACCTATAATATATTATTCACGTCAAAATAATTTTTTAACTATATTCACGACAGCCTTTATTTTGAGCATTATTTTTTTAGTACATGCCAAGTTATATCTTTTCTACAAATTTAGTGAAGACGAGGCAAATTTCCATGCATTCTGCATGTATGAAACTCGGGGTCGTCTGTTTTCTTTACCTATTGTTAAATCAATCTTTTAAAACAGCGTAAACATTAAAGTAACTTAAACTCAACACAATTTTAACGTTTTTTCTCCCGTAAACTGGTCACTGCGGATAATCCAAAAGTCTATAGACCTGTACTTCTGTAGAGACTGGATCCACAAACGCATAGAATAAACAAATACCCGCATCTGCCTTTGTGTAAAATTATATACACTAGGTGGCTAAATATATTAATTTTCTCCTCCTGACCACATTCATGTACTATGAACTTAATTTTTCGCAACTATTCGTGCACTTATTCTGATTGCAACCTTAAATTATCAACAATATAAGCCATGTACATATAAATTACGGCTCAACAAATTGATAGTTTATTTTATTTGGTTATTTTTAGTTAAGAGCAGACATCATGAAGGTTATCCTTTTCAAGATTTCAAGGCTACTTCCATTTTCATTAAAATCAGCCCGTATTGTTTCAAAACTGCCGATAACAAACTCAATTGAAATTTAAATCTTTTTGTTTATATTCAACATGGCTTCAATTGTGTTAGATATAACAAATATGGTTACTTTATTTCCCCATTATTTGTTGACCTTCGGTCGACAATTTCGGTAGATTCAGTGACTCTGACTCTGAACTAACACAATACCAAAAGTATTTATATAAGTTCAGATCTGCCACGTTAGTTAATCTTTAAGCTTTTATATACAAGAATACACATTACGTTATAAGACCTTCCGCTAATAGATCTTCACCCAGGATAACTAGGATAAGCTAATACTACCCATACCAGGATTAACTACATCTAACAAATTGTTATTTTTCGAAGTATTACGTTTTGGAGGTTTTAAATAAGTGGGTATTTTACACTTGGTATAAATGGTTGCGTGGTCTAGTTGGTTATGGCATCTGCTTAACACGCAGAACGTCCCCAGTTCGATCCTGGGCGGAATCATTTTTTTATTGCTTTTTATATCCGCTAGTGACAAAATTAGAAATGGCTTTTTATCTGATCATATGTTTTTGTAACGATTATAGTCTCGGCTAAAAACATAACCTTTTCCCGGCGATTTATAAAGTTATTGGTTTAATTAAATGGGGGTATAACGCCGTTGCTAGTTAAGTCATCTAACAGTGCATTGAAGTAGTTGTTCTCCATCATGTACGACATAGAAGGCTTTTCACTATGATAATTCGTATACTAGTTTTGTTTTTAGTGACACGGTATTTATATCAAGTAAAGGGTTTCTTTGGGAATTAGCATGCGTTCGCGGACGGACGGGTAGTTTTATCTCGTGAGAAAAGCCTTTTGCAGCCATAAAGTTGTAAGATATCTATAAGAACTAGAACTGATGAAGTCTCTCAACAATGTCTCCAAAGAATAAGGTGGTTTAGCTGCATTAAGAAGATCGAATGGGACAACCAAGAATATACATTACAATGTAAACGAACAACTAAACAAAAAATAGAATATAATAGGATTCACGTGAGTCAATTCAAATACATACAATATCCAAGACCAAGGGGTACGCCTATCGATATGGGACGAGCGATATTAAACGAAGATATGCCCAATTGCGGTCAACCTTTTGTCAAGGGTAGCAAATGAACGGAAAGATTCGGGTCTAATGTAGGGAGGCCGTATACCCGAGCCCCACACTGACACGTCGAAAAAATGGCGCAGGAGAATCAGCACACTAAACCCGAATAGTTGACAATTACACACTAGGTAAAAGAACAACAAATAGCAAGCATAAGATCAAGCGAGTAGATTTTCAGCTAAGGTAATAGCCCATCATAATTCTACAACACACATGGTAACTGGTTAGAAAAAAATAATTATGGGGTAATACGGTGACTATGAATCACACATAAACCAAAAGTAAACAGTGAGGGAAATATCGCCCAATAGCAACAGAGTAGACAGTAATTGAAAATTGTCTGAATTTTTCCGGTAAAAAGATTTCCGATTCCACCCGCGAATATATAATGAGATGAGATTTATCAAGAACCAAAATTTTTTTTTTTTCTAACATGGAGACAAAAATACCAATAGTGGTGAAGACATCAAAGGAATGGGTGCTACCACCTAGACCGAAACCAGGGCGCAAACCTATAACAGAGGAAAAGAAAACCAGAAGTTGTAAAAAGCTTAAGAAAAGAAAGAATGAGGAAGCCGAATCCTTGAAACACAGCATAGAAATAGTAGATAATGAAAACTTGGCTTTGAAAAGCAGTTTACTAGACTTGATACACGAATACAAGCACTTGCGGGACAAGGTGCTAGAGTATACGGAAGAACCTACCGACAATTGTGTACTGGATTTGATCACTAACATGAATGGATTGTCGCACAAGAGTATTGTACAGGACGAGTTCGAATCATACATAAAATTCGATGATGACGTGGAGAAGTCAAAGAAAATTACAAACTACAAAGACTTCGATACTGTGGAGGATTCCGATATCGACATTGACTTTGAAGATGATGATGACGACGAGAATGGCGGCTCGGATGGCTTGTCTCGTACCATATCGCCGTCTTCCGACTTTGAGTCAAATTCATTAATGAGTTCTCTCACCCGCTCAACAACCGTGTCACTGGTCAACACAACCTTTGAGAGTAGAAAATCAGCATACCCTTTTAAAAACTTTACTGGAACAAGGTTTTTTGATATACCAAAGTATGAAGATCCTTCTTCTAATTACTTTTTTCATTTTGATGAAATGATGAACAAGGACGGCCTAGACGAATTTGATGATTTAAAATGGTGATATTTATTATGCATAGACAATTAACTGCAATGCAGTCATGGAATCATTTCGTAGACTCGTAAATTAGCAACCTTGATAGTTGCTACGTTTTAAGATTCACTTTCTATGCGGTGGGAAAGATTAGTAAAGAAATCAAGCCTTTTTTCTAATTAACAGAATAGGGGAAGAAAAAGGTACTGAAATATGCAAAAGCAAGTAAACAATCGCTTGCATATCAACAACAAAAATATTGATCGTTGAAAATCATACCAAAAAAATCAAATCTCCGATACCGGGAGTCGAACCCGGGTCTGCTCGGTGAGAGCGAACCGTGATAGCCGTTACACTATATCGGATATTTTTAAAAGTTGTTGTATAGTTGGCTCAATGAGGTACTGTAGAACACAGACAAGGGTAATACTCAATTGTATTGAGATATAACCACGCAATAAGACCTACTGGTGAACGGAGGCCAGTGCCTCGGTATATTGATATATAAGTTAATAGAGAGGATATCCTGTGAAGAGGATATACTCAGGAACAATATACTTAGTAACTCTCATAAGGAATGAGAACCTAAACAGCTTTAGGTTTGTATGTGTCCTTCCTAAGTCAAGAAATACTTAATTCTTATATTCTATGAGCTAACGCTCATATCACACCGATCCTCTCAGACACGTGTTAGATCTATAATTATGGTTATAGTTATGTCTCATTGTTACGTCGAGCTACGCTCGACATTTTCGGTAGATTCATTGACTCTGACTCTGAGCTTATATAAATACCTTTGTTAGATGTAGTTAATCCTGGTATGGGTAATAGTAGCTTTTCCTAGTTGTCCTGAGTGAAGGTCTATTAGCGGAAGGTCTTATAACGTAAGGTGTATTGGAATTTGTATATAAAAACTTAACGATTAACTAACGCGGCAGATCTGAACTCATACAAGTACTATTGGTATTGTGTCAGTTCAGGATCAGAGTCAATGAATCTACCGAAATGTCGAGCGGAGCTCGGCGTAGAAATGGAGAAATAAGTTAAACCAAAATTATAGACCTAACAAAAACTTAACGCTAAGGAAGCCTGCTTGTGAAGCGGGTATATTTCGGCTAGTAGAAATCCCTAACCCACGTTAGTATACTCACTAACTTCGTATATTACAATACTAGGCTCATTTCATTTGTTTTGAATATACATGAAGTAATTGCTATATATAGCAGGATCGATCTTTTAGACTCTCTATAAATAATTCAAAAGAACACTTTATAAAACAAAATTTTATATATACACCACGATAATGATCTGTTACGTCCAGAATCAATTACAAGTTGTCTTATCAATTACTTGTGTTGGAATTTGTGTTAAATTTAAAACAAAGGTGAATGCATTGGGGCATAAAAGGTGAATGCATTTGGGCATAAAAGATGAATGTATATAGAGGCAGTGATTTTGACTATAGTAGCTGTATGAGATTTTTTCCATTAGAACCACAAAGTTTTGATTATTTTTCTATATTTGGTGATAATTCAGGCAAGAGCGAGCGATTGCGGTAGGTGACTTACACGTAAGAGAAGAGGTCAAGTGTATATTGTCTCGTTATGTGGTGAAAATTTATACTACGGTATAAATAGGTGATGACCATATACTTAAATAAATAAGTAATTGTCATAGTACACTTGGTAGTTTAATTATAGGGTCGTCTAATTGTAGTCAACGCGCCCTAGTTCAATAAAAGTACAAAGTACCAATAGTCTTTGCTTACTGTTATTACTTTTCAATGACTAGAGAACATCACGTAGAGATCAAAAAAATAAAATGTTTTATTGTGATACAGATCTATTTACAGCAAGAGCATTGTTCTGGGAAACAAATCTTGGGTGCAAAATTTTGTTTCACAATATTTTATTACCATCACAGAAAATTTCTTCATGTCAGCAATATTAAGAGATCAGTTATCAATGGTAACACAAAAAAATGTCTATATGTACACAATAAACTTAGCTATACCAGTTCTATAAATTCCTTCAGGTTAACCTGGCTGCGAAAAGATATTGAAATGTTAATTAACTGGACTAAGACCCTTACCACCAGCTAAAACATCTTCGATGTTCTTCATTGCTTCGATTGCAGAATGATCAAAGTTTTCGACAGTGGAAGCGCCCATGTGCGGAGTTAAATAAACGTCTTGTCTGTGGACCAAATCAGGATGAACCTTTGGTTCTTCTTCAAAAACATCTAATCCTGCAAAGATAACCTTTCCTGACTTCAAACCATCAACCAATGCTTGTTCTTCAACAATAACACCTCTACCGATGTTAATGAGTCTTATAGGTTTGGTGAAAGAGTTAATGGAATCTTTGTTAATCAAGTGTCTGGTTTCTGGGGTGGCTGGACAAGCAATGATGACCAAATCAGCAATAGAATAAGTCAGAGCCAAGTTTGGGTGGTAAGTAGCTTTGTAACCTAAAGCCGTTTCTTCATCTTCTGACAATTTGGAACGCTTGACGTAATGGACGTTCATTCCGATGTAGTCCAAGTTCTCACCAATGAGTTTGCCGATCAAACCAAATCCAACAATTACAACATTGTGTCCACGAGGACTAAGGTTAGGTAAGCCACCACATGCTTCCCCGTAAGCATATCTCTTAGGATCGTTTTCAGCATACACTGGAGTTCCAGTTATTGAATCAAAAGTTGCATTTGAATCTAAGAGTTTTCTGCAAACTTCGGTGTGGAGGTGCTCTTCCATAACCTTGGAAAATGGCTTAAAGTTTCTGAATGCCTGCAAGGTGTTAAAAAGCGTTAATTCGGCAACTGGATATGCGGCAGCATTTGCTGGTACATTCGTTAAAACAACGTTCTTTTCTCTTAAACCAGCACCGTCGTAACGGTCAAACCCAACAGAGCACACACTGATGACCTTTAAGCTGGGTTGAACTGCTTGCAAAACTTCATTAAACAAGCCACCTGCTGGAATGAATCCCAACCATGCTCCATAAATAGCCACGATATCGCTGAGATTTCCCTTCATATCCTCGATTAGCTCTTCCTTAGAGGTGATCGTATAGAAAATACACTCATATTTCTTAGAAAATGCCTTAAACTCTGGCAATTCTCTGTTTAACTCTCCAAGAAATAAGATCTTCAGCTTTGACATAACTACTCATTTTTTTTTATCATGAGACATCCGAGATGCTTTTATAATTTATTTTTGTGATAATATGCTACCCGGTACAAACCTCTTCATATAAAATTTTCAGTGTAGAAAAACTGCCACTATAGAACACGGGATGAGACGGCGAAGTACATATGCGAAATTAGATAAGCGACCAGAGCATCTGTGGAAAATTTGATTATATAAGAATACGAACCGCGCCACACCATTAGGCTACATGGAGTGATAGATCGACACATGATCTGCGCGTGATCCGTCATTAGGTCATAAGACTACACTTTATACTTTACACTAGCTTGATTATTTGCGTCAATCTAGTATAAGGCTGATTGTTTAGTTAGAATCAACAGTGGCTGGTTAAGAATTGCATAAATGATTACTTATGACTCACCAGTGGATTCCTGCCGAGTTCATAATTTTTCAAATGAAATATTTTTAGAAAAGTTGTAAAACACTCCACTAGTTGGTATTGAGTAATTCCACTAGATTTTTAGATAAATATCGGCATTATATAATAAAATTAAGGAAATTACATAAGCTCGAGCTTCTTACATAATCTAAAATACTCAATCGCATTAACAAAACGTATCATAATGGACGCTGTTGAATTTCCAATCACTCTTCCAAACCAGCCGAAGGTCGAGAAGGTTGCCAAAGTTATTGCATATGCACTGGTGGTTGTTAGCATTTTAGGGGGCATAGTTACCAACTCAGTGCTTAATGTATACATTTTATTAGCTGCTCAAGCATTAGTCGCTTTTGTATTATTGTTGCCCAACTGGCCATTTTTGAGAAGTGAGCCTGATATCAAGTGGCTTGAGGTAAAGTTTTAGTTTTAGTTTTAATATTATACGTGAATATTGAGTTGTACAATAAAAATGACATTTCTTGGGTTCGATCTCTCAACCCAGCAGATCAAGGTAGTGGCTACGAATACAGCTGGCCAGATTCTCAAAACGTATTCTATAGAGTTTGATGACCATTTCCAATCGTATGGGATCCAAAAAGGGGTCTTAAACTTCGGCAACGGGACCATCGTCAGTCCGGTGGCAATGTGGTTGGAGGCCATCGACTTGATACTAACACAGATGAAGGATTCAATCGACTTGGGTTCAGTGGTTGGGATCTCAGGTAGTTGCCAACAACACGGGTCTGTGTTCTGGTCCGATGACATCCAGTTGGACCCCAAGAAACCCCTTACGCAGCTACTGAGCTATTTGGCTTATGAATATTCTCCAAATTGGCAGGACCACTCAACTACAAAAGAATCTGAAGCTTTTGAGAAGGTGGCCGGTGGTGCTACAGACTTGGCACATGCAACAGGTTCAAGGGCCCATTTCCGCTTTACCGGTCTACAAATCAGAAAGATTGCTAAGACCAAGCCTGAAGTCTACGCTAAAACCAAACGAATCTCATTGGTGTCCTCGTTTTTAGAATCCGTTTTGATTGGTAAAATTGCCAATCTAGAACAAGCAGATGCCTGTGGGATGAATTTGTACAATATAACCAACAAGGACTTCGATGATGACCTCTTAAGGGTTGCTGCTGGTGCCCATCTGGATTTGGATCACCCCGATGCTGACGCTTTAGAAAATATCAGACACAAGTTGGGTCCGATCACTCCGACCTCCTATAAACTGTCCGCTACTATTGATGCCTACTTTACGGAGAAATATGGTTTCAATAAAGACTGCAGGATTTACAAATTTACTGGAGACAACCTTGCGACTGTGATCTCTCTCCCATTAAGTCCCAATGACTGTCTTATTTCATTGGGGACATCTACGACAGTTCTTATTGTCACAGACAAGTACATTCCATCCAGCCAGTACCATTTGTTTATACACCCCACTATGCCGGATCATTATATGGGGATGATCTGCTATTGCAACGGCTCCTTAGCAAGGGAAAAGGTGCGTGATTCCCTTTCTAATGATAAATCCTGGAAAAAGTTCAATAAGATCCTAGACAGCTCTACTGCATACTCCAAAAATATTGGAATCTACTTCCCACTCGGTGAAATTGTCCCCAGTGTAGCTGCACAAACAAAGCGGTTTGATTACTCTGGAAAGGAAGTGACTGAGTGGTCAGCAGAACAAGATGTGGTATCCATTGTTGAGTCCCAAGCCTTGAGCTGCCGCTTGAGAGCTGGCCCCATGTTGAATAACAATTCCAATCCAGAACTCCTCCAGATCTATCAAAACTTAACCAAAGATGGAGACTTGTTCACGGACGGCAAAAAGCAGACATTTGAGCTGCTTACATCCCGTCCAAACAGATGCTATTATGTGGGCGGCGCCTCTAATAACGAAAGTATCGTTAGAAAAATGGGCTCTATATTGTCTCCTCTGCATGGAAATTACAGAGTTCTGATTCCAAACGCATGTGCATTGGGCGGTGCATACAAGGCCAGTTGGGGTTATGCTTGTGAATCAGAGAATAATTGGATAGATTACAACGACTACATAGCTAACTTTGACAGTGACCTCCAAAGTATTGATACTTCCGACCGTTGGATAGACTACTTTGATGGATTAGCCTTGTTGGCCAAGGTAGAGTCCAAGCTTGATCAGTAAATTGCTTAGTAAGATCTGTTATTCAATGAAATGTAGAGGTATATATAAATTGTGTAAACAGTATTACATACACTTTACTAATGTATCACTCTAACAATGTGTAATATGAATTTATTCTGTGTAATACTTCTAGTACATTCCATTATTCAACTATTTAATGGTCATTATTTTTCGTTATAAATTTCAGCAACCAAAAAAATGCTTCAAGTACGCTCTATTAGACATTTCTCAAGGCTTATAGGAAAAGATGCTGGGAAATTAACCGTTTCACAGGTTAGGGAAATCACTCCTGCTGAAGAAAATACAGAGGACAGAATTCAATTGATCAGAGAAATTAGTCAGTCCACAAATGCAAATAAGAAAGAAATACTCCAGGAATTGATTCCTACATTTGCCTTGTACTTCAAATTAAAGGGAAAGGTGGAGTTGAATAACGACATTGTAGGTCGTTTAATCGAGATCAACCCAGAAAGAGTACATCTGAACTTTGAATTGTTCAAGAATTTAGAAAGTAAGGAGAACATCGATAGTTCTATAATAACCACTCTATTGGATAGAATAGCATCCAAGCTCGGTAACGAAGAATACACAGAAGAGGCCCAAGCTGAGTTGTCGTACATATTACAGAAGTACAAGCCCGATGAACGTGTCTTGCAAGTGTTGGTTGACAAGCACATTGAGAATGACCTCAGCATCTCGGAACTTGTTCCTTATGGACTGGTTGAATTTCTTAAAAAGAATCTTGATAGTGCCTTCAGCGAAATATTCCCAGTGCTTTTTGAACTAGAACCACTGGTCTTAACCGTTTCTGATTTCGTCAGATCTGGCTTAAAGGATCCCCAAGTGCTCGAGCACATTGAACAATATAACATAGACTCTGCTCCTGATGCCCTGCAATTAAGAGTGAAATTGATAGAGGTATTGGGTATAGACATCAACAATATCGAAGCCGCTCTTGTAAAGTACAATACATACCAGTCTAAAAACAAGGCCGATGCTGATTTAACTCAAATGGCTTTATTCAAAGCTTTTATCTACCAGTCAGTCAATCAAGAAAATGAACATCTTTTGAGAGTGGCTGAGTCTTTGCGTCCACCTCTTGCTGTTATTAAAAGCTTACAGCTCCATATGATTGGATTGTCAAGTTTCGACCTGGAAAAATCTCTTGATGTTTACAATAACTATATCCAACAGACATCAAAAAACTTGGATCCGTCCACAAAAAGATCAAAACTGGGTCTTCTTACTGAATCCCTTGTTTTAAGTAACTTATATGACAATGATAGGGAATTTGCACATTTGGTTTTCGAAAAGGCTATTGACAATGCCATAATATCTGACGAATTTGAAGTCGCCCATATCAAGAAATTGTTTAAGGTCTACGGGGATTCTTTTGTGGACAATGATGAGACCTGGGACTCTGCCCGCAAGAACTTAAAGTTATATGTTCTTCTGTATATAAAAAGTTTGTAAATAGATTATAGATAAGTCCATTTTCTTTATAATATTAAATTTAAATTCTTTATATGTTGCTTTTTCTTATAAACTAACAATTGCAGGCTGTGAATGCTATACTAGTGCGCTATGAATAGCTTAAACTCTTTAGTATATATGTATTTCTTTGTTCGTTAACAATCAATCATTTAGTTTTTATGATTGGTAAGTGCAAATCATTTATTGATTTTCTCTTTAGACCTCTAGATTCATGGCTGCAAAATTATTTTTGTGGTCACACCTGAATTGAAGTTTTGCGACCATGAGTCTTTACATTCGTTGTCCTTCTGTATTTAAGAATAGTATGTCTTTCTTCTTCTGTGTACACTACTAGATAATTAATTGATGTGAACTTTAATATAATCTGTGAAGTAAAATATTCATCATGGGCCTCATTTTTTTTGTTTTCTAAATCTATTACTCTTATTAAGCATTTTATTGTTAAATTCTTAATCACCTCTTGTGAAATGGCTCTTGAAAAAGTCATTACCGTGTCCAATATTCAATTTGGAGGGTTGAACATGGCGGCGCAAATGAGACCTGTATGGTCATTGACTTTATTGACAAACTCAAATATCAGTTCTTAAGTGATAAGCCTGAGTTTCGTCCTCTATGGAAGTCATTCTTAGGTGTAGATGGACTAGCTCTCTTGGAATTCACCTTACCTTCAGCCCCTTCAGTCCCATCAACCCCACCTTTACCGACCTCACAAATTCCTTCAACATCAGCTCCAACCCCTTCATCACCACCATTACTGTCAACCTCTTGAAACAAAATCCAGGGAACGCTTGAGAAGCACTTTTCTCATTTTATTTTGCTAATTGTCATTTACAAGCAATCAGTATGCGGTGAACCCCTCCTGATGTCATTGAATCCTACTTTAAAGCACTATGAAAAAAACTACTCTTCATATACTAATAAAGTATCTAAAGAAGATGAATCGGAAGTTGTCACTGCTTACAATTCAAAAAAAAAAAATAAAGACCAAATTTTGGAAGAATGTGTAAATATAAGTTTAAGAAGGGCATAACAGAAGAAGTGTGCATTGAATGAAATCAAAATATGGGGCTCAGCAGAAAGCTGGCCTTACTGACTTAATTATGAATGAATTATGTCAAATATGTATTCCTGAGATTGCAGTATTACATTATGCACCAATGATGGGTAATTTTGCTCCACTGGTTCTTGGAAATCTCAACTTTGAAGCAGGCTGTAATATTCATGAATTTCCATCTACTTCGAAAGATCGTGAAACCGAACTTTCAATTGAAAATTTGTCAACCATTGGTCAACCAGCCTTTGAAAACTTGGTTGTATTTAATTTTTCCAATGACGACACTATTTATATTATCATACATGCTTTGAGACATGATTCTCAAACATGATAATTAAATTGATAGTCGTGAGGAGAGCATCTTGGGGTTGCCTGACTCTTCTATCAATTGTCCAAAATCTCTGAAAGATTATAAGATGGAAGAAATTGACTTTGCTCTCACAGTTAGCATTGACAGCTAAAAATCAACCAGAAAGAGGTTTCCTTAGCTACTTGAGAATTCCCATATGTTATTCTTGTTTATTACTAAAAGATTCGTCAAAAGTAGTGAATAATCAATTCATGGCATCTTCGAAGAAGACTGAAATTTCTTTTGATGAATCTGATTTCACTAAAAGTATTTAGGACAATTCTTGAAATACGATGATACAAATCCATACCAATTATCTTCATACGAATCTTTACATACCAAAGCTGACTCATAAATGATAAACAAAGGACCCAAGTATCCAGAATTTACTAGAAAGGCTAATTATGTGGATGCTGATTTTGATATGATTATTATATCTTTGGACTTTGATACAGATTCAAATAGAAGTCAGTATTCACTGAAGGTGTACTTCGTTTTGGAATAGCTACCTCCAACTTCCACAGAAACTGGAAGAAGTTTTGAAGTGGTGAATTTATATTTTAAGTGACAGATGATTTATTTTGTTACCTTGTTCCACTTTGAAGGAATTGCTACGTCAATTGGCAATTTTGGTGATATTTAAAGATTATTTTACCTTCTCTAAAGGTTTAAAGTTATTATTTCCTAACGAACCAAAAATTACATGTATTTCAATCATTAGTGTTACAACAATTTCACCTACTGTTACTAGAAATTGACTCACGTTGCGCTTAAAGTATACAATCCACATCATAACTCATTAAGTATTTTTCTGCACTTTATTTTCAGTCCTCAAATTATGAGCGTTACATCAAAAAAATCAGAAATACTGGTTCTTGTTGACTTATAACTCTGAAAAAACATTAAGAATATGAGATAATAACAAGGCTGCTGGAGCTTGACTTCAGCTAGAGGTTAATTCTTTTACGAAATGTTCCAAGGGGAACAAAGTGGAATAGGATATACTAAAAGCTAGTTGATGATAAAAATTGCCATAAATTAGTTTCTCAATTATTGTTTAAAATAAATAACTTTAAACATCCAGGCAATTTCTTTTTCTTGGTAAGTGTTAATATCAAACGCACAGTTATACCTCTAATAAGACGATGTTATCATGTGAAACAAATTATAAAGAAACCTAAGCATAGACGATATCACAATAAGTCAATAGCTGACATTTAAATCAATCACCCATTCATTCTTTGAAGTAAAAAAGCAGCGTTGCCCTTTTTCTGCGTGTTTTCGAGGTCATATTAAATTTTGCAGCCAAACAAAATCTTGTTGCATAATGCAAAACCAAGTGAATGAGTAAAGATATTATTATGAACAGTTATTGTAAATTTCTAGTATATAATGCTTTACCATGTGTTGCATACTTCAACATTAAGGATATACTGTGAATAATTATTTTGCCTGTTTCTTCCAGTAAATATGACAGTATAAAAGTCAACTTTGCTGCGAATAAATTTACATTTATTTATCATGGTTTCAATTACAAGAAAGTTGAAATTAATGGAAGCATATAATGCTTCCCCCGTT
>JAKTTX010000032.1:0-71949 GCA_030560575.1 Kodamaea fungicola | reverse complement strand
ATGGTAAATAATTTAATAAACCACCATATTTACGCATATCTTGTGTTTCAGACATAAAACTATGTATAATAGAACCAGCTGACATAAATAATAATGCTTTACCCCCAATACGCGGGGAATAGTGGACCTGAGATCATCTAATTCTCGCGACTCAGTCACATTTACATTAGTAGTTGCTTGAGATCGACTAATCAGCCCTTAATTAGTGATCTCTTGATAAGATAAGCAGAAAGCCGCAAAATCAATACCGAAGTGCATAAAACCGGAAACCCTTAATAATTAATAAACGTTTATACACTCCGCACCAGAGTATATAGTTTGTCTCCACCAACGCCTTTTCTTTATTGCTGTTATACCTTGGCAATTTGCACAAAACCCGCTAAAACAAGCGCTATATTTTTGTGTAACAGTTAGAGATAAGAGATATGATTAAACATGAGAATAGAAGGAGAAATGCCCTATCATATAGAGGGTATCGATGAAGCCACTACACACCTAGTATAATTACATGTATGGAACTATCACTACGTATAGGCTGTATTGCTAGCGGCGGTGATGGTTGCGAATTTTCAGATAAGAATCGGTCCTGCATGTGGGTGGGTGCAATCACAGGGACTTATAAACAAGAGGCAGTCTGCACTTTTCAGCAAAAACAATTATGAAGTCAGGAACACAGTCCCCTGCGCTCCGGCCAGTGATGTCGCAGATTCATGTGGATGACCTTGGAATAACGTCGATAATGTCTAATAGAGGAATAACAATTAACGTGAGTCATGAGGTGGATAGTGATGAAGCAATGATTCTTGCGATGGGGTACAAGCCTGAGTTTAAAAGAGAGTTTTCATTGTGGTCTATATTTGCAGTGTCGTTTTCAGTGCTAGGGTTGCTACCATCGATAGCTGCTACCTTTGACTACCAACAGTTGGTTGCGGGTATCTCGCCGATCCCGTGGTTGATTGGTGTGTTTTTTGTGTCGTCGGTGGCATTGTCGCTTGCGGAGGTGGCGTCGGCGTTCCCGGTGAGTCTGGGGACCCCATACGCCGTGTCTCAGTTGAGTCCGCCAAAGTATCAGGCTTTTCTTACCTGGATCACCTGTTGGTCCAACTGGATGTGCCAGATTACCGCTGCAAACTCAGTCAACTATGCTGGCGCGCGGATGATGCTCGCTTTGGCATCCTACAACAATTCTTCGTTTTCCGCTTCCACTGGCGCAGTCTTTGGTTTGACTGCTGCCATTCAAGTGGTGCACGCTTGCATTTCTTGCGCACCAACAAAGTTTCTTGCCCGCTTCAACTCGGTTGGCACCAGCGCAAATATTCTTTTCTTGGTGATTGTGTTTGTTTTGTTGCTTAGCTGCAACAACAGACTCGAAATGTATGACCATACCATTCCAAAGTTCAATAAAAACAGCACTGCGTGGTCGTTTGATAACCAAACAGATTTTCCGTTGGGAATCTCGGTGCTCATGGCCTTTTTGGGTGTCATTTGGAGTATGAGTGGGTACGATTCTCCTTTCCACTTGGCTGAAGAGTGTTCTAATGCAAGTAGCGCGGTTCCACAGGCCATCATCATGACTTCCACCATCGGTGGTATGGTTGGTTTCCTTTTTATGATTGCGATTTCTTACACTGTTGTGGATATTTCTCAAATTGCAGCCGATCCACAAAACTTGGGCCAGCCATTTGTCACTTATATGACACAGTTTTTGCCCAAGAGAGTGGTGAACGCCGCTACTGCTTTGACTATTATTTCTTCCTTCTTTATGGGTTGTTCATGTATGCTTGCTGCATCCAGAGTCACCTATGCGTACGCACGTGACGGACTCTTTCCTCTCTCCAACTGGTGGAAGGTTGTTAACAAGAAGACCCAAACCCCCATCAACGCAGTCTGGATCAACTTTGTTATTGGCGAGTTGCTCTTGTTGCTTATGTTTGCTGGGGACACCGCCATCGGTGCTGTTTTCTCGGTGGGTGGTATTTCGGGCTTTGTTTCATTCACAATTCCAACCTTGTTGAAAATCACTTGCGCAAGAAACAAGTTCCAACCGGGTCCATTCAGTTTAGGTCGCTGGTCGACCCCTATCGGCTTGGTTTCAGTGGCTTTTGTGACTGTCATGATTCCTATTCTTTGTTTGCCTACCGTCAGAGGAAAGGATTTAACGCTAGACTTGATGAACTGGACTGTCGTGGTCTACTTTGGTCCCTTATTGCTTGCAACTGTATATTACTTTGCTTTTGCACATAAATGGTACGTTGGACCTAGAAGTAACTTGGATGAATCTGATTTGGTGTATAATTCGTATGAAGTACCGGAAAAGATTCTTTCTGAAAAGATTATTAAGAAGGGTTCCTTATCAACAGGTTCAAGCGTTTAGTTTGTTTCTTTTTCAAACTTGGTGCATTCATGCATGGTATATATATACCCTTTTATTTATATATGTAGTTACATTCTTACATAAATAACATAATTGTTCAAAAAGTATCAAGTTTTCAGTGGAATCGTTTATTTCTTCACCTTCATCTTAAAGTCTCTAAACTACATCTTTAACATTCCTCTTTAAAGTATTTGAACTTCTTGACATATTTAACCATCTTCTTCACTTCAGTAACTAATACCAATGATTCTTCAAGTTTAGAGTTTAAAAACATACTTGAAAATTGTGCATCGAAACATCTATTAAGGGGTGTTAACCGCTAATAAAGTGATATCTAAGCGCTGATAACTAGTACACTGGTAATTACTAAATGCTGCACATTTCTACACCACCATTCATATTAGATGGTGATACTTAAATCCGCAGGGTCCATTTTCCAGAACGCTATAACGATTAATGTATTGAACAATGATCAATTTTTGATCTTCTTATTTGACTGAATATTTCGTTTCTTCCAAGGGTCCGCATTATATAATGAAAATTGTGTGGCATAACGAAGTACAGAAACGTTCGATACCCACCCAACCAATCGATTCACCCATAGGAATCTCGTCAATCCCTACAAGCGTCTTCCCTGCCGATATGTTGGCCTATGTCTTGGCTTCCGTTCTTGGAAACTACATCCATAGATAACGGGTGTTGTGTGCAGGACGCCGATAAGCAATTGCAGCCATAAAAGAATATGAAAATCCTAATTCGGAAAGCAGAGATGGTTCATCCAGTCAGATCACAAGTGATAGTCGATGAGCTCAACATCAAGTCGATCATGTCCGACCAGGGTTTGGCGATCAACGTGAGTCATGAGGTAAATGACGATGAGGCCATGATTTTGGCAATGGGTTACAAGGCCGAGTTCAAGCGGGAGTTTTCACTATGGACAGTGTTTTCTGTAGCGTTTTCTGTTTTAGGCTTGTTGCCGTCGATAGCCGCCACTTTCCAGTATCAGCAGTTGGTTAATGGAATAAGTCCAGTGCCATGGCTTATCTGTGTTGGTTTTGTGACTTGTGTTGCGATCTCGTTGGCTGAAGCTGCATCTGCATACCCGGTGAGCGCAGGAGCTCCCTATGCCGTCTCCCAATTGGCTCCTCCAAAGTATAAAGCAGTGTTCACATGGATCACCTGTTGGTCCAACTGGATCTGCCAGGCCACTATTGCTGCATCGGTTAATTATGCTGGAGCGCTGATGATTCTTGCATTGGCTGCGTTCAACAACTCTGATTTTAAGGTCACTCCAGGAAAGGTTTACGGGGTTTGTGCCTGTCTTCAATTTGTTCATGCTTTAATTGCCTGTCTTCCCACGAAATATTTGGCCCAGTTTAATTCCTTAGGTACAATTGTAAACATTGTGTTTTTAGTGATTGTGTTTGTGATGATCTTGGCAGGTGCAAAAGTGAGAGAGGATGGTACCAGGTTTAATTCCAATTCAGATGCCTGGGGGTTTGAAAACATGACGGACTTTCCAGATGGAATCGCTACATTGATTGCGTTTTTGGGTGTGATTTGGACCTTGGGTGGGTATGATTCTCCCTTCCACTTGGCTGAAGAGTGTGCAGATGCACCTCGGGCGGTTCCAAAGGCCATCATCATGACTTCTTCAATTGGTGGAATGGTTGGCTTCCTCTTTATGATTGCGATTGCGTACACTGTCGTGGATATTCATGAAATTGCAGAGGACCCTAGAGGGTTGGGTCAGCCTTTTGTCACGTATCTCAGTCAAATCTTCACTGATAAGATGTTGAATGCCGCAACAGCATTGACCATCATTTCTTCTTTTTTCATGGGCGCTTCGTGTATGTTGTCACTGTCAAGAGTGACTTTTGCGTACTCCAGAGACGACTTGTTTCCATTCTCCCCAATCACAAAGATTGTGAACAAAACAACCCAAACCCCAGTGAATGCTGTGTGGGTGACGTTTTTCATTGGACAGCTTCTCTTGTTGTTGATGTTTGGTGGGACTACAGCCATTGGTGCTATTTTCTCAGCTAACGGGATCGCTGCGTTTATTTCATTTGTTATGCCTACCCTTATGCGGTTGATTTGGAACCGTAACTCGTTTAAACATGGTCCGATTTATGCTGGGAAATTTTCCACTCCTATTGGGGTCATTTCGGTTTCGTTTATTTTGTTGATGATTCCTATCTTGTGTATGCCTACAATGAGAGGAAAGGACTTGACATTGAAGAATATGAATTGGACATGTTTGGTTTATTTCGGGCCTATGTTGATGGCTTACGTGTGGTATCTTGTGCTGGCACATAAATGGTACAAAGGTCCAAAAAGTAATATTGATCCTCTGGATATTGTGCATGTTGATGATAAAGAGTTTGTTCGGGTGAAGTCTTATTCGGTTGATGAGTCGCTGGTGTAATCACAACAACAACCACCGAAAGAAGTGAATTGTTTGTGAGTTGTGAGTTGTGAGAGTCTTCAGTTTACATCAGTTTTTATTCAGAGGTGACTTTATATCACGTAATGTCAATTAATAAAATTGTTAGATGTTAATATAGATATTTAAAACACGCCCACTTCCACTATATGTAACATTTCAATCTTAAAAATATGATTTTGGTGCAAAACTTTAAATAATTCACTTCTTTCGTATGCACTTGAGGTCTTGCTCATTAATGTTTGTACATTTATAAAGCAATGTTTGTACTTTATAAAGCAATTTTTGTACATTTAGAAAGCCAATACACCTCGTAAAAGAATTGGAGAGATAAAAAAACAATACGTGCATATGGTTAGAAATGGGTGAATGCCTCTTTATCTAGTACGATGTTAAGTATAAGGATACAAGGAAAAGTCGTGAATTTTCAAAAGTGCAGTTTCCTTATACACTAAGTTGGTGCTACTAGAACTAATTCACAAGCTCATTCATATATATTCCTAATCATTTCTGCAAAGTCAGAAGATTGGTATCCACACGGAGTATCAATATGTTCAAAAGGTATGCCCCAAAAAGTGGTTTATTAGATTTAGGAAAACAATGAATTCCGTTGGCAATGATTATAACATTGAGTGTTCAGGATTCGTGGCAATGAATTCGCCATATTTTGAGAAAACAGATTACAATGAAAATCTCATACTCACTATAGACAACGGGACACTTAAGTTGTAGGTTATTTAGATTCTTTATATTTCAGCCGAGAAAATCGGAAGAATAAAACAGAAACTGTAAATCAGAAAACATAATAATAGATTACAAAATTTCTACATATGAAGTGGAAATTGATAATGATAAACCGACTTTGTCAAGATGAAGAACTATTTTCATCTCTAGTATGGCACTTCATATGAAAAGGTAGTACTCTGGATGAATTAATCAGGAAATTTGTAGGTAATACATCTTAATACGAACACATTGATTTGATGTATAATGATGAGGGATTCTAGCAATAACCTTTGTTACGAAATATGAATGAGAATAAATAACACTCGATGATGTATAAATCAACATGTCAGACGCTTTGTTGAACATAAACCTAAATCTACAAAAATGTATCAAGTCGTTTATCAAATATCAAATTTACAACTGAACGAAGTGAGTTCGTAATCGTTAGATAGTAAAATTCACTCAAGTGAGCGAAGTGACTTCTCGTTGGTTTGTATTTGTAAAAGATCATATTTTCAAACTCACTACGCTCTAATCATTCGTTTACAGTCAAAAAAATATCAAACTCACCTCGTTCCTTGGTAGTCATTCTTGAGGATTTTTTTTCATGACCAAAATGTACGACGACAGAACCAGTTGCACCTTCTTCACCAAAATAGGAGCCTGTAGACACGGAGACAAGTGCTCGCGCCGCCACATCAAACCTACCTCATCGCACACCGTACTCCTCTCGAACCTCTACGAGAACCCTAAGCTAGATAAAAACAACGAAGAGCTCAACCCCAAACAAGTTCAACAGCACTTTGATGAGTTCTACCGGGATATCTTTGTACGGTTTTCGCAGGTGGGAGCAGTCAAGCAGATGGTAGTGTGCGAAAACGACAACAACCACTTGAACGGCAACGTCTACGTGCGGTTCGAGCACGAGGACGCCGCCGCCAGCGCGGCCGCCATCTTAAACCAAGAATGGTTTAACGGCCGCCCTGTACATTGTGAACTCTCCCCTGTTGAGAGTTTCCAGGAAGCCAACTGTCGTGCCTACGACTCCAACCTGTGTCTGCGTGAGTTCTGTAACTTTATGCATGTAAGGCATCCCACCGCTCTGGTGAGACTGCTTTTAGTGCAGGCTCAGGAGAAGACATATTTGATGAAGGAGCTCGATAAGTTGAATAGCGAGTCTTTAGAAAAGGAGGTTAACGATGTTAAGGAGGTTAAGGAGGTTCAAGAGAGTGCTGCTGCTGCTGTTCAGCAATTATTTGCATAGTATACTAAGTTAAGATTATGGTGTAAGGAAATAGTAATTATAGATAATCATAGATAGTCATAGTAATTATGGATAACCACAGGTAGTCATAGTGATTATGGGTAACCATAATTATAGATAATCATAGTTTATCTTAGAAATCTAAATCAATTAAATCATACTAAAATCATATATATCATAAACACCGCAAACACCACAAACATCCATCATGAATATCATCACGACATGCTATTATAACTAGGACTATTAGGACTATTAGGACTATTAGGACTATTAGGACTATTATAACTATCACAACTATCACAACTATTATAACTATTATAACTATCACAATTATTATAACTATTATAACTATCACAACTATAATAACTATTATAACTATCACAACTATCATAAACACAAAAAACAGCCATAACACCACAATTCTTATCTTTATCAATATTCATACTTGTTACACATGCTCAACTATACTTAGGAAAAAATACAGAGAAATCAACACCACAAGCACTTCGTTTAAAATGTCTATCTCTAAAATATATAAAGGTCTATGTACTCTAAAGTTTATATAATACTAATCATACTCAGCACCCACCAAGAAAGCACATCGTTCGTGTGTGGTGAGTAGTTCGGTTTTTCCACTGAAATAATGATACAAAACACTAGACCCCTGAAGAAAAAAACGATTGCTACATGAACAAAGTCTGGAGTACCTCTAGAATCATCATACCAAGTCTGCCAAGCCAGGGATATCTACCGGGGTTGGTTTTTAGAAGGTATCAAAAGATTGTCCACGTCCACCAAAGCACAACCAGGATGTTGTCCACAAAAATAGAAAAATTAAACAAACAAGAGATGGTAGCATCGCAGCATGAGCATTCGCATAGCGAGGATGGAGAGAACGCCAAACACTCGCACTCGCATGGGGCGCGGGAGAACGAAGAACACTCGCACTCGCACAATCTCTTTGGGCACAGCCATAGTCACAGTCAGCCGAACGAGTTGTTGGTGACTAGCGCGGCGTCGTTCATGAAGAACCCGGCGGTGCGCATCACCTGGATCGGGTTGCTTGTGAACGTGGCAATGGCGGTGACGAAGGGGGTTGGTGGTGTGTACTTCCACTCTCAGGCGTTGGTGGCCGATGCCATCCACTCGGTTTCCGACATGGTGGCCGACTTCTTGACGTTGGCTACTGTTAACGTTGCTTCCAAGGTGGGTTCGCCTACTCATTATCCACTTGGATACGGGAAAATCGAGTCCATTGGCTCGTTGCTTGTTAGCGGCGTTCTTCTTTTTGCAGGTGTGTCTGTTGGATGGTCTTCTCTCTTACAAATCTTTGAGTTTGTGTTGCCAGGGTACTTGTATGATTATGTGTCCATGATTCAGATTGGACATTCGCACTCGCATGGCCCGGTTCTGGGGGGCACTTCCCATGGCCATTCCCATGGACACTCCCACTTGGACTCGTTTGAACCAGAGATGGTGACCCGCGAATCCCCAAACATCAACGCGGCATGGATCGCAGGCGGCTCCATTCTCGTGAAAGAGCTTCTCTTCTACAAGACGCTCAAGGTTGCCAACGAAACGAACCTGAAAGTGCTCGTGGCCAATGCTTGGCATCACAGAGTGGACTCGCTCACTTCATTGGTTGCGTTGGTCACGGTGACCGGCGGTGTTTTGTTTAATATTGCTTGGTTGGATGCCGTGGGCGGAATTGGTGTTTCATTTCTCATTATTAAGGCCGGTTGGGGTACTTTTAAGTCTTCCTGGTTTGAGTTGATTGACAGGGGTGAAAGACCCGGTACCCCTGCGTATGATAAAATTGAGAGTATTGTTAGAGAAGTGTTGGGTTCAAGAGGTGAGATTGGTGATTTACTGGTTTTAACTTCTGGGGCTAATACAAATGTTTTTGTTAGTTTGCTGGTGAAGGAAAAGCTGTTTGTTGTTTTGGAGGAGATTGAGAGGGAGTTGGTTGATGAGATACTGGGGGATAAGTTTGTGAGGAATGTGTATGTGAAGTTTACCTAATAATAGCTAAGAACAAATAACTGCTCACTAAGAACGAAATGAGTAGTGTGTAGTTATTTGGGGAAATTGATCGCTATAGACTATTCACCACAAACGAAGTGAGGATAATAAACTATACTACAAAATACAAAATACAAAATACATAGGAACTCAAACTAAAAAACAACGTGTTAGAGTAGTTGTAGTTATTCTGGTCTGAAAGTTTGTTTATTTTAGTATTTTTGGCTCTTCCAAATTGATTATTGAATTGATTATTGTAATCAATGTAATCTGACTTCTAATCTGACTTTCTAATCTGACTTTCTAATCTGACTTTCTAATCTGACCTTTCAAAATTAATTTCTTCAATTGTTAATTTCTTCAATTGTTAATTCTTCACTTGTTAATTTTTCACTTGTTCATTCTTCACTTGTTAATTCTTCAATTTTCAATTAAGTTGTTAATTACTCACATTTATTATTTTTATTCTTCATTTCTCCTGATTCTAAAAACAACCCTTCAACAGGTGATTTTACCATCACTCATTTACCAATTTTCATTTCCGCATTTCCCAATTTTCATTATTTTCCCCTTCATGCACCTTGTGGAAATTCTCCTGCTTTCTTCCACTGACAATACCCACTATTCCTTTATTATTTTTTGCCCCATCCAGTGTATAATTCCATGTTCTCTTCAAATTTCTAAATCCTTTCATATTTCCAGGCTACTCTTCCAAAGGATACCCAGGATTATATCAACCTTGGTTAATTTCACTCAATCAAGCCCCCATGCGCCTAATTAATGGTTATCGTGCCAACCAATGACGTCATGTGTCAGTGGATCTGGGGAAATCTAATAATAGACGATAGCTGTAAACTTTCCAGGGTCTATAAAGCAGTGGTGGTTGCCTGTAATCCACCCCATGTTGTTTTTAATCCATTTCCTTGCTTTGGCTGCGTGGGTGGCCGCTGATACCCATGTATCGTTTATTTCAATTAGGTCTGGTTCCTCCTACCAATACTTGTCTGTGGTCGTTGAGAGCGGAGCACTTGCTCTTGCCGGCGGCAATGCAGATGCTTTTACTCTTAAGGATGACGGGTCATTGACTAGAGATGTGGACGGGAAATATATTGCCTTGAAGGACGGTGCGTATGTGGAGTCCGACTCTGCTGATAAGAGCTTTGCAATTACAGATGGATATTTGGCCCATGGATCCGATTCTTTCTACGCTTGTCCAAGTGGTGGTATTACCAAGTTGACCAGTTCATGCTCCGATCCGCTGGGCTTGCCTGTTGCACTTAGTGCAAAGGTTAGTGAGGGTGCTCCTGCCCCTGCTCCTGCCCCGGTACCAGCACCTTCCTCTGTTCCTGCACAAGCACCTTCCCTGGCTCCGGTACCAGCAACTTCCGCTGGTGACGTTCAATTTGGCGTGGTCACCATCCGCTCCGGCTCCATTTTCCAGAATGGTCCGGTCAAAAAGGTGGCTGAACACTTGCACGTCTTTTCTGTGGGATCCGATGAAGGCACCACTGTTTCGTTCACACTCCACGCGGATGGCTCGTTGTCTGACCAGGACGGCCTCGGGGTGTACCACGACTCCGCAACTGGAGAGTTGGGCAATGTAGACCCTTGGGGAATCGAAAAACCAACCACTGGTTTCTCCATCCAAAATGGCTACTTGCTTCTTAGCGGAAAAGGCGACTGGAAGGCCTGCCCATCCGGCGTCAACAAGTACTCCTTGGCTGACAACGACTGTACAGGAGGTACAGGTGTTGCTTTGAAAGTGATTGACCCTAAAAGTGTTTAGTGGTGTTAATGTTTTCTATCGTTATTCTTAAGTTCGGTATCTGTCTTTTATGTTCTTGTAGATTTTTCATTGGAATTTGCAGCCATTAAAAATTTTTAGAAATCACAAACTGATGAAACTTCGTTAGGTGTAAGAAATTCAGTGATTTTGTAGGATTCCTATTACAATGATAGGTATATTGAGGTGTACCATGAGATACTGTAATTAGGTTTTTTCTTTTCAGATGTTTAGTTGCTACGAACATCTTTCAGTTCTTAATTGAAACAAACTTTAATTGATATAACAGTACAATGGTAATGTAAGCTGACTACTCGCTAATAAATGCCGAAATTCAATACACACTTAATACGTATTTCGCTTCGGATTATAAACTTACTACACACTATGTTTTTATTTACACACATTATGTTTTCGGGACTAATAAACTTACTAACACTCGCTGCAAACGAAGTGAGTAGTAGCCTTTATCAAACTAAAGTCACACCTCAACTAACTAGTCACAACTCACTTCATTCGTTGTTCGTTGTTCGTAGTTCTTTATATTCTATTTACACTAATTTCTCTTCTTCCCCTTCTTCCCCTTCTTCCCCTTCTTCTCATTTGCACCCTCAATAAATTGTAAAATCTCATCAACAGATTTACCAGCAAGTTCAGGATCAGCCTTGACAGTCTTCTTACTAGCAACAGTCTTTACAACAGCCTTTGCAACTGGAGCCTTCTTAGCAGCTTTTTCAGCCAACTTTCTCTGTTGTTCTTGTACAACCATATACTCGTTATACTTCTTAATGTTCTCAACATAGTTGGAAACTTGTTTAGTGACAGGATCATCTCTACCAACAGTTTTTGCAAAGATATCGGCAGAAATAACGAAATACTCCAAAGATTCCTTGATCTTGTTAGAAGACAAGAGCAAGATGGCGTAGGAACGGTACAAACCACCAGTGATTTCGGCAACAGGGCCGTTAATCTTGGAGGAAAGGGCAATTGCAGTCTCATACAACTTAGCGGCAGGGACAGGCAAGTTGAGACGGGCTAAAGAGTCCGCAACGTTGGAGTAGGAAGTAACCAAGGTAGGGTGGTCAGCACCGTACACATGGATACAGTTTTGAATAGCCCTGGAGTACAACATTAACGAGTTAGCAACGTCAAGCAGGGACGACTCGTAGTAAGCGGCGTTCATGTACGCAGTAATGGTATCGAAGGAGTCAAAACCAGTGGTTCTTTCCGCAACTACAATGGCTCTACGAGCCATCAAAGCGGCCTGGTGCTCGAGACCCAACTCAGCAAATACCAGGGCCACCAAAGTGTACAAGGCTACGGACTCGGCGGAGATTCCACCGTGCACCTGGTCCTGGATAATAACCAATTCGTTCAACAAAGACACGCCGGTTTCGGTGTCACCTTGAACAATGTGTGCTCTGGCAGTTTGGAACACTTCGTCAATAAGAGATGACTTGTAGTCACAGTCCTTGACAAGAGGAACAAAGTTCACCACGTCCGAGGCGAGGAAAGTGGTGGAACGAGTCTCAGCTACGACAACTGGGGCTGCGACAGACTTCTTACCCTTCTTGGTTTCCTTCTTTGGTTCCTGTGGGACCTCCTTCTTGACAGCGTTCAATTGCTCGAGAGTGAACGAGTAGTTGTTGGCCCTCCATTGAATACCAAACTTGATGGCAATTTCACGCATCACCTGCACTGGGCGGATGTCTGCGATCCACGAAGCTGGCAAAGTGAATCTGAAACGGAGGTACACTTCGGTAGCAACCAATTCAGCCACTGCCTTGGAGTCTAACTTGGTGAATTCAAGAGCAGATTCTTCAAAAAGAGCAGCCTCTTCTGGAATATCGGCTGCTGGCTTGGCAGTGATAGCACTACCCAACAAACAGTTGTGGAAGTGTGCCACAAGAGCAGGTAAGAGGTGAGAAGGAACGTCTTCTGCAAGTTTTCTCAAAACGTGCTTAGAAGCTCTTGAAATCATTTCGTTGGTAGCAACGTTGATGAGAGAAGAGAAGTTTGAGAAGGTTTTAAAGGTAGCTTTTGATTTTTCAGTTTCTTCAGTTTCTTCGGTCTTTTCAGGTTCTGCGGTCTTTTCAGATTCTTCTTTAGCTTCCTCGTCCTTAGATTCCTCCTTCTTGGCTTCCTCGTCAGCCTTAATTGCGGCCTCATTTGCAGCCTCAATTGCGGCCTCAGCAGAAAGCTCGGCAGCAGCTTGAACTTCCTTCACCTTCTCTACAATATAACCCAAATATCTCATGTTAATACCCCTCTTGTGTAAAATATCAGTCAAGTTAGAGCCATCAAAAGGAGCAACAGTAGAAGAAAGTTCTTGGACATACTCATCAATAACAGTTTTGACGAATTTATTCAATTCAAGAGTTTCAGCATCATTTTCATCCGGGTTGAATAAGAACCTATCAGTTGGGATTTCCGATTCATTTTCCATGTGAGGAGCAATCTGGCGTCTCCACCATTCAGCAACCAACTCATGTCTAAGAAGACTTTCGCCATGAGGGTAAGAAGTTTCGGAGCCATCGTAGTGTTGAGAGGTGAAAGTGGCATCACGAGGAGCGGTTCTGTACAAGTCAATGACGTACTTTCTTCCGTCGGTGCCCCAAATACCCTTAGTGTCCTTAGAAACAACCAAGTCTGCGGAGGATTCACCAACCAGCACGGCGTGTGGCTTCATGTGGAAGGTTTCTGCAATCTGGGCCAACGGAGCAGCAAACTCGTCGTCAGAGAGAACCTGGGAGGCGTCGGTGGAGATACCATACACCACCTTCTCGGCGGGACCAGCAGCAAAGATCCCAGGGATGGGTGCCTGGCAAACCACACGGCGGCCCATGTAGTCTACGACACACGACACCAACGAGTGGATGCCTGGGATATCGATTCTGTTGATCACCTTGAGCGCAGCAATGTCCTTGCTTGCGGCGTAACGGGCAGCCTCGACCCCGCCGTCAAAGAGATCGGCGGTGGTGTCGCCAGAGGAGTAGAAAATACCATTGCGCAAGAACATCTGGCGCAGTGGACGGCGCTCCGCCGGGTCCATTGCTGCAACATTACCCTTGATAATCTCAATGGCAGTGGCCGTGGCCGTGCGGGTAAAGTCCGCCAAGCTCTTGTGAACAATCTTCTCTTTCAATATGCGCTCTTGGAAAGCAGTGTTTGGGAGCTCACGAACGGCCTGGATGTCATCGTTCCAGTCACGAATGTACTCGCCGCCGTCCACACCAGCAGTGAGACGAGGGAGTTGGAAGCGACTGGCATCTGCAGGAACTACAGTCCCGTTGGAAACAGCCCACGGTGCGTTCACGGCCCCGGTCGCCAACAAATAGCTTTCAGGGTAGGTGTGTGCGGCCATGCTTTCCTCGTTGGCAGCCAAGGTGGAACTGAACAGTGGAGACAACTGCTGCAACAAACTGTACAAAAGGTACGAGTGATGGGACACACCTTTTTCGTTCACCTTACGCTCGGCACTGAAGTTGGCCAACGACGAGCGGTTGACGAAAAATCCAGAAACATGGCATGTAATGTGGTGGAGCTCACTTTCAAGCGTTTGCACAGTAAGATAAAGAAGATCTCCCTTGGTTTTTTGCTGTGGAGGAACACTCCACTGAGAAATGGATAGAGATTTGAGTGGAATCCGGATTTTGTCGGTAATGTTGGTGAATTTGCCGTGATTTGGGAGTTCTTGTTGGAGGGAATCAATCTTTTGAGCAAGCCCGGTGAGGTTTTCAACTTGTTCCTTGGAAAGGGGCTCTTTGGACTCGGGCTTTTCAGGTTCTTCAGCCTTTTCAGTTTCTTCAGACCTATCAGATTCTTCAGACTTTTCAGATTCTTCAACCTTCTCCTTAACCTCAAATCTAAACTCCCCTAATCCTAAATCATTAAACTTGCTGGCACCAGCAAAGATACCAACTTCTCCACTCATACGGTCAAAGTAGTGCAAGCCGATGCTTTCTCTGAAACGAACAATTTGCTCGTAAACCAGGGCCAAGTTGTAGGCTTTTTCTTTAAGAACAAGACTGACTTCATCGGAGTCACCGGCGAGTTCTCCAAATGGTAGTTCCTCGATGGAAGTTCCTTGGTGGAGGATGTCGTAGTTGGTTAAGTTACGAGTAACTGGTAAAATGAGCAAAGCTTGTTTTAAATCAAGACTGTTTTCACCCAGCAGAGATGGGATGTTTAAGACTTCATTTGTTTTGGAAACAGACTTGGGAAGATGCACTTTTAAAGTGATTTCCCGGGTTTCTGTTGGTGGGGTCGTCATTGAAAATTTTTCTGAGCGAACTTGCAAACGAAAAACTACAACGAACGAAGTCTTACAAACTACAACGAACGAAGACTTACAAACTACAACGAACGAAGTGAGTATGTAGTTTGTAAGTGAGCGAGTTTGTAAGTGAGCAACGAACAAACTATAACGAACGAAGTGAGTATGCAGTTTGTAAGTGAGCAAAGAACAAACTACAACGAACGAAGTGAGTATGCAGTTTGTAAGTGAGCGAAGAACAAACTACAACGAACGAAGTGAGTATGTAGTTTTAAGTGAACGAGTTTGTAAGCGAGTTTGTAAGTGAGCAACGAACAAACTACAACGAACGAAGTGAGTATGCAGTTTGTAAGTGAGCGAGTTTATGAGTGTGCGCTACTAATTCCTAATGAGTTGGACGAACGAGTAAACGAGTGAATAAACTCACTTCGTTCGTTTACTTTGTTCGTTTATTCACTCGTTTGTTTGTGTAGAAATCATAGAAAAGAGCTTAAATACCATACAATCACATCTCATCAACTTGAAACATTACTCATCCATAGTCTCGCAAGATTTTTAAAATCAATTGTGAGTCTAGCAAAGTTCATCGACACTTTTACCATTCGTTTTCCTACAACTTTAACATACGATTTCACGATTTAACAAGTACCAAACTGATTGTTTATTTCGAACCGTAATCTGCGATGTGATATATATCATGAATTTAGCGAATACTGCTAACGAGATGTGTGAGTGTTTATTTATAACGAGATCTGTGAATCTTTATTTATAACGAGATCTATTCATGCTTATTTATAACGAGATCTATTCATGCTTATTTATAACGAGATCTATTCATACTAATAACGATATCTATTCATATTGATAACGAACCTACGAACATTGTTCATTACTTTCTTCATTTTCCGTATCAATCTTTCGGTTTCAATCAAGTAGCCTCTTATCTAGCAAACAACAATCATTGATCTCTATTCTTTACCATAATTATAGACCCTCAGTAACTCACTTTTTCGTTGTCTCGAAAACACACTAAACCACAGTCTCCCACGTACCTCCTGTAACTTCTTCTCTACTTCTCTTTCAATATCCCCAGACAGGTTGGTATATGCGGTGCGTGCTGCTTGCACGGCCAACAGACCACTGGGTCTAGGAGGAAGCTGGGGTGGCAGCCAGTCGAGCAAGCACAGGTCCGACGGTGGATGATCCGACAAGTCAATCAAGTCGGATTCACTGGAGTATGCAAGTGTGATCTTTTTGAGTATTCTTCCAAGGAAGATCTTGGCTTTCAGGAGGAGTTGAGGTTGTATTTTAGGTTGGAGTGCTTTGTAGGACATTTTGCAACCATTGAAAAAAAAGCAAAAACGAACCAAGTCAGTGTTTGTGAGAGTGATGCTTAAACAAATGAAACCACAACGAACACAACAATGAAAGAAGTGAACAACAACGAAGCAAGTGAACAACAACGAAGAAAGCGAACAAAAGCCCACCCAGTTCGTTGTTATTTGTGAACTAATTATGTGGTGTACTCTAAATTACTCTCAAGCAACTTTTCGATTTCTTTTATGCTTTTATAACTAATTATTATTTCCTTGATCAACAGGTAAGGACAAAGGGAGTTCTCTGCCTCTCTTTTTATATCGCCAATGAAAAATACCAACCAGTTAGTGAGGGACAATAGGCACAATACCTTATGTCAGCTTCCCTCGGTTAGGATACAGGGCCAAGACAGGAGCCTCGTATTGAATGACATTGAGCAAATTACTCGAATATGTGACTAAGACGGTGAAACCAATGGCTCAAACCGTTGGTACATCCGATACGGGAGTACTAATTACACAATTAGAGATTGAAGCTTGCCAAAGTAAACGGAAGATATCGGAACCAGAGAGTATATAAAGAGCTGAAATAGGTTAGAACAAGGGAAAAGCTACTACTTTTAACTAATACACAATTCCACACGTAAAAACCCACTCCCACTGAAACAATCTAAGCTAAGTTACACAACAAATGCCTGACTAATGATTCTATAGACAAGCATTCCATTTAGAAGTCATTACTGCTTCACAATGTGTGTAGATTAAGAATAATGTATAATAGGAATATTCAACTAGCATTTGTTTGCTAGAACTTTACTAGATTAAATATATATTAAAAATGTATTGGTCTTTAGATCAACCTTGCTCATTTGAGGAAGATTTCTTATTAGTAATGTAATGATTATATACGAAGTTTTCTAATAGCAATGTATTATGATTATATAGGAAGATTTCGTATTATGATTATATACGGAGATTTCTTATAATGTATTATTATTATATAGTAATATTTCTTATAATGTATTATTATATAGTAATATTTCTTAATGTATTATGATTATATAGTAATATTTCTTATAATGTATTATGATTATATAGTAATATTTCTTATAATGTATTATGATTATATAGTAATATTTCTTGTCTCTCGCTCACGCACTCACTTCGTTCGTTTGTTCGCTTGTAGTTCCTCACTTGTTTTTCACACCAAATCATGAACAACCTACCCAATGAAATACTCATCCAAATCTTCTTCAACCTCGACCCACTAGAACTCTGTAAAACACGACTAGTCTGCAAACAATGGAACTTTGCAGTATCAGACAAAACCACCTGGGTCAATTCGTTTTCTCGAAAGTTCAACACACCACGGGTGTTTGCCAGTGTGAGTGGATCACATCTCTGGATGGTGGAGTACTTTGCCCGTCTTGCAATACTCAAGAAGTGGAACAAGGGAGAGTCACTCCACCGCACATATCAGCTAATTAACAATCGGTTCCGGTACATTGACTATGCATTGGCAAGCTTCGAGGCCAATGGAAAGGTGATGACGGTATCGCGGCGCACGGGAGACGTTGCGATGTGTAGCGTAGAGAACGGGCGGAACCAGAGCTTTATCTTTGGACAGCCGCTGCTACTGCAGGCGGTGACGTGGGGCCATATAGCGGGTGGCGGGGAAAACGGCGAGATCCATGTTAAAAACCTCATCACAGCATCAACGACCTCTGCCGTGCAGGTGTTTGAGGATGGACTTGGCCCAGTCACATGCATCTGTTTGAACCACAAACCAGACAAGTATAGGGCAAGGACGGATATGGTGACCGGCACCAGCACGGGCCAGGTGAGGGCGTGGAACATGAACGCGCAGGTGACGGGCAAGATGGACGTTACAGGGCCAATTCTTAATGTGCAGACGGACTTTACCAACTACGTAGTGTTTAACACCCCAACAAGGTGGTATGTGGTGCGGTTGCCCACGCTTGAAGTCGTTCACGAGGAACATCTCGACGAGGATGTTGTAGTGGACGATGACACGCTAGTGGATGCGCCGTTCTACTACGGAGTACCGTTGGAAACCCGCCGCAACACCCTCGATGTGGATTTTGCCGAGTGTAATGTGGTTTTGGCCTACAAGAAACGTATTTGTGTGTACAATTACAAGGACGAGTTGAAGAAAAGGGTGGTGCAACTACAGCATGAAGTTTTGCAAGGGTCTATGCAACTGCCGGTCAAAGGGGCAGCGCATCTTGCAGGAGAAAACGGGTTGTTATACGCGAGTGTGTTGAGCGACGGTAGTGTGATGGTGTGGGACGTTCGTGACTTTACGTCTGCCACCATCTCCGCCCATTGTGTGATTCCTGGTACTTTCAACAAGTATGTGCCTGAGTCAGCTCGAGAACACATCCATCCAGTTACTACGGTGCAAGTGAATAGCTCGGTGGTGGTGCTTGGTGGGTACAATGGGTTTGCATACGTGCACAACGCATATACCGGGGCGCTTATCAAGGAGGCGTCGGTCAAGATCCCACAAAAGTACAGGCATATGTATGCGGAGGTTGTGCCTGTGAACCAGATAGTGCTCAATCCCAACCAGAAGGACGCACTGGGTGTGTTGGTTTCAGGGGAGGTGCTCCAGTACTTTCAGTTTGGGGGGAAGGCGAGTGTTGCTACAAAGATGAAGGGTGTGCACGGAGTCAAGAAGAATATACGGGCTACAATCCGCGACCAGATTGATGATTTTGATAGTGACCGCTGGGTGGAGCAGAATCGGAGGCGATTGTTTGATAAGTATAATGGGGTGGATCAGGATGAGGAGGATGAGTTGTCGATAGCGCTTGCTTTGAGCGAGAGTGCTCAGAGGGATGAGTTGTCGATAGCGCTTGCTTTGAGCGAGAGTGCTCAGAGGGATGAGTTGTCGATGGCGTTTGCGTTGAGTGAGAGTGATCAGAGGGATGAGCTGTCGATGGCGTTTGCGTTGAGTGATAGGGATGTGTATGAGAGTTTGGATGAGGAGGAGGAGTTGAAAAGGGTTATAGAGTTGTCTTTGGTGGAGAGGTAATCAAACAAACAACGTGAGTTTGTTTGATAACAAATCTAGTCATTGAACGAAGTTAATGAAAGCTTCACTCTTTAGTTTTCGATGTTATCAAAAATCAAAATTTTTAAAGTATATTCATTCTCCATTCTAAATTCCGGGTGAGGAGTTCAAATTTAAATAATCATATCATTTACAAACGAGAAGAACCAAATAAAACAAAAATTGTTGAAAACCAAAAAACTAAATGTAAGCACTAAACGATAAATGATAAACATTTAAATTAACTATACAAACAAATTTTTGAAACTTCCTGCTCGTTACCTTATTCCAGAATTAAATCGTTTTGAGGGTTAAATTTATTCTACTAAAATAGTATCTGAAGAATTGTCATTTTACAAATTCTTTGTGAAATAATCATAAAATAACGAAAGAAACTTCCATCTTAACTCCCTCACTTTTTAAGATAGCAGTCTCTCGTTTGTTCGCTCCCAAATGGAACTACCGGTACGCCTCTCCGAATATAGTCATAAACATACGATTATTACAACGCCTCATGCTAATGAAAAGAGAGCATAATCATAGTAAATGCATTCTAAATTTAAATTCTGGACTATTTTAGTGCTCGCAGGACTAAATATGCAAGGTTAATAAGACTATCAAACAATAGAAAATGGAAAAGCGACAGATATTGGTTTTCTATGCAAGTATTATTAAGAATATTCATTGTTTTTATTTATCCATTATTTCATTTCTGTACTACTCTTCATCTATTATTATCTATTATATTCTTTATCCATACATACAATAACTTATGAACAATATTGTTTTATCTTAAACTGCTTCAAGATAAACCAATTATGAATCCCTTAATTTAATAATTCTATATACCGCAACATTATCCAATAATATTCGTTTATTTTTGCAGTCATTTCGCAGTCAAGAAATCATTAGTGAGTCAGCGGTAGTTGTAGCAGTTAGTTAAAAATAATAGATAGACACTTATTGACTATATCTTAACTTATGAACTCCACTTAAACTCAGAATAACTCAGAATAACTCAGAATAACTAAGAATAACTCAGAATAACTCATAATAACTCCACTTTAACTCGCAACTCACTTCGTGAGAGCTCCACGTGACCACTATATAAAAAAAAACTCACGCCACTAAAAACAACAACGATGGTGTTTGCTAACTTCGTCAAGCTGGCAAAGCACCCACCCGAACGGCTCCAGTTCTTCCAAAGCTCACAGCCCTACCTCAACAACCACGCTGTGGTATGTTACCGGGACTTTTTCTTTAGAAAATGGCAGAAGGACGAGCCGCAACCAACCAACAAGAACTTCTTGGGCATAGACTCGGGTCATTATGGGTTATACTACACGATGTACAGTCAGGACACTGAGAGGCGCAAGCACAAGCACCCACTGCATGCAGCAGACACACTTTTGACGTTTATTCTTCAGCACGAAGACGGAAAGTTGCATTTGGTATGTTATGCCTCGAAGTTTGTGATCCTGCGGGCCAAACTGGAATTTGTTGGTGCTTTAAGGAGTATCAACCGGGGGGTTATGCAAAGAAGGTATTACTCCGTAAAAAGGGAGGTTAAGAAAGAGATCGAAGAAGTGGAGAAGGTGAAAATTGCAGAAAGTGAACCGATAGAAATCCCCTTTGAGGAGTTGCTCCTCGATAGACAGCTCGCGCTAATGCGGCAAATCTACTCGGACCGAAAGGACGAGTTGAATATGATCTATCCATTGTATCAAACATTGAAGCGCAACGATGTGCCACTTCCATCGATCGAAGACTACAACATGGTGTTGCAGTCGATTTCCGAACGGTCGTTGGACAGCAGCAACACAGTCGAGGAAACTGAGGCCAAACTCACCACGTTGCTTACTGTTTACCAGGACATTTTACGGTACTCGAAACCCAACATGGCCACTTATGAAGTGGTGTTGGAAAACCTTTTCCAAGGCAGTTTGCGTGTATCACAGATCGCCAGCATGAATGCACAGCAGTACAACCAACGGTTGACGAACTCACGCGAATTTGGCCAGATTGGGTTGGAGTTGTTCAACTCGATCCAGCACTTTGAAGACTTGGACAAGGTGTTGGTGGTGCGGTTTCTTGTGCAACACCCTGAGTGTATAGATAAGACGCTTATCGAGAAGCTTCTTCCGTTGGAGGATAACAGAGACGTGGCTTACTACAACAGCATGCTCCAGTTGTCTAGGCACTTGGCACAGCACGATGTGTTTGGTGATGACTTGGAGAGATACAATTTTATCAGTTCTGTATATTCGAGTATCCGGAATTTGGAGACCGGAGAGATATCAAAGGCGTCTGATCTTGAGACGTACTGCCATTTGGTGGAGTCTTTGGTGTATAATAACCAATTTTCGTTGGCGTCCGCATTTTTGGATGACGTTTTGATTCAGTATAAGCGTGGCGAGGTGCTGTTTGCCATTCAAAGGTTGCTTTCGGTGTACCTCACTGCGATAGTGCACCACGACCATGACCTCCTCAAGGCTTGCGATCTCTTGGTTAAGTTTAATAAAATTAACTACTTGCCTGAGTTGGAGAATGTGGTGTTTAACGACTTGATAGTGAAGTTGGTGGAGCGGTACGAGGTGACAAATGATAAAGCAGTTTATGACCGTATATGGTACTTGTACGATTACATGGCTATTCGGAAGGATTACCAGGAAATGACTTCGGTGGAGATGGTTGAACAGAGTCGGTTTTCTGTTCATTGTCGTGATCTTCTCCTTTCCTTCAGCATAGCCATTAGTGATCATTCGCGGGTATTCCAGCTTATCAAGGAACTTTTGTTGAAAAACCACTTGGTTTTCGACTCTGCTAGTTTCCAGAAACTAATGAGTTATTTGCATAACGGAGTGGTGTACAACGCCAATGGCGAGGCTTTCAACCAGTACTACTTCGGCTTGATCTGGAGCGTAGTGACTTCGCAGTCCGTGCACTACAAAGACACCTCCTTGAATGCATTCATTTCCGAGTACTTTGGGTTCTTAAAATTACCCGCCGCACAAGACATTTTCACTGAGTACTCCATCAATCTTTTCATGAATTCCACCATGATCGAGACCGCCGTGAGTGACTTTGACTTGCAGAACGACAATATCTACGGCCTCATTGGAATCTCAAATGTTTTAATGTCCTATGTTCACGCTGGCGATAATGAACTTTACCTCAAGATCTTGGCGTTCCAGTCCAGGCTTTTGAACCAATTCGAGGATGTCGACAACCAGTATGTTGATCTTACTCCAGAGCTACTCAAATATAAGCAAGACTTGAAGCTGCACGTAAGACTTTTGGTGGATTTGTATGGTGTTGATAGAATTTCAATGTCTGCAGATGTCATCGATTCTTTGAAAACTTTGGATTATGAGCTTCCAGAGAAGCTTATGGATGGTGTTGTTTTGAACTACAACGTGGACTTGAGCTACCTCTTAACTGTTAATTATCAGTCTGGTGTCAACAAGTTTGTGGAATTGTTCAATGCTGGCTCCACTTTTTCCCCTCGCACTTGGGAAATCCTCGTCAACTATAATTTTGTCCAGGATTACGTTGAATCATCCAAAATCGACGCTTTTGAGTTCTTTAACCGGTTGTGGGCTCTGCATGTCGACCACAACGAAAAATTATCCTTTGTGAGATCCTTAATCCAAATGAAAAGTGACAAGGTGACTATTAAATACCTCAAGTTTTTGAAGGAATCTTCACAGCTTTCTCATGATAACCTGACATTAAATCTTGTGTTGGACCAAGCATTCGCAACTAGAAACATCCATCTCAAGAAAATGGTGTGCGAACTGACTGTATTCGAAGGGCCTGGTGACTGGAACCCAAGATATTTCCAGTTCTTGTTGTCGCAGGGAATGCACTTAAAGGTTATTGATCATCATCTCGCGTATGGTGGTTCTCAAACCAGTGGGCAGTATCTTGAAGCTTTATTAGCAAGTAAAGATTTAGACATGTTTATGCAAGAATTCAAAAAGTATAAACAACCAACCAATAAGTTTACCGAGCAGCTCTTTGAATATTATTTATTATTGGATGACATGAAGAGTATCGATCTGATCTTGAAATATTCTACTTTTGACTCCAAAAGCGCACATGAGTTGTGGCTTTATGCCAGTTTGTTGAAGAGGTTGAGTGGAAAACATGCTGTGGTGAATGGCCCGGTGTCCTCCATCAATGAACTTGCTTTGACAATCCTCAACCAAGACTTGGGTTCTATGAAAACAACTATTGATCGTAATATCGCCATGATCAGCAACAGAGAAAACAAGGATGCGTTTGTTATGGCCTTGATTGGTTATTTAATCAAGGCATCGAATTCTTCGTTGGTGAATCCTCAACAAGTTAAAATGAAATTCCACGCCACTTTGAAGATGTTGAGACATGCTGGTTTTAGACATGTTTCTGTCAGGACCCTTTTGATGTTTATTAAGTTTTTGAAATTAAACAATGGTAAGGATGAATTGAATGTTTTGTTGAATAAGTTCATCAATGGAGGAAAGATTGCGGATGTATTAAATTTCTATTTTCTCGAAATTAATTTATTAGAGATGAAGGATAAAATGGGTTTGGGTAGAGGGTTATATGAGAGTTTGGGTTTAACTTCGAAGATGACTAGGGAGTTGATGAGCTCTGTATAATGAATAGTAAATGATTTTTATATAATGGATCCACACGATCCACACTACGAACTTAGTGAGTATTGTGAGTAATGTAGTTGTACGATTATGTGACTAGTATAGTTATATGCTTGTAGATGCATGAGAAGCCTGTGGGGATTAAATACTCTTGTTTTACGATGCGCTCTCACCTTTAATCGCTTCTAAAGTACCCTATCAATTCATAATTAGTTACTTTTACACTGAATAGACTATTGTCTGAAATGAAATATTATCAAATAGATAAAAATGAGTATTGTATGAAATGATCGCATTTAAATACCTCATGGAAATCTGATATGAATACCTCATTTTTCTAGAAAATCTAGTCAAAATGATCTACCTTTTCAGATGCAAAAATCATTTCCTGATTACCTTAAAGAGTAGTCCATATTTTAGTCAATACATGATGGATTTGGTAATTCTTTGTAAGATCATTTATATATCGTGACGTGCATAAAAATAAGCATCATCTTTGAAAAGATCACATATTCGCTTGTTCGTTTACACTTGCAATTTCTACAAGTATACTTCAAAGTCTCAGAAAATTGCTTAGACATTTTTTTGCAGCCATCCAAGACTTAAGAAATGGTGAAGCAAAGAACGGATTAAAGTTTTGGAAAAAAATCAGGTACGAGAAGCGTAGTGCATTACAAGGTTTCTAATTTGGTACTGCGAAATATCCTGGATACGAAAAAGAAGACTATAAATTCAATTTCAGAACCTCACCTATTTGGTCTAGGACAAAGACACAATATTCCGGGAGGTTCAAAACCGTTTTGGGAGAAACCAGCGACGACCCATAACAAACACAAATAACACCGGAGGGTAGAAACAAACACATAAAGACGTAAATGACATTGTATAGCCCGAAGGCTGTTGATCAGCCCAGAAGACGATGAGTCACGATAGCTGCAAGAAGAAATAAAGGACGGAAATTGGTGGATCGAAAACAACAGATAGTTTATGGGGTAGATGAGAGGGGGAGGCTATCTATTCGAGGGATTTTCTTAACACATCAAGGCGAGAGAAGGCTGTTAACACCAAAGGATAAATAAAAGATCTGCATGGAGTTACAAAACAGAATCATGTAACCTCCGGGATGTCAATAATTCTTTTGTGACTGTTGCAGACGATATCCCAGAATGGCAGTAAACGATCCCCACATTTTAAACAGGGGATTGAAGAGTAGTGAGTATAACACACATGAGTAGGGAAGAATGGAACATCTTGCCAAGAGATGAACGAAAACACAATATGCCAGGAATGAGTAGCCAGACACAAAAACAGATGATAGTTGCTAGTTTTACACGTTTCCCCACACTAACCTGGAGAATGCTTGTAGACAGTCAGAACCACGCCATGCATATGGGATAGAGCGCAGCTTGATACTAGTTGCTTAAGTGTGGAGTAGCCCCGGAGGCATTCAAGGCAAAACACGCATAAATCCCCCAACAGTACCCCCCAAAATTTTTAAGCAATTCTTTTATCTCAACTATAATGGCCGGTTCAGGAACAAACAGATCCATAGTGCAATAAGCTTGAACAATTGAGCCGCAAATTTCTTTTTTTGAGACACCGACGTTGCATTGTTGGCCTCCGGGCACGTTCTACTCCGAGTCCGTTCCCAACCGTTATCAATTCTTCCAGCTAGGCATATTCCATTGGATGAGGCGTTACAGATAATGGTCAAGAAAAAAAAAACATCCAGACGTATTTTTACGGTTATGAATACGTTGTTTCAAACCCATGAAGGGCGAGGAAGAACAGTATGAGTAAATAAGTTATCCCGACTTTTTCCTTTAAAGTAACATTCATCGGAGCACTGTCTAGCACTTGCTGTTTGTGCACCAGAGGGATATACCCAAAGAATGGAGTTCAAAAAGAAATGGTTTTTTGTGAACGTATTATGTGCCACCCCTCTCTGGTACTCCAACTGATCGTTTAATGTAAATACCCCACCTTTTCTAAGTTTATGCACGTAAAGCGCCACAAAACAGCACGAGCTCTTCTCAAAATTTGCATTCCTACCGGAGTATAAAAAGAGCTTTGCAACCCCAGATTTTCTAATACAATTCACTCTAAATGCCGAAGTCCCTCCACACAGTGCACTCGGTTTATACCCAAGAAGAGGCTATTGACCATAACAAGCACATCATCAAGCCTCCTAAGTTTACCAAGAAGGCTATTTCCACATACTTGAAGACTCGTATCTCATCTCTTTTCGTTCCAAGAGAAGAATTACAGCACTATAGTTACACAGAAATCTTCTTCCCATTTGCTACACTTAAGGAACTTAATCTTAAGCAATGGAACTTCTTCCTTGTTGGTTTCGCTGGTTGGACCTGGGATGCTCTTGACTTTTTCACTGTTTCGCTTAATGCTCCGGATATTGCTAAATCTTTACACGTTTCTGTCAAGGACATCACTTGGGGTATTACTTTGGTTCTTATGTTGAGAACCATTGGTGCTATTATTTTCGGTATGTGGTCTGATACCAAGGGTCGTAAATGGCCATATATCACCAACTTTGTTTTGTTAATTATCATTCAACTCGGAACCAGTTTTGTCCAAACTTACGCCCAATTCTTGGGTGTGAGAGCTTTGTTTGGTATTGCAATGGGTGGTTTGTATGGTATTTGTGCTGCGGATGCCTTGGGTGATGCTCCACCAAAGGCCAGAGGTATTTTGTCTGGTATGTTCCAAGAAGGTTACGCCTTCGGGTACTTGCTTGCTGTTGTGTTCCAAAGAGCCATCACTGACAACACCTCCCACGGATGGAGAGCGATGTTCTGGTTCTCTGCTTGTGGTCCTATTATCTTCATTATTTGGAGATACTTCACCCCAGAAACCGACTCCTTCCTCCTCCAAAAAGAAAGATTCGCTGAAAGCTCCGCCCAAAAGAACTCTAAGGTTCAGGAATTCAAGTCCCAAGCCCGTAAGGCTCTTTCTCAATACTGGTTGATCTCCCTCTACCTTGTCGTTTTGATGGCTGGTTTCAACTTCATGTCTCACGGTTCTCAAGATTTGTACCCAACCTTGTTGAAGGTTAAGTACAACTACGGTCCTGACAGATCTACTGTTACCAACTCTGTTGCTAATCTTGGTGCCATTGCTGGAGGAATGTTTTTTGGCCATTTCTCCACGTTCATTGGTAGAAGATTTTCCATTATTCTTGCATGTATCTTGGGCGGTTCCATGATCTACCCATGGGCTTACATCAGTGGCTCCGGTATCAACGCTGGTGCCTTCTTTTTACAATTCGGTGTTCAAGGTGCTTGGGGTGTCATCCCAATCCATTTGTCTGAATTGGCTCCTCCTCAATTCAGATCTTTTGTCACTGGTGTTTCTTACCAATTGGGTAACTTGTGTTCATCTGCATCTTCTACGATCGAAGCTACTATTGGTGAAAGATTCCCTCTCCCAGAAAAGGGCAAGAGAGCTGCCATCACCAAGTACGATTACTCTAAGGTTATGGCCATCTTCATTGCTTGTGTCTTTGTTTTCGTCATCATCGTTACACTTCTTGGTCCAGAAAACAGAGGCGCGGACTTAGGTGTCGAAAGAGATGATGTCTACGATGAAAGTGGTTTGGGCTTGGAAGATGAAGAATTCAACAAGGAAAAGAAGGACGGTGATGAAGAATCTGTCGTTCTGCAAGCTCAAGCAGATGCTGTCCACAACTCAGTTTAATGTGTTTTTAATTCTTCAGTAATGACTATACGATAATGATTCGACTTTGAGTAATAAATATTCATGCATTTTATTTTGTACTATTGCCTTATGTTCTCAGAAAAAAGTAATATACAACAACAGTAACACTATGACGATCATCTTAACCTCTTCAGATCCTAACAATTTTTATTGAAGATGTTTAACAATTATTACTCTTCGCACATATCAAGATTGTGTTGTATTTCCGGAGATCTCAAATAAAAAACTTTAATTCTATTCCTTCAGTATCAAATGCATTAGCGTTTAAACAACGTTATCGTATGTTTGAACATTCCACTATCTCTAACCATCTTTCCTATCAAAATTCGTCCAATCAAGAATGGCCCACTGAAAAAGTCCGAATTTCTCTGTGCAAGAATGAATCGCAGCCAAGAGTAAATATCTGTAACATGATTCACAAAGCAGTCTTTTTAACATGATGTGCAGTTAAAGTTCAGACCATCAAAACAATAACTTCTTGACCATGTCTTGCGGTCTTCTGTGAAATTATTTGTATACTCCATTTTTCTTTTAATTATGTTCACATCGGAAGAATAGTTGAATCTTAAAGTTGAATTGAAGTCAACTATCGTTTTTCACTTCCTCCAATATGCTTCTTTTGGTCACATAAAACCGCTTAGTTAATGAAACTCGACCATCTTCAGCTTTAGTGATGTTTTTATTCGGTAAAAGGTGTCGTCATTTCTGAAGTTTGTCACAAAAAGTTCAGAGACTTCCAGCTCTAAATTTTTACTGGACCACTTTACGAACGCTAACTCAGCACTATTCAATTGGTCTTGTAAATTCAATAAACTATCAAATTGTGAAAGACATTTAGGCATTTCTTCGTCATGAGAATAAATATTGTTTCACAAACTAATAAAACAATTGAAAAAAACGAGTTTATTCAATTGGAGCAGTTACTTTAGGCTTGCCAGGTATACCGTAAACGGGAATTAAATACATTAAAGATCAACTAGTAGATCAATATTTTGATAGTAGAATTCGTATTACGATAACTTTGATGTGTTGGATTTATCTTCTTGAATCGTGAATACTTAAACTATGATTGTGGTTGAAGAAATACCTAATAAACACCAATAATCATTTCTACGCTGATAAAGAATATCTTTTACAGACCAGGTTAACGTGTACAAAACATACCTCGCGGGTTCTAGAATAGATAAGAATTTCCCTTTAATTGGTTCCGACCCATCTAAGGAATTCATGACGAGGAATTCTATCATCAACTTACTATGAACAATCAACTGTTTGCCATCAGAAGACAAATAGGTGAGGAAATCATTGAATTCTCTGAGCGTAAATTTTAGATTGAGCGTTAGTACAGGTTGATAACTCTAAACTGCCTAGTTACCTGTTAATCGGGGTTCAGTATGATAGAAAGCTTGTAATAGGTTATAGTAACTTATTAGAAATAAGTTACGATAGGTTGAGGTCTTGGGTGTATGATACAGTCGTGATGAAGAAAAAATGTTTATTTATCTCTTTGTACCTAAATATAATATAATAAAAAGCATTAATTGATATATATAAAAGTTTACAAAAATACAAAGTTTAGATAGTTCAATAATCAGATTAAGAGTCAATAGATATACCATAGTAATTTGGGATGCAAATTTCAGGAGTATTATTTTATTTCTACGGATTGATCGGTCGCTTATAGTATGGGTATACAATATTTAATCTGAAATAATTTACCGTGGCAGCTGATCTGAACAAAATTCAACGTTGCATCAGAGCTGGGTATTAAATTTCCTTGAAAGGACTAATGTCTAGGGAATGATGTCAACTATCTCATCTGTCGGATCTTACAGACCATACAGCATTCCTCTGATAAATATTACGTTAATCGTTTGTGTTGTAAACTAACAATAGTGGACTCTGTATTTCTTGTACCTCCAGAAATTGTTACTTGTATGTACAACTAAACAGGCAAATAATATAACTCAAAAAAATTATTATGCTATTACCAATCGAATGTGGAAGTAGTTACTTTTTTACTTAATAGAGCAGATGAAGTCTTTCCCGTATTATTTAAAAATTATTTTCAAATAGATTCACATTTCTATTCAAACATGTTCGGACTAAGTTTATTAGAACCAGATTATTCAGAATGGTAATCTATTTGATTAATAGTTAACTTTCAGTGAAATCTTTCTCAACCTCAAATTGTAACTACCAATAGATATACAAATACAAACCCTAGGAAAATAGCCATTGCTTGGCCATAACACTTAGGCAACCTTCCCAATCTTTGGACGAGGATACTTATTGACTTAACTAAATGAACTTGCGCCAAAAATGATCCCATAAGTCCAAAGCAAATAAAGAAACACTCCCTATAGTGATCTCTAACTTTATCGATACAGAATCAAGAACCACTCCAGATAATAGCAACACCACAACAGTCAATACTCTACAACTAAACAATTACGTCAACAGATCAAAAACATTTCCATCACACATCTTCCCCTAAGTTCGAAACTACTATAATAATGGTTTTAGTTCGAATTTAATGACGCTGTTTAGTAACTGAGGTTGTTAGAAAATTGCCTAATGAGCAATGTGATCCAAGAGACAAAATACTCAACTTTATTCTTTAGAACAATTCACTTTATATGAATTGCCACATTCCACACTACCACACGACGCATAGGTAGTAGGCTACGAATGCCGTAGCATGTCGAGAACACAATGATATTCCAACGTCCTTTTAAGGCAGTTTATGGAAACTTGCAATTAACACATCTAAGTCGTAATTGCAAGCTAACGTCATAATTGACATTCAGAGATTAGTATTTACACACCCGTGCAGAATCTAATACATCCTTGCATTGAATTAACACATTCGTGTTTCTGCTAGTAGCACAAAGATGTGTGTGTTGATAGATGTACATTCATTGACTTCTATTTTCACAACTATAGCAGCTGGTTTATTTCGTTACATATTTAATTAACGATTTTATCTAACAAACCAGTTATATCTACAATATAACTCCAGTGGCAAATATTCGACAAAGTGCTGATTGAAATCCAACAACCAACCTATCGTAACAGTTTCACGATTACATCAACTCAATTATAGTTCAGAATACAATAATACTAATTGATGCTAATTAACCAATTAAGTGTAACTAATAACGCATTCTTAGCTCAGAGTATCCATTAAGAGAAAAGTATAATAGCATACTGTATGTTTATATATAAAACCCTCCATTAACAGTAGAGTAGGCGGGTTATACAGACACAATTTCTCAGTGAGAAGTAATTTGTAGGTAATATTAACAACTCAAGTCTTGTAGTTTAAGGTATATTAATTATTTTTATTTCATGTGAAACATGTTTGGTATATGAAATTAATATTAATAAAGTATTTGGATTAAAAAATTGCTGTCATTTTTTTGATCTTTTCGGTATCTTACTTGAAGTGTGTATTCATTCTTATTTTATTTCTAGTTTAATGAATTTCATTGTATTAAAATGGGGTTATAATTTGTAAAGTATTCTTGTAAGATTCACTATTCAAGAGGATATATGCAACAATACAAACTTATTGTAACATCAACTCTACCACAACTTTGATCTACTACTTCTGAACGAAGAGTAGTTTGTTGGTGGAATATAAACACACTTGAACATAGAATGTATCAATTTCATGCTCGGATGTGATACTTATCTCAGGTGTGTTAATTATGACCTCAACTCACAAATACTGTTCAGATGTGACAATTACGAGTTTCCGTAAACTTCCTTAAGGGTGATCGTTTGAATATCATTGTGTTTTTGACATATTTGCGGCATTCGTAATTTACCCACCTTAAGCGTCGTGTGGTAGTATGAAATGTGGTAATTCATGCAATATGAATTGCCTTAAAGAATAATGTTTTGAATTTGTCTCTTGGATAATATTGCTTCTTCTGTAATACTCTAACATTGGTTGATCTTTAATATTTTTAATTGTCGAGTACAGTTAACCTGGGAAGCTTAAAGTAATTGCTCTAATTGAATATAATAAGTCCAATAGTCTGTATTACGGTTGATACTCTTCATTTGTTTATTTTGCTTTGTATTATGATTACCACTATGTTCTCACTGGGTGAACACTCAACTCTCGTGACTGTTGTGCAAACAGTTCACTACGGTTTATTGTTCATGTTTCAGTTGTAGTCGGCCACATGCTTGGCCAATTTCGGGGACTTCATTAATTTATTAAGAATAAGATTGATGAAACTCATTATTGTAGGTGTTCGAATTCCAAATTGGAGATAATATCTAATTGTATAACAAGTTATTCAGGCCGGATTGGCCTCTCATTCGCCCATACTTTTGGAATGAAAGAGCAGAAAGATGCAACACTTGTGGACAATCAAGAACTCTTTTATTATCCAAATGTACTAAGGACACCAAGTACGAGGAGGATAGCGACGGATATAGAGTTCCAAGAATGTTAGATTTCGTTAAACAAGCTGAAGAAATTTAATGACATACATTATTAACAGTTTTTGCTTTAGTCGTTTTACTATCTGTGTTAGAGTATTGCCTAAGGAGCAATGTGATCCAAGGGACAAAATACTCAACTTTATTCTTTAAGAGCAATTCACGTTATATGAATTGCCACATTCCACACTACCACACGACGCTGAGGTAGACTACGAATGCCGTATCATGTCGAGAACACAATGATATTCCAACGTCCTTTTAAGGCAGTTTATGGAAACTTGCAATTAACACATCTAAGTCGTAATTGCAAGCTAACGTCATAATTGACATTCGGAGATTAGTATTTACACACCCGTGCAGAATCTAATACATCCTTGCATTGAATTAACACATTCGTGTTTCTGATAGTGACACAAAGATGTGTGTGTTAATTTCGGTAGATTCATTGACTCTTGTTTTCGCAACTATATAAGCTAGTGTATTTTCGTTATATATTTAATTAAGGCTTTTATCTAACAACCTAGTTATATCTACAATATAACTCCTGTCGCAATTATTTCGACTCAGTGCTGATTAAATCCAACAAACCCATTTTCGTAACAGTTATACTATTACAATAACAAGATTGTATAATCAAAACATATTGATACTGATTGACGCTACCTAACCAGTTAAAGTGTTTCATACAACCCACTTTTCGCTCAGATAAGAAGCTATTTTAAAGCACAAATCATCAGTTTCAGATGGTTATTCTCTAAGAAACAAAATTATCTAAACAACAAATAGTCAAGATTCATTGTACCTTGGTTTCTACCAGGTAAAGTTCACCTATTTAACCTACAAAAGGTATCATTCTCCGTCGTGACCATCTGAATGCATGTGATACCTTTGTGCGCCATGTCTGTTTAAGTAGGCTGACCAATGTTCCACTATGAGATAAGAACTGCGTAACTTGAAGTTAAATTTTATTGCATGTATCTTTCGTGACATCGAAAGGATATCTATTACAAGAGTGCACTAGTTCATAGATCCATTCTTGGTTAGATGAATCGGTATATTGCTGACTCTTAATCTATTAACGTAAATGTGAAATATTTGCCAACCACTTTTACGCTCATAAACATGGTAGATTCAATGACTACCGGGACGAGTCCTGGTAGTCATTGAATCTGTATATTTCTTTATATGTAAATTAAGACTTTTATAGTATAAAGTCATATATTCAGGTATAACTCCGTTGACTCACATCTACACATTAAAGAATTATAAGACTATTCTAATATGGTTACTAATTGATCTATTACAGAACTTAATATTACAAGAATTTGTATACCTTCAATGAGAATAAACATTGAGTAATTAGCTGAATTTACAGGTTTTCTTGAAATTTGTTTAGATAATTAATATAGAGTTTAACCTTAGTTTGATTACATAAATCTTTCCCTATGTATTTCAAGAATACGGAAAGCAGCGTTAAAATCTTCCCGAAGTCCATAAACTCTCACTGAGGTCATCAAATCTCTTTCATTTTTAGGGTAAGAGGCTGATGTCGAGAAACTAAATCAAGACAGTGGTAAAGGAATGTTGATGGATCAAACACATGAGTTGAAAATACATTTGCTTTTTCAAATGATTACTCTTGGGTTAGAACAATCTCTTCTGTCAAGTTAAAATAATGGTATTCGTTATATCGTTCAACGACATCTTTTGAAGTCAAAACATTGATGTTTTTTCTAACAGTGATTGGTAGAAGTGCTGAACTCCTTTAAAGTAGATAATAATGCAAATTCGCAGTATCTTCAAGTTCATAGACAGAAATCATCTTAATACACCTCTAATCGTGTGAGTTTTTATTCTAGATCAATACCATAGTAATTAATATATTCATAGGAGAATGTTCCTGAATGGCAAAAAAAATAGTTACAATATCCACTGTCTTGATACCAACAGTTCTCGAATTATTACTGTTTAGTGCCATGAAATTCAAGAAACCAGTGAGTCTGTTGTGGACTTCATTCACATCAATTCGGAATTGAGAAGTAATGAATAGTTTTGGACAATATTTGAAATCTTTTGAAGAAAGTTCAATAATACTGAGTTGACTTCCAACCATTCAATAAAAACACCAGTACCTTCAGATTTTCAGTCAAGACTTTGGGATCATTTATATCGAATTGGATAAACTCAACCTGTTCAGTGGATGGTAATTCTTTTTTAGAAATAGCTTTAATTGGGAATTGAATCTTATCAGAAAAGTGAGAAGAGCACTTCTACAAAATCGTAATGCTTTTAGAATTCTAACTTCAATAATATATTTGTTACAATTTCGAGAAAACTATGATTTAGTTACTTAAGATCAAATTTATTTTGTTATGTAGTAGTGTCAGTGTGTTATTGCCAAACACTAAAACGGGAAATACTCAACAGTACTGTGGTATAGCAGTGATGATATCTACTGATGAAAGTAAGCAGGCGCCTCTGTGTATTGATTCTTAAGTTTTGTGAAGAATATTCCTTAGAAAGCATATACTCTTGTAACCCAATACTTAACAATCTTATAAAGAAAAGTAACCTAACAGAAACGCTCATAGAATATTAGAATTAGTTATTACTTGACTTAAGAAGGGACACAAACAACCTAAAGCTAGTTAGGTTACTTTCCCTTATAAATGTTTCAAAATATTTCAATAATTTGGGCCATAGTGCTTCTGAAGAAGAAATATTGATTACTGGTTTTGTTGTATACTTGTGTCGGTGCTATGCAGCTCTGACTTTATCTTACCTATGGTTAGGAACAGGTAGTGCTGCAACGTGAATCTACTAGTCAATGGAGCTTGGTGACCTCGTAGTTGTATTCTAATTCAGGTAAACCTGCACTAGTAATAGGGGCAGCACTTGGAAGTATGTATCTAGGAAAGATCATATGGTATCGTCCTAGTATGGTCTGATAGTGGGTACTTTCTACGATTCCTTGAGCAGTGATTCTTAAATATCATTCTCATACAATTTATAACCAACCCTCCAAGGGTAACCTGTTGTTGTTAGTAGGCTGAGTTAAGTGAGACAGCAGGTGATAGCTTCATGTGCTTGGAACACATGAGCTAGTTATACAAAAAGTTTCTTTCTTCCAATTTTCTAGATTTATAAATAAGTTTGATTCTAACTCAGCTTAATGTTAAAATGCATTTATTGGAAACCTTTTTCATAAATTTACTTGAAGCTTAATCGCTCAAAGTAATTTTATGAATAGAACAGTTCCATTGAACAATATGATTGACATTCCAAACTGATTGGACAGAAAAATAACCACATGTTACATGATCTTATTGTTGAGTATTTCAATTACGAGGAATACTTTTGTAACCCCGAAAGGAAACAGTACGTTGCATATGTTGATTTCGTTGCAAAAGATGTTCTATTCAAACAACCAGGCTTTTATATTAATGACAATTATATCTACATTATTCATTTATTTCTAAAAATAAAGTTTAATGTAATTGACGTCGTTTGTGTATCTCAGGTATGACTGACGCCCTGCAAGAATATTCGTGTGTCCCAATCACATAGATTTGTCAGACAGCTGAAGAAATTGGATAAGAAGTTATAGCGCAACCCCTTTAAAGGGTGCGGACAATAAGTTCTAAGCTTAAGGGAATAGAATTTTCATAAAAATACGTCATAACGTAGATCTTTGCGGAAAATCAGGTGGCTTAAGATTGAAAACAATACATATACCCTTGTAAGTTTTCCGAATATGAATTTGGGGTCCTCGTGAGTAGTACATGGGGTTTGCGTAATCTTTAAATACAAGTAATTATTGCAAAATGTGCATTTTTAGAACAGTTCAAATTGAATGTATGAGATATGTCAAAAAATGTAACGAGTAAATATTTGGTATTTTCCTTCAAATATCTGCAATGCATGTCTGACATCAAGTGTCACAATATCGCCCCCGGAAAAACAATGGAAAGGGTAAACTTGCTTACATTAACACACTCCATCCATATATGAAATAGGAGTTTCGTCTAATCAAATTCCTCAGAAAATACAAGAATATAAAAGTTGAACTTCTTATCGTTTTATTATTACTGACAATCAACAGCTTTACGGATTGTATTAAACGTTATTATTAACAATACTGTCAAAAAGTGGACATAATTTTTCCTCGAATTGTACAATAATGGATACACATCAATCACAATCTCATTTTGTAACCTTGCTGCAATTGAAGGGATCGATTTTCAATTATTTTGGGAAGTTTAGATATTTATGTGTTACTCTTATGACCTGTTATTAAACCAGATTAAGACTGAAGTCTTATTACAGTCGAAGTCATTACCTTTATTTTGATCTTATCTCTAAATTTGTCGAATTAAGCTTATATCGAAAGTGTTTACGTCATGCAGAATCATTGCCGTCAACAGGGAATATTTTAATAACTATCAAATGCTGATCTATGAAATATTGTGCAATGCTGAGAATTTTCGTATCATTTTCCATTTTGGTTTATCGTTTATCAACCCCCACATGAGAAAAAAATAATTGGTTTGCAGCCAACGTATATTCATTCGTACATAAAACTCAAAAACTATATAAGAAGATTTTAAATCCAGTTTATGTTCTCTATCAAATATAAAAAACAGTTCTATCAATATGAACCCAATTACTCTTTGCTCTGTTGCTCTTGCTGCTTTCGTCGCCCCTGCTGCTGCTTACGCTACCCACCCAGGCTCTACTATTAACGGTATTGCCACTGTATATAGTCCAAATGTTGGATACAGTGCTTGTGGTTGGTGGAACCAGAATGAAGACTTGGTTGTCGCCGTTCCGCAAGCTACCTTTAATGAATACACTCCAGATGGTAACCCAAACCACAACACACTTTGTGGTAGAACTATTCAAGTCTCTCGTGGATCTAAAACCATTTACGTTAAAGTTGCTGATTCTTGTCCAGGTTGTGACACTAACCACATCGATTTGTCCAATGGTGCTTTTGACCGTCTCGGTAATGAAGCTGAAGGTGTTATCCCAATCGTTTGGAAGTGGCTTTAAGCTACTTTTGCATACGTTAGTTCTTCATTGATTGAAGGTATTGAGATGTAAATTTATAGAAATAAAACTTATGTATTTTCTTATCGTAGATCCACTCACACTTTAGGAATATACTCTAAAAAGGAAATACTATATGTTATAATTTTATTTAAAGTCTATTATTATCATAGAACAGTCTTCCTGTTTTGCATATGATTGAGTTGAATGTCATTTTGGATGCAAATACCGAATTTAATTTTGTGTTCATGATGTCCGTTTAGTATGTAGAAATTTTCCAGAACTATAACTGTAAAAAATTCAAGGTGGAGAGTGAATGATTATGCTTTACAGCATATACTACTACTTTAATTTGTATTATGCTGGCTCGAAAGTATACTTTGGTCAGATAAATATTAGGGTTTGGAAGAAAATTACGACAAGCCAACTGTAAAAGCATAACATTACAAGAGTTACTAAGTATATTGTCCCTGAGTATATCCTTACTTGGATTTTGTCCTTATATTAACTTATATAACAATATACCAATGCATCGGTCTCCGTTCTATTGTCTTACGCTTTTAGATCTATAATTTTGGTTAGACTTATGTCTCCATTTCTGCGACGACCCACGCTCGACATTTCGATAGACTCATTGTCTCTGATCTTGAACTGACGCAAAACCGAAAGTATTCATATAGGTTCAGATCTGCCGTGTTAGTTAATCTCTTTAGTCTTTATAAACAAATTCTAATACACCTTGCGTTATAAGATCATACACTGTTAGATCTAACAAATATGGTTATTTTATTTTCCCATTATTTTGTTGACCTTCGGTCGACACCTTCGGTCGACACCTTTGGTAGATTCATTGACTCTGACTCTAAACTGACACAATACCAATAGTACTTATATAAGTTCAGATCTGCCACGTTAGTTAATCTTCAAGTTTTTATATACAAATTCCAATACACCTTACGTTATAAGACCTTCTGCTAATAGACCTTCACTCAATATAACTAGGAGAAGCTACTACTACCCATACCAGGATTAAATAAATCTAACATACACTAATGGAATTTTATCCAGGGTGACTAGGAGCCGTCACTACCAATCTTAACTATTTTAACATATCACATTTTGCTAAGTATCAACAAATTAGCCGAAAATGATGCGGTGGCTCAATGGTAGAGTTTTCGATTCCAAATCGAACGGTTGCAGGTTCGATTCCTGTCCGTGTCACATTTTTTTTTGAAAAATGGATTAAGTTAATAATATTTTGAAAGTTAATAAGTACTATGATTTGTATATTGAATTTAGAGAAGGTTTTGATATTACATGGGAGAGTAACATCAATGTTATGGTATATTCGATATTGTGATACCTTTTTAGCGTAGTTTATTTTTCAGATGCTGGTCTGCAAGGCTACATCACGTTTCCCCACATTTGTATTTGGAGAGAAAGATTCAAATACAAAAAGTATTCTTAAACACTTTAACAAGTATCAACAAAGTTTAGATATACTTTATTAGAAACGGAGTTGAAGGATTTATTTTTCGTGCATAGATACAAATTTTTCAAAAGAGAATGAAGAGGAATCAATATGATGTTTTGATAGAGGATAGTACCAGTTGGGGTTATCATACGAGTTATGAGCATAATCGGTTTGCATGTACAGCTGGGCGATACACGCTAATGAAGGGCAACGAACAAGAGCTCAAGAAGACTGTAATAAGAAGGGCACCTCCACAGTTACACCCAAAACACACAAAGCTTCTGGACGAGTCTATACAACTACTAGGGGAAGTAAACGGAGATACAGATGCTGTTATGAAAGATGATACCTCGGAGAAAGAAGAAGTTTGTCTTTGTTTTATCTTCTTTCTTGGGGTTCAGGGCAAAGAGTTTATTGATGACATTAGTAAGGAATTTGCACACAGAAAGTCGCGTGCACTCTTCATATCATTCAATGCTAGAGCACAGCACATGAGAGTATCGAATAATATGCAATGTAGCAAGCTTACGAAAGAATTTAAATTGAATGACCCACTCGGAGGTGGGGTTTACCCTTTCGATCACTTACTTGTTATTGATGATGACAATTTTATAAGGACGCTGATTCCCTTATTGGTGAATAAAAAGGTCCGTATGATAGGAAAACAAAACAAAGCTGGGGAAATAAAGCACGCAACATTTGGATTGGAATTGGGAGACCTAGGAGGTTTGGTTGACGACTACGAAAACTATTTCTCAGAAATGAGTCGCATTAAATAAGTATATAGTTCATTAGGTCGTACTTGTATTTACTGTAACAAAGCAAGTTTTTCTTGCTCAAGGTCTCTATAGTCATTTGCTTGGTTTTCCACTTCTTCCTTAACTTTATTTATGTAAAGTTCCAATCTAGCCAATTCATCGATTTCATCTGTCCGTATAAATTCTTGATCTCTTTTATCTTCGCTGGACAATTTATAAGGCAAAAGGTTCAGTGGTTTTTGCGTCAACATTTCAAATACACGGTCTGTTGGTTCTTGGAAAACCAACTCATCGTATAATACAGAGTTCACTTCTCCGTTCTCCTTGCTTCTTTGCCGTGAATTAAACGGATGCAACTTCAATGCATGAAAGATCTGAAAATTCTTTTCATTTATTCCCAACTCCAGGCCAGAATGGAAGTGTAACTTTATAACAATCTCAAATTCACCCCATCCTGTTTCTGTTACCTGGTAAGGAGGTTTTTCTATAGATCTGACTGGTGTATCATACGTCTCGTGCAATTTAAATGTGACCTTCTTAAGTAGTGGTGACAAGTCCACATTATTAAGTACTGGTTTGAAGAAGACTGTCCATTCATGTGTATGATCCACTGGCGTATTTGGTTTTCTCATTTCAGGAGTCAACTTTACGGCGTTGTTACCATATAGTATAGGCACCGATATGGAGACATACTTTATTCTTTTAGCACCTGAGCTCATATTGTGCTTTGTTTTTTATTTAGTTTTATTTTTCTTTCAGATTTTACTTTCAACGACATCAGTGTCGTGATCTACTGTAGCCAACCTATTTTGAATTGCATTTCTTATTCAATGGTTAATTAAAAGTTCTACTTACTTTGGAATGAGCGGTTTCCAATCAGACATGGCACGTGGAGCGGGAGGTCTAGGAGCAGCCACGCCATTGCTATTAACGTTTGATTTAGGCGTATTTTCCTCAGTTTCAGCATCCTCTTTCACTTTTTTGTTACCAGCCAATGCAATAGGTTTAGAAGGAATAAGAGGTTTGTTTGGAGCTTGAGTCAAAGGAAATCCATTTGAAGGTGGTGTTTGTGGCTGAGGACTAGGTTTTTCTGTTGGTGTTGATGAGTTGGTTCTGCTAGGGATAAGAGGAGTCGAAGAAAATCCTACAGGTGGACTTGGAGAGCTTCCAGTGGTAGTTGTTCTTCTGGGAGGTGGAGGTGGAGGGTTGGAAGTCTCGACCATTTCAGGTTGTCTTCTTGGAACTGGAGGTGGAGGAACTCTCCTAGGTAACGTCTTGTCTAGTGGTTTCTGGTGAAAAGAAGAGACTGAAGTTAGGTCGTCATCCATTAAATTCATTTCTGATAAGGTGGATTGAATGAAGGATGCACTCTTCGGAGTCTGTGCTGGCAAAGACAGGCCCAAAGCATGACCATTCTCCTTCTTGTAATTCTCATAAAGTTCCTTGGATAACTTGGACTTTTTCTTTTGATCAATAAAAATAACCTTGCTCTCGAATGTGGAGAAAACAGGTTTATGATCACTGACGTAAATTTCCATAATTGAAGAATAATTGATTTGGGAAAGAGCGTCTCTTCCTCTCTTACTCTTGAAAAGAACTCTATCAGTCCAAGATGGGACTCTTTGCTTCTCAGAAGTGTCATATTCAGAAGTACCTTTGTCAAACTTGTAAGTTGGATAGAACTTGATATGGCCTTCTTTGAAACCGTGGAATGCCCCCTTGTGCAAGATTTCTTGATTCAATTGGTCAACAGAGATCAACTCATCAAAGGCGCCACTATGAACCAAAGATCTACAGTGGTCGTTGCCCAAATCAATTCTATAATTCAAGTCACCAAACCATATAACATGTTCATGGTCTTCAATTGTCAAGTTACGCGTAAAAGTCAATCCTTGCATAATGGTTTGATAATCATTGAATCTCTCTCCAAGTGCTTGGGTGCCTGCAGCCAAATGTGAGGTGATCAAAACATAAGAAGTAGAGCCAAAATCAAATCTGACACCACAAGCTCCCTTATTTGCGGTAATACCACCCATACCAGTTTTCTTGGAGCTACCTGCCACCTGAGTTACATGCTGGACTTTAGATTTTTTGACGAAAAGTAAAAGAGTCATTGAAGCAATGGCCTCTGTTCTTAACAACGCATATTGTTCAGATTGAGAGTTGAGCTGTTCTGTGATTGTAGATGCCCAGCTAGAAGATCTGCCAATATCACCGGTTAAGATTGAACCAGCGTTCAATTCAATGATTTCTTGGAGACCAATGGCATAAATGTCTGGTAAGTTCAATTCGCTGTTTTCAATAGGAAACAAAAAAGAAGAAAGGTCAATGTTCTTGGAGGTGATGTCAAAACCGCTTACATTGAATGTACCGACAAAGATAGAAATATCATCCTTGGAGCTGAAAAGCTGCGAATTTGTGGCAAGCTTGTCGTTAACGTACTCATTGATTGGATCGTAGATTTTCACAGGCTTTGAGTTTCTTGAATCATAACCAACAAAGAGATCCATGGTAGATTGCTTTTTGCCATCCACAAAGGTGTTCTGATACATTCTAGACACAGATTTAGTAACATCAGACAAAGCTCCAGCGATGTTCATTTTGCCTGATCTTGAGAAAGAAGACTTCAATGCATTTGTGCCTGTGTAAATTTGAGAAATAGCGTCACCGTTATCAGCCCACAAAGTGTTGTGCTTCATGGAGATTTCCTCGACGCTGTGTCTAGTTTCTTGGTACGAAGACTGGTTCTTTTTGATGTGCTCCAAAACATTCCTAGAAATCACTTGTTGGATCAAATTGGTACGATCAAGACAGTCCAAACAGTTTGTTCTAAAAATACCATCCTGGCGGGTCACCACTTCACCCTGGTTGATATCAAAGTAAAACCAGCCAAACTCTTCCAACGACTCATGCAAATAAGGTAAGATCTTGGTGGCACCAGCAAACCCGCCACTGATTTTAGTTTCATGATGGAAGTCAAACTCAGTGTAGGTCATTTCATCCTGTAAATCACTTCTGTCGTACAAGTGCTTGTAACGTTCCAGTAGCAAGACTTCTGCCAGTTTAGTCTTGGATAAAAGGTTGACGTTATGGCAAGGACCGTACTTGTGACAGATACGGCCAAAATGCTTATTGAACACCGGTTGGGTAGCTTCGATAGATCTGGTGAGGGTGATTTTGGGGTTTATCAAAGTGGAGTCCTGCTCCCAGAATGTTGGAACAGAACCTCTAATTTGCGAGAAAGAAAAGATTGCAGATTGGGAAAAGTTTCCATAAATAAACTCGGTTTCAACGAAATTGGCCACATTACCGGTATCGTCGATACCACGAGCATTGTACCGAGTTCCCGCTCTTTTCCATGATTGTTTGGAAATTATAGTGATTGTATCACCAGCGGAATTCAAGGGTACAGTTTTAGCAAATCCTCTGATTGCAATTGTCAAGAACTGGTTTGAGTCCAAAACTGATTGGGTGTAAGAATCGAGGTTGGATCTGAATGCAAGTAATTCGCCCATAATGAAGGAGTTCCACATGTAGTCCTTTTGGTAATGTAAGTTTGTGTTGATGTGATCGTCATGCGAACCTGTTAATCTCAGGTGGTCAACACCTCTGTTTTGTAACAAAGAGGTCAAATCAAAGTCATTTGAATAGTAGAAGGAACCGTTGGAGAGCAACTTCTTCAACTCGTAACATGGATGAATGGAACGTTGAAAGTCTTGGTCAAGATCTGCATTTCCTTCAATTGATGGATATCCGTTGGCATCCATAGTGATAAAGTCCCATTCATCGTTAGTCAACGATATAAACTCTACCCCAAAGATCTTATTGACCAGTTCGTACGGAACAGGGTGTGCAACGTCCTGGACAGATCCCGTGATGACAGCGAGAAATACCTGATTTTCCACACTAATCAACCCTAAACATCCGTATATTGGACGCTTAATCAAAACTCTAAACCCTTGTTCAGGCAAGATTTGATCATTTGATAAGATTTCAACAGCAACGGTACTATCGGCATTTCTTCTTTCAAAATACTGAAATGTAAGCGAATGTGTGTCTGAGTATAGTACCAACACTCGAGGATCATCCTTGTAAAGCAATTTCATGTTTCTCGCAAAATGTCAGTTGTTCGCTAAAGACACTTCTTTCAAAAAATGTTTTGCAAATTGGAAAACGTAAACTGTAAACAAATAAATGAGTTTGTTGAAGAAGAAACTTGAAGCTAGTGGGTATGAATTCATACTTGGATCAAAGTCAACACAAAGAAGACAGATTATTCATGATCAATTTGGCATTACGGAATATACTGTAAAAGTATCGAACTTTGCGGAAGATATCAGCAAGGATGGTATAAGTAATTCAGACTATGTCTTGGAGACATGTAAAATGAAATGTAAGTGCGTGTTGGATCTGCTTGAAGATAATGCTAAGCGGATCATTGTCTGTTCGGATACAATAGTTACATGCAATGGGGAGATTCTTGAGAAGCCCGTAGATCGGGAAGCTCAGAAGCAGATGTTTCTCAAGTACAAGCAGCACCCGACTTTGAAGGTGCTCACGGCGGTGAGTATTTGTAAAACAGAGGAGGATGGCACTAGAACACAGGTGAGCGAGGTGGAAACTGCAGAATTAGAATTTGATGCAGAAGCACTGGATGAATTGGTGGACCAATACATCGAATCGGGTGAAGGACTTGAAGCTGCTGGGGGATTTAAGATCCAAGCATTAGGTAGTATTTTTTTTACAAAGGTGAATGGGGATTTCCAGAGTATAGTTGGATTGCCAGTGTACCGAACACATCGTCTTATATTGAGATTACTTCTGGCATGAACATTATGAATTGGAAGTGTTTTTTTCATTCTGCGGTAAAAACTAATAGATGAATAAACAAGATCTATAACGAACTAGTAAAAATTTGCAACTACATGTGTAAACGGTCAAAAGAAAACTTTATACCCCTTAAGATAAATTGACTGTTATTTCTCCATTAGAATGCGTTAGACTAATCAACATAATCCATATTAGCTGTATCCGGATCAATCTATGGTTGAGGCGTCCACGTGACTCGCGAAATTTATATCGATGCCCATCTCATCGACAAAAAAATTAATCATAATGGCTAAGAGTAAAAAGAACGAAGTCAGCAAGACCTCTAAGAACAGTGAGAAGTCTGTTGAAGACATTGAACAAGATTTAAACGACCTGCTTTCATCGTCATCCGAAGAGTTATCTGACGATGAAGAAAACTTGCACGGATTTTCCAGTAACGAAGAATCCGAAGACGAAGAGCTTCCAGCCAAGAAGAAGGCTAAAGTTACAACCACCACAACCACGAAGGATGGACACTCTATCAATAAAACCGTGAGCAAAAAAACCGAAAGTGTCAAGGGTGACAAGAAGAGAGGAGTGGTTTATATTGGAAGAATCCCAAATGGATTCCAAGAACATGAATTAAAGACATACTTCAGTCAGTTCGGAGCCATCATAAATTTAAGATTGTCTAGAAACAAGAAGACAGGAGCATCCAAGCATTACGGGTACATTGAGTTCGAAGGTTATGAGGTTGCCAAGATTGCAGCTGATACCATGAACAACTATCTTTTGGATGGTCACTTGTTGAAGGTTAGCGTTTTGGAAACCTTCCACGATGACTTGTTCAAGGGTGCCAACAAGAAATTCAACGTGATCGACTGGAACACCATCAACAGGGAAAAGAACGACGGCCCAAAAACCAAGGAAGAATGGGAAGCCATCTCTGACAAGTTTGAAAAACAAAAGGAACAAAAACAAAAGGATTTGAAGGCTTTAGGTTTCGATTATGATTTAAGTGTTTTATAATTGCATCAACTGTATAATAGATTATTACTGAATATAGTAAAACTATCCTGTCACATGTGAATGTGCGATTGGCGAAGGTGGAGTAGAAAATAGTGAGCACACACGCAAGATCTGTCGGGCATGTAGAGATCTCATGCAAACTGCGACTTTGATCAGTTTTTCATTTTACTAGTCCACTGTAGAAGCATAAATTTTCAGTGCTCACTCGTTCGAACAAGACTTTTTTTTAACTGATCCAGCGTAATTTTTTTTTGTAATTTCATTAGATTTTAAATCACTTTAATAACAAGCACCGAAATGTCCGCCAGTGAATTGAAGGTTTACACTTTTGAAGAAGTTGCCAAGCACAAGTCTGTTGATGACTTGTGGGTTGTCTACAACGGTAAGGTCTACGATGTTACCAAGTACATTGATGAACACCCAGGTGGTGAAGAAGTTGTTTTGGATGTTGCAGGTACTGATGCTACCGAAGCTTTCAACGACATTGGTCACTCCGACGAAGCACACGAGGTCTTGGCCGGCTTGCTTGTGGGTAAGGTTGAAGGTGGTGTTATCAAAGAATCCAGAATTCCAAACACCACCCACCAAGAATCTTCGATCTCCACCCCATTGGTTGCAGTTATTGTCTTCCTTCTTGCTGTTGGCGCCTACTTTGTTCTTCAAAAGTAGTGGTGGTTCATCTGCTGATGGACCCGTAAACAACGCATATGATTTTGTTGTCGTTTTTACGTAATCAATAAATAACTAGTTTTAATTGGGTCGTGCGCGTATCTGTGCGATAAAAAATGTAGAGGTGGGGTTGTGGCATGAGGGCTATCCACTGGCTTGTGAAGATGTATTTTCGCGTTTTCTTATTATGTAGTCTTTTGACACTTAATAGTTGCTCGTGACCATATGCGCGAATACACCATTTTTCCAACTTTAGTTGCAAATTCTCAAAATACAAGAACAACTTAACAAATGAATTTGTGCGTTTATAAGAAAGGATAGTCGTCTTGTCAGCAAATTTGAAGTTTTTCATGCTTAAGAGAATACTTGACTTCTCACAATATCATCCACTTTTTCCATGATATTTTAACTGTCTACAATAACAGATTTGTAAGAGCATTTAATTTATCATAATGATCACTATAAATTAGTTATGATCTAATTATAATTGTCGTGATAGGTTTGATGAAGAACAATAAAGCATTCCAATCGAGATCCCCAGAGTTAAAACCTTAAGCTAAATGTCTTGTTCGTTCTTAGTATCAGATACTCAAGAAATAAGAAATTACACCATTTATTCACCTTCACTTTGTTCATTCATATATACATTGAATAACTTTCTTGATGGAATAAAATTTTAATTCCAGTTATATCATATCGCAGCTATAGACTAGTTATTTGCTTAATTAGCACTTATTTAATTCCTTGTAATTAAACAGTACTTTTTGTTTGGTTGACATTAAATTTGGTTCACCTTATACCAACAACTACTCAGCATCGTCTCACACACTTTGTTTGTTCGTGGTTGTTTCGGGGTCCGTTCCAGTTCGTGCGTGGTTAATTCGTTTTGCCATCACATGACCAAAATCTATCGAAAATTTTTCAATTAGCTACAACTATGTCCAACCCATCCGAATACCGTATCACCTTATCCGACGAATCTAAAGAAAGAATTGCCAAGGTTTTGGACTACTCCAAGGTTGCTATCCACTACGGATTCGTTCCGTTTGTTTTGTACTTGGGATGGGCATCCAGCAAACAAAAACCAAGTTTGTTCAACTTGTTATCTCCATTCCCAAGTGCTTAAGTCTGAGACTATTAATTGTAAATAGAGTAATATTATTGAGTTTGAATAGAATGTAGGGTGGATGAAATTTAAAAATTAATAGATGAGTGATGAGTATTCACGAAGACAGGTAGAGGTGATTTCAGGGTTATCGGCGGGTCTCTGCACCACCATCGTTACTCACCCGCTTGATTTGATCAAGATCCGGCTCCAGCTTAACCAATCCAACGCATCGCAGCTCTCCAGCGTAACGCAGATCATCCGGCAGCTTAACACAAGCACCGCGGGTCCGCGGTGGAAAGTGTACTACCGGGGCTTGATGCCCAACTTGGTGGGGAACATAACGGCATGGGGTCTCTACTTCTCGCTATACTCCGAGTTCAAGGAGATCGTGAGGACGCCCAACAACACTACCAACTACTTTGTAGCACTGGCTCTCGCGGGCGTGTCGACGAGTCTTGTCACCAACCCGTTGTGGGTACTAAAAACACGCATCTTGGGGACCTCCAGCACAGAGGCCCAGTCGTACACATCCATGGTCGACGGAGTGCGCAAAATGCTCAAACAAGAGGGTCTCAGCAGCTTCTGGCGTGGGACCCTTCCTAGTATGTTTCTGGTGGTGCTGGCCAGCTTGCAATTCACCTTCTACGACCACTTAAAGGCCCGACTTCGCGCGGGCGACGAGAGGCTAAGCACTGTCGAGTACTTGTATGCCCTGATTGCGTCCAAGCTTGGAAGTTTGGTTCTTATGTATCCCACGCAAGTGGTGCGCGCCCGTCTCCAGGTAGCCAGCACACGTTTGAGTTTGTGGAGTGTGTGTCGCAGCTTATGGGCAGAGAGAGGATGGCGTGCTTTCTACAAGGGTGTGATGGCCAATGCCATCCGCGTGCTACCTGCGACTGGTGTCACTTTTATAGTGTATGAGTCGGTGAGGGATATATTGAGTGGATGAGATTGAATAGATATAGATGTAAATATTATAGAGAATGATGTTGATAATACGGTTGAATTATTGATTTGAAAAGACAGTTTTGCAGTGTTAGTGTTTTATGATTCACAACGTACGAAGTCAATTGTGTCATGGGTCAGTTATCGTACTTTTGCATACTCGTACAGATGATGCATAGATTGTACTGAATTACTCAAGCCAAGCGGGCTTACCAGAATCATCTATATACATAGTTATATATACACATAGTCATACATTTACTCAGATACACATATCTATGTAGCCAGACCTACAAGCCTTACGAGCCCACCCACTGGTTGTTAGTTCATTAGATGTTGTTTCGTTTTTATGAAAAAACATGTCCACCACCAAAAGAAAACAAACCGCAGATCATTGGCTTCCGCCATCAGTAACATCCATTGAAAACCCCCTCACCTTCAAAACGTCAACATACCACTCTGAAATCCCAACGGTCGTTCTTGAAAGCCCCAAAAATGGCGTGGTTCTCGGAGTGGATGAAGCAGGAAGAGGTCCAGTACTTGGCCCTATGGTGTACGGCGTGGCATACTGTCCCGAAAAATACCTGGAGTCACTCCGCAAGAAATACGGATTCGCTGACTCGAAAACCCTCAACGAAGAGAAACGTCGTGAATTGTTCTTGATGATAGATGGGGACGATGAGTTGCACAAAAACGTAGGCTGGTGCACCACCACTATGACAGCGCGCGATATACTGAGCGGAATGTTGCAAACATCGCTAGGCAAAGGGTCGTACAACTTGAACGATCAAGCACATGACACCACTATGGAGCTTATACGACAAGTACTCGAAAAGGGAGTGAACGTAACCTCTATCTATGTAGATACCGTTGGACCCCCAGATTCCTATGCCCGGAAGCTTCGCGAGAGGTTTCCCGGGATCGAGGTAACAGTTGCGAAAAAAGCCGATAGCATCTACCCTATAGTAAGTACTGCGTCTGTTGTAGCCAAGGTTACAAGAGACTTCAACCTACACTACTACAACAGAGAGGTTTTGGAGGGGGCCAAGATCGGCTCAGGATATCCATCTGACCCCAACACGGTTCGTTGGTTCAATTCCAAGGTGGATAAAGTATTTGGCTGGTGTTTTGGAATTGTGCGTTTTCTGTGGCAGACCGCGAAGGACAGTTTGGTCAAAAACGGAGCAGTGAATGTGACGTACGAAGATGAGTGCGTCAAACCAGAGGCAGGCTACCAGGACGTCAGCACGTTATTCCAGGCACCGAAGAAACGTGTGGCCAAGAGTACGTACCATTTGTCTGATGAGGTTGGGTTGTAGGTTTTCGGAGTTGAATCTCCGCGTGCGCGCTGCTCCGATTTTTTTGCTCCGGAGCACATCCATGCGAACATGTCCGAAAGTATTGCAGATAGGATGTTGAAACCAACAAATTTTCGTAAATATAATAATTTGAGTTCATCTCTTTTCTACCAAATAAAAGATATGTCTGCATTGTTTGCTGCCTCTAGAGCCTCCATGGCGCTCCGCCTTGCATCTTCCACCAGGGTTTCATCCTTCCAGTTGGCCAGATTGTACTCTTCTGGCAAGTTTCCTCCTCACACTGTGATTAAGATGCCAGCATTGTCACCAACCATGACCCAAGGTAACATTGGAACCTGGGCCAAGAAGGTTGGAGATGAGTTGACTCCAGGTGAACCAATCGCTGAAATTGAAACCGATAAGGCATCCATGGACTTTGAATTCCAAGAAGAGGGTTTTTTGGCCAAGATCTTGGTTGCAGACGGTGCTCAGGATATCCCTGTTGGTCAACCTATTGCTGTTTACGTTGAGGAGTCTGGAGATGTTGCAGCTTTCGAAGGTTTCACTGCTGCTGACGCTGGTGATGCTGCTGCCCCAGCTGCCCCAGCAGCTCCCGAGCCAGCCGCCGAACCAAAGAAGGAAGAGGCTGCTGCTGCTGCTCCTGCTGCCGCTGCTACACCTGCCGCCACTTCTTCTAAGAGCGCTCCAACTGATAGAATCTTTGCTTCTCCTTACGCAAAGACCATTGCCTTGGACAAGGGTATTTCCTTGAAGAACATTAAGGGTTCTGGTCCAAACGGTAGAATCCTCGCCAAGGACGTTGAAAACTACAAGGCCCCAGCCGCTGCTGCCCCAGCCGCTGCTGCCCCAGCCGCTGCTCTCTACGAAGACACCCCAATCAACGGTATGAGAAAGACCATTGCATCGAGATTGTTGCAATCCACCACCCAAGCTCCAACATATGTTATCCAATCCACAGTTTCTGTTTCCAAGTTGTTGAAGTTGAGACAGTCCTTGAACGCATCTGCGGAAGACAGATACAAGTTGTCTGTTAACGACTTGTTGATCAAGGCCATTGCCTTGGCTGCCTTGCGTGTTCCAGCAGTCAACTCTTCTTGGTTGGGTGACCAAGGTGTCATCAGAACTTACAAAACTGTTGACGTTTCTGTTGCTGTTGCCACCCCAACTGGTTTGATCACTCCTATTGTCAAGGATGCCCACACCAAGGGTTTGGCTGGTATCTCCTCCGAGGTTAAGGACTTGGGTAAGAGAGCCAAGACTGGTAAGTTGGTTCCAGAAGAATACCAAGGAGGTACCATTTGTATTTCCAACTTGGGAATGAACCATGCAGTCAATGCTTTTACTTCTATCATTAACCCTCCACAAAGTGCCATTGTTGCTGTTGGTACTGTTGACAAGAAGGCTGTTCCATCTGATGCTAATGTCAATGGATTTATTTTCGATGATACTCTCAAGCTTACTACCACTTTTGACCATAGAACTGTTGACGGTGCTGTTGGTGGTGAATTCATGAAGGAATTGAAGAGAATTGTTGAGAATCCATTGGAGATGTTGATTTAGTGTAAATAACATGTTTAGACATAAGAGTAATGAAAGAAGAAACTGATGAATGAATGAAGCGAGTGAATAAGAGAGTAATGAGGGATGAATCAGTAAGACATGTTACTGATGGTACCAAATTTACTAAATCAAATCAAAAGAGCTGAACAAAAACGTCTAAACCTAAATTAAGACATGGTACGTACAATGAAGAAAATACATTAAAGATCACTGGTATTCATAAAATCTTACATACTCACATAACAGGTTAACGAATGTAAATATCCAAGCATATTTTGGGGACGTACTAGTGAGAACAAGATGAGTATTGCGAGGTCATAGTATTTATGGCAAGTCTAGTGATTTTAAGAAGAGTTCATGTTGGTACTACAAAACTTATAACACTAATTTACTCATTCTATTCGTAGTGTTTTTAGACTCACATTACTCATGCCACATACTTAGTTCGTAGAGGTTCGAAGTATGAGCTCCTAAATCACGTTTCATAAAAAAAACAACATGCCTCTCAACAACATCTACATTGCTAGACACGGATACCGAGCCAATTGGTTACCATTACCACACCCACCCAACCCTACCGGAATAGACAGCGACCCCCCACTTGCAGCACACGGGGTGGAACAAGCCAAGGAGTTGGCAGCGTTCATCGGCGGGATTGTTGCGGAAGAACGGCCACAGTTTATCTTGTCGTCGCCATTCTACCGGTGTGTGGAGACAGGGACACCTGTGGCGAAGGAATTAGACATCAAGATCCACCTTGAGCGTGGAGTGGGAGAATGGTACCAAAAGAACAGGCCGGGGATTCCTGAGCCGGCCGACTACGAGCGGTTGCAGCCATTTTTTGGACAAGTATTGGGCAAGAAAAGCGAGTGGGAACGTGACACCACGTTGGGTGTGATTCCCGACTTGACAGGCGAAACCAAGGAGGATATCTTCAACCGTGCCAAGTTGTTCTGGAGTCGTTTCTTTGCTCACTTTGAAGAAAAGTACCCTGAAGTAAAAAATGTGTTAATTATTACGCATGCAGCAACCAAGATTGCTTTGGGTCTGTCACTTTTGAAGTTGAGTAGTGTGACGGACTACCTTGATGATAAGAAGACGATTTTGCGTGCGGGTGCGTGCTCGTTGGATCAGTACGCGAGACTGAATGGAGGATGGGTGTTGATGATGAACGGTAGAACAGACTTCCTTCTGAAGGGCGAGGAAATGCACTGGGATTTCCGCTCGATGTACGAAGCGGGTTCTGACGACGATATCAAATCTAGAGAGGCTAAGAAAATGGCACTTGCCAGTGAGCCAGAGTTCGAGGTAAGTAAATAAACGTTATACAGTTTGTACTAACACATACTAGGACTTCTACGTGACAATAGACATCCCGATGATCGGTAAGAACCAGAGCTTTGACGAGCCAGATAAGCCGCAGACGCCTAAGTCTAAGATAAATATCATCAAGTCCACTGCACAGTTCCAGATTACTGACTTGAACCACGATAATCCGTTGATCAAGATATCCAACAATTCTGGTCTTGGGCGGAATTCCGGAGGAGGATTGGATGCCGGAGAGTCCATCAATAATATCAATGTGATTGATGGGAAAATCTACGAGACTTCGTGGAAGCAGCTTGTTGGAACAGACTTGATTTTTGACGATTACGGAGAGTTGATTGGGAAGGTTCAGGAACATTTAACTTGTAATGAGTATGTAAAGTTTCAAGCCAAGGAAACAAACAATCAGGATGATGAAGATGATTCGAATGGAACAGAGGATACGAACCAGAGTGCTTTTTTGAAGAAGGCTATAAAGCTTGCAAAGAAGAAGGCAGCGAAGGTTGAGTAGAGATAAATTATCAGAATGATGAGTTTTTCAAGACCGAACGATACAAGAATCATGAGCTGTGGAATAAAAATCAACGAATCGCTCAGGTACAAGACATGAGTTACTATATTACATGAACTACCTAGGAGTCACAGAACATATTGAACTACCTCTTGGAAGTTACAATACGCTGTATATGATCCAAAAACAGCTGCAAGTTTGTATCATCAGTCAAAACATCCAACTGACCACCAAGCAATTGATGCTGAGGGTTTGTGGCATAGCTTGTTGAAGGGTTCAACTTGGCCATGAGGAATCTTGCTTGGGAACCACCCTCGTCACAGTCAATGAAACGAGGCAATGGAAATCTGTCCAACAAGATTTCCATGGCCTCCTTTTTGGGGGCCTCCAAGAACGATTTGAAGTGGGCGTAGTCGTCTTGTTCGTGGTATCCTGCCTTACGCCATTCGGCCACCATGGAGCCATGGAAGATGAGAATATGGAAGAAGGTGTCCAAGAGGAGGATTTTATCGTGGCCAAGGGATGCTGAGTCCAACAAGACGGGTTCTGGGTCTGTGTTGGCTTCGCCGTTTTCGTCTATAGCACCGAAACGCTCTATATCGTAGGAAAGTAAACTAGGTTGAATCATCAAGATGGAGTTTGTAGAGTCCTCATGCATGAAGACGTGTCTGACGTAGGAAGTTTCATCCGGGGAGTTGTTGAAGACCTTGATGAATTGGGATCTTCTCAAGTGATACATGAATTGAGGGAGCATGGCATACCTGTGAGCCAATCTGAAGGAGTCAAGGCGACCGGGCGTGAAGACGGCGAATCTCTTACAGTAGTCCACCAAGGTGCGGTCGAGTTGCTTGAGAATGGAGGCGGGCGTGAACACCGAGTGGTTTCCTGTGATTGCAGTGCTCTGTTGTAATTTATTGACGGCTTCTCTTGCCACCACGACCAAGGCCGCTTCCTGGTCAAAACCAAGCTCCAAGCTGGCGATGTCGCTATCGACAACAATGCTGATGGGGATGGTGGTGACACGCAATCTCATTTCACCGTTGGCATGTTGGTAATAGAAGATGAACTGGATGGCGGCATGAGGTAAAGGTCCGGCCGTGGACGAGACGGGAGAGTCCATCTTTTCAAAGTACACTGCGTATGTAGACTGGGGGTTGGCATTGCACATTTTCCAGGCAATGGTGTTACCTTCGCCGATGACCTGGGTGGAGCACATTGGAGCAGCAAATGTATCTGTAGGCTTGATTGGCAAGGGGGAGGCAGTTCCAATCAACCCTTGGACCTTCAATTCTGAAGACACCCTAATTTCCAACAGCGCATTCAAGCCCATTTCCAAGTAGTCTGTCTCGTCCAGTTTCTTGAAGAAATTGATGAAACTTTGCTTGAAGATGGATGTGGAGAAGGAGTCACTCATGACGACAGTTCCACCCGTTTTGTAGCTGATTTCATCCATCTCAAAAAGCCCAACCTGGTCCAAGCTCCCCACAAAGAAACTACACGAGAGCCCCATGGCCAACAAGTGTGCAACCAACTTGCTGAAAAACTTCTTGGACAGTTTGTATAAGGACAAATCCGCTCTTGTTTTGGAAGAAACGTTAGGGCCCAGGGGGAGGGTGGTCTGTAAGGATTTTTCGATATCATTATGAGACCTCAAGGGTTCTTTCAACGGAGTGTTGACGATTTTGCCCGGGCCATACGTACACGCACCACCCATGAAACACAAGATATTACCACCGGTTTGCAGAACAGAGTTGCCCAAGATGGACTTGAGAAGCAACGTGGCCACATTCAAGGCCGCACCCGAACACCGTTCCAGTCTATCGGAGTACTTTGAGTGAGGAAAAGTGTTTGTGACCAAGGATTCAATGATCTTGGTTAATTGGTATTCGACAATGGTCAACGGTTGCAAAAAGCGTTTGCCTACTGATAAGATATTATCGAGGTAGTTTGCAGAGGATGAGGAATGGAAGCGCAGCTTGACGTCACCCAGGAGAAAACCCAAGGACTCCTGTATCTGTTCCAAGGTATACTCCCTTGAACCATTGAAGACATGCAGTTTGTTATCGTTGGAAAGCAAATCGTGGATAAAGACATTCTTTCCGAAGGAGATGAAGCCAACCAAGGCATTTTCGGGGAGAAGACTGAGGGCGATGACCAACGAATCACGCAACGACAGGTATGCGTCCTCAATGTCCTCCACCTCGAAACACGTGTCTACGACGAAGAAGAAGATTGGTGGTAACGGCGCCCCTCTCCCGGTAACGTACTCAACGGTGGAGCCCTCTGGCGTCAAGTGCGGCGACAACACCGTCTGCCCAGCAGCATCTTGCTGGTACATGTAGATGGGGTTGGACTTGTTGGAGGACAGGCAGAACGGACAAGTCCACACCTCTCCGTTCAATTGGACGTATGGGTTGAGGATGGATCGGCATTGGCGACACAGTGACATGTATTCTTTGGGCATTACTTTGACTGTTGATTTGGTGTTGAGGGGGGTATAGAGCGCGCCCATTGGGATGATATTGCGTTGGTGTTGCATTTTGGACCGTGGAAGGGTATTCCATGTGAGGCGGACCCCGTCTTGGTCTTCTCTGGCTTCGAAGAACTCCATGTGTTGAGAAAAAAAAAGTCTCCAAACTAAACTGACACCACGAAAGAGTGTGTGAGTTTAGGGAGAGTCTAGGGAGAGTCTAGGGAGAGAGTTTGTATTGGAAAGTTGTAGTGTGAGTACTACGAGTGATTAAGTAAATAATGAAATACCTCTATAATATAGAAGTAAATGTACTGAGAAATATGCTAAACCAGAAAAGGATTACTTGCTTCTGATCTAAATACAATTTCTTATCAAGGTCTCAATACAGAAGACTACTTTTCTTATCAAGTATACATGGTAACCATAATTGTGATCTGGAATCACTGATCTGGAATTACTGATCTGGAAATTTGTGATCTGACATGTGATTAAGAAATTATGTTCAAAATTTAATTGTAAACTGTGAATTCCAATTATAATTATTCTTTTCTTTTGAATAATTTATAATGTTTAATTGAAATGTAATAACTACAATAAATTGATTTTATGAAGAAGACAACGAATTAACAATTTTCAATACAAAATTTGCAGAATAATAACAATTTTATTACAAATTATGAAGAATACTAATTTCAATTACAAATTATGAAGACTGATTTTACTTACAAAGTACAGAATAATAATTTACTTACAAAGTACAGAAAAATTTCATTCACATTACAACGAAACTACAACTCACTCATTATAGTTTCTAGATTTTCTGGTACGAAAAAACTATGTTCATCCGTCACAACTCCACACTCACGTACGCAAATCGAATACTAACCCCCAAACACTACCCAGCCATACAAACAGCCCGAAAAGCACTCTCAGAAACATCCCCAATTATACCAATCGAGGAATTCCGAAAGAAATTTGGCAACTATGAGTTTGGAGCCGCGAAACGGTACCCCACGCCGATGATTCTCGAAGGACAGATCACAAGCATACGTAAAGCAGGAAGAGGGATGCTATTTGTAGATATAGAAAACAACGGGTCAAGTACACAGGTGATGGCAATGAACAAACTCATGTCGCTTGAGAAAGGGGAATTCGAAGAGATGCATGAATTTTTCAAGCCCGGAGATGTTGTTGGCTGTCATGGGTACGCATCGCGCACCCAGGTGGGAGAGCTAAGCTTGAAGTTAGACAGGCCGGTGCAGATGTTGGCGCCACGGGTGACGGGAGTTCCCAACAAGGTGATTGATAAGAAGCTTATCAACGGTCAGAGGGTAATGGACTACTTGGTGAACCCGAGTAGTCGGCGTGCAATTCAAATTAAATCGTGGGTGATCCAGTCCATCCGGCTGTATTTTCTTGCACGGGACTTTTTAGAGGTGAACACACCGATTTTGGCTGGGAAGGGCACTGGGGCGAATGCGACTCCGTTCAGCACCAAACTCAAGGGAAGCCGGGAGGAAGAGTACTTTTTGCGTGTGGCGCCGGAGCTCTGGCTCAAGAAGATGGTTATTGGAGGATTTCACCGAGTGTTTGAGATCGGAAGCAACTTTCGCAACGAGGGAATCGACTCGACGCACAACCCGGAGTTTACGACATGCGAGTTTTACCAGACGTTTCTTTCGCTAGACGATTTGATGAGAATTACGGAGGAGTTGTTTGGGCAGATAATAATTGATTTGGAGGCGAGAGGCGTAGCGCAGACGCAAGTCGCGGCCATGAAACAGCCGTTTCCGCGGTACGAGTTTATTCCCACGATCGAGGCACGGACCGGACGGAAAATGCCCCCAGAACTCAGCTCCGAGAGCTTGGTTGCGTACTTTCACGCAACAAACACCGATTTACCGCCTGACTTGTCGATTGCATCACTTTTGGATAGGTTGAGCGGTAGATATCTTGAGACGATCTCGGAAGAAAATGCCAACATTCCTGTGTTTATCTACAACCAACCTGCGGCGCTCTCGCCTCTTGCCAAGTCAGAAATGACAAGGTACGGTGATCGCGAGTATGAAATTTCCTTACGGTTTGAAGTGTTTATTAACGGGCGGGAATATGTCAATTCTTACGAAGAAGAAAATTCCCCGGTAAAGCAACACGAAAAGTTTATTGACCAGCAGAGGCAGAGGGACGTGCACGCCAACGATGAGATGTTAGTGCCTGACTGGGAGTACGTTAAGGCGATGCAGTACGCGTTACCGCCCACGGGGGGGTGGGGCTGCGGAATCGATCGGTTGGCCATGCTTTTTGCCGGCGAGGAAAGAATCGATAGGGTCTTACCTTTTGGTACTATACGAGATGTAAAAAGACAGTAGTTATTTGCAGCCAATTACAAAAGATAAAAAATAATTTCATATATCCGAAAACTTTTCTAAATCTTCTGAAAACAAAGTAAACCTACTGTATTGATACGAGATCAACGTTTCATAAAGTCGAATCCTAAGCAATGCCTCATATTCTTCACCCCACCGAAAGCCTTAAATTTTTCTATTTATAAGCGTCTTTGCGTTCGCTCGTCTTAATTATGCCAAATACGGAAAACAATTACAACAACATAGGGAGCACGTAGATTGTATCATCTGTCAGAAACCTCCTCAGTTGAATACATAGAACGCCACTCTACAATCGCCTGCATGTCCTCCGGATAGTAGTATACACGCTTAAAAATATTACTTCGTCCCGCCATCTTTTTCACACAGACGATTGTTTCAAAGAGAAAACATTGACTCGATTGAAGCTTTTTTGTCCTTTTTTTTTTTTTTTTTTTCTCTCTCTTTGATACGTGTTATAGCTATGAGAAAGATCTGGTCTCTGAGGAAAGAGAAGGATAAACGCAAGAGTTTATCGAGTGGCACCGTCTTCCAAGGCCAATTAACACATGAGTATGGATATGATCATTCCACGTATAATGAAGGGGTAACAGACACGATTCTGGAACACGAGTTCCCCGACGACCATTCCACGTTGGGGATTTCTGAACAACACAGCAAAGGGATTTCTGAACAACACAGTAAAGTGTTTTCTTCTCAAACATCTGTTAGCAACATGAGTGTGTCTAGCACGTCAACGGCTGGAATACCTGGTACAAGCGGTGCGGCAGTTGGTGCAACGGTGGCCGCAGCCACGGCTGCACCACCCAGCAGTGGAGTCAGGTATTTACCATCATCGGGATCCGCCAGAACAGTGGCGGCACTTTCACGGGCGGATTATGATTCCAAAGTAATCAAGAACTCGTGGCTTAATGTGATAATAAACCTGCACACCTTGAACGAGATCAATGAACAAAGCATGAAGATGTACCGTGCCGAATTGAAGGGATCGCACTTGTACTTATATAAGCCGCCTGGTGGGCTTAATGTTCGCAGTTTCAGGCTTGGGGGCGACGACACAGCTAGCCAGACCCCGCTGATACTTGAACACAGCGTCAGTAACAATAGCATTGCATCCTCCCTTGCTCTGAAGCCTTTACATACGATTACACAGATACCCAAGCAAAACAACCCGTTGGATTTGTTTATTCAACCACCACAACCACATATGGACGACATCGCCTCGTTGCCGGGAACCCCAGGCTCCGAAGTGTTCAAGCACCACAATGGCTCCAACCTTACGATTCACGAACCTTCTACTCCTGGTGCTCCTTCCGACTTTTCTCTGGCTTTGGAGTACAATATCACTTATTTCGATACTACTATACCTCACCCACACCTTAATTATGATTTTGACTTACATCAGTTTTCTCCATCCACGGCCTCCATCTCCTTGGCGTACCTGGCCCCTCAGCAACCCCAGAATCAACATCTTTCCAAGTCCGCCCAAAAGTCCCGCTCAAATACCGTGGAGGCTTTGGTGCACTTTTTCCTTTTCAGCACAGATGAAAACGACTCTTCTTCTATCAACCTGATTCTAAGCACAATGCCGATTTTGCCAAAGTTTGGCAAGATATTAAAGTTGATTTGCAACCTTTTGGTTTCGATCTTTGCGGGCTCTTTCAAGGGCGACTACAACCTCAAGATCATTTGTTCGAGGGTCTTGGACTTGCTTTATCATGTTGAACAAGACTTTAATGGCTATTTGTTAAAGTCGGACATTGCTCCGTACATCTTGAGAATCTTGGAGATTCTCTCGGAACAGTTGGAGAAGCCTTCCGAGGATGAGAATTTTCAACTGGAATTGAACAGAATCAACGATTTCAAAACTTCGATGCTTTCCAAGCAACAGAACTTGATTGAGTTGGTCACAAACAATCAGTTGACTCCGTCAGACACCTCTCCTTTGCACGACTTGAACTCAACCACTTTTATGAATGACATTAATTTGTTTGACTTTGCCCAGACCATCAGTGCAATCGATTTAAAGTTTTTCAACAACTGGAACTCTAACATTGACAAGTCGTTGTTGCTTTACCTGTCAATCAATAATTCCTTTGACGACGTTCCTTCAAGTTCCTCATCAATGTCGGACTTCTTCTACAAGAAAAATCCTTTAATTTTTAACAATGACCACCACATTCATTACTTGTCAAGACTTTTGGTGAACCATTTGTTTGTTGAATCTTCTCCAAGCTTGGTCAACCCTACTGCTCATGGCAGTCCCCTCACCACAAGTAGCCCTACCGCCACCACCCCCATCAGTAAGTTGAGCCTGGCTGTTTTGGAACGCAAGGCCAGGTTGTTGGAAAAATGGATCGATTTGGGTTGTTTGTTGGACAAGTCTGGTAACATGTCTTCGTGGCTCGGGATCTCCTCCATTATCTTGTCCCAACCTGTTTTGAGACTCAACAAGATTTGGTCCTTGGTTTCTCCAGACTATATCAAGTTGCTTAAGAATGATTGGTCTCCTGTTTTGTTTGAATTGGATAGAAGATACTTGGCCAATGGCTCTTTGACTTCGCAATCTGAAAAGACTGACGATTCAGCGGCAGGTGATGGCGACGTCAGCTCAAAGGATTCCTATCATATCATGGCTCCCCGTGGTTTGGGTAAAATCTATCCAAAGGAAACGGTCATTCCTTACTTTGGTGATTTGGTTATTAATAACGTGGCCCTGGCCACAGCCAACTTGTTGGAATTGGAATCCATCTGGAGAAGAATCAACTATTCTTTTAACAGGTGGAACGATTACTTGGCTAACTTGGCTAACTACAAGATGATCATCAAGTATAACGATGATGTCTTGAGACGTTATGACTCCATGGGCTTCATCTTTTCTAACGAAAGTTTGAACCAGGTTTTATATTTGGGTGTCAATAATGACGATGCTAAACCTTTACCAACAACCTATAAAGATGAGTCAAAGGATTTAGTCAAACCTGTCAAGGTTGATACCACAGAATTGAAAAACAAGTTGATTAGATTGATCGAGTTGAACTGTGATTCCATCAACTTGGAAAAAATCATGAAACTCTCCTTGGCTTTGGAACCTGATTTACCTGAAGCGTACTTGAAATTCCCTCAATTCCAATCCCAATCTCAATTTTCTCAAACTCATTTAAATCCTGACCTCCTCAGACATAGAAATTTGAGCTCCTCCAATATTTCTATTCATTCAAATGATTCATCGGTTTCCGTTGGCAACAATCTGATACACAGTTATAACGCTGGTACTACAGGTAGTTCTAATGCTTCCGGCTCTCAAGCTAACTACGATGACATTAATCCTAGCTCAAAAATTCCAACTTTCAACAATCATTACTTTAGAATTAACTTGAGCAAGTATGACGAGTTGGTGCTGACCACAGGAGTAAACCCAAATCATCATGAAAACAAGGTCCATTTGCAACAAATATTGGACCCTTCATTGAATAAGCACAATTATTTCATTGACGAAGACTTGACGTTTAGAATCGATGATTTCGTCAGCGATATCGACACCAACAATTCAAACACAATTAATACTTTGGATGACGTTGACAATGTTGTTGATGATGAAGATGATGTTCCTGGCTTAGGGATAGATGTCGATGATATTTTGAATTCTGATAAATTCAACAACTTCACAATATCTCCAAATCCAAACTCTAAAAAGGCTGATGGTACCAATTCAAAAAATAACAGCACTACTACTGCAACAACATCTCCAACTAATAACGGCAACAACAACAATGGTATCAATAATGCCACTGCTGCTTCTGCAGGTTCAGGAAGTGGTTCCACCTCGGGCAATAACGCCAAGAAACCAAATAGTTATAGTATGATCTCAACTGATTATTCTAACGGTGTCAACGAGCCGACCTTCAAGTATATCCCAAAGTATGCCAGTGTTGATAAGTTGATCGATTTGTTATTAATTGAATCAAAGTATTTTGATGAAAACATCACCTTGGACTTGAATGAATACAGGTTTGTTTTCCTCTTGAACTACAACTCATTCATTACAACAAAAGACTTGTTGGATAGACTTGCTCATAGATTTATCAATTCTGGTAATGCGGTCATCTCTGTCATGAAGAAGTTATACATTCTTCGTAACACCGAAACATCAAACCGTAACTCTACAAGCGGCTACCCACAGCCTGTGTACTTGGGAATGGAATTTCCTAACTGGGCTTTGGATACTGATGTTGACTTGAATGAATTGGGTGAAGTTGATTATGAATTATTACTCAAAATCCAAATCAATATCTTGAAAGTGTTGATTGTTTTGGTCAACAATTTTTACTACAACTTTGCTCTTGACTTGGCTAATAAAGCAATTTTAATCAAGTTATTGAAGTTGTTCAGTAATGAAATCTTACAGTGGTACAACTCAAAGAAGATCGACTCTACCTTGGAAAAATCCTTTGAAAGTTTGGTAAACTACTACAAGAAATTGAAGAAGTTATTTGTCAAAAAGACTTATAGACCAATTGAAGTGCTGAAGTTTGATGAATATTTGATCAACGAGTTTAGATTTAGCAACTCTTTACACGAAGTGCCAATGAATAGAAACTTACCTGGGCATAAGAATGTGGCTAAGATTGAAAAGTTCTTGCACAAATTCAACAAACTTTTAGCTGTCTTTTACAAGGGTATTAAAGCAGAAGACTGGGTCAAGATTTATAAGATCTTGGAAAATTCTTTTGAGAGCAACTCTTTGTTTGAATTTAACTTACAAAAGAATACAACTGCTGACGAGAATTTAATTGTTTCTAACATATTCAATTTGTTTGAATCATTAGTTGATCCACAAGAAAAACAACTCATCTTGAAGAAGTTCCCATTGGTTTTCCGCAAGTTGTTCAAAATTTATTTCAAGTTTAGAACTTATTTGTTGGTTCAATTGACCGATTTGAGCATTACCGTGGAAGAGAGGTTGGACAGAATGAAGACTTTATTGATCATGGTTCAAATATGTAAATTGAAGATGAGTGAAAATCAATTCGTCTTTGAGGGATCGAAAGATTGTATTCCTTCTTGCATTGAATCTGCAATTGCAAATGTTATATACTCACCCGAGTCTAGACTTTTCACAAACTTGTGGACTAAGGCTGCAACATCCTTGCACTCAGAAAATGTGACCAATACCACCGATGCAGCCGCTCCAAGCTACGATGACTTGAAACTGTTACTTCCATTGTACATTAGCTACGATGACTTGCAAAGTCCGGAGCCATTGTTACCATGCTTCGGTTGGATCATTGAACTTTTACTTGAAACTAACAAGAGTTCAAGTTTTTACAGAGACACTGTTAACTTCAACAAGAGATACTTAATATTCAAGATCATCAAGGAGTTGGGCGTTGAAGACCCAGATTCAGCTGCAGGTGATCTTGAATTCAGCTACCATGATAGTCGCGAATTCGACTTCTTATTAAACTTAGATGAAACATTAATTAACCCTCAAAGTTTGCGTGACTTTACCTTCTTAGATAGAGATAAGGTTAAATTATTCAGAACTGTTTTACGTGATCAACGTAAAATTTTGATTCTTGATAACAAGAAAAAGATGTTGAAAGATAGCCGTGAAGTTTTGGCTTTCAATAACAGTGTTAACCAAGGACTCGTGTCTACTGCTACTTCTTCGGTGAATCTCGGTGCGGCAAGTAACTCGAGTAATCAATCATTGAATAAGAAATCTTCGAGCTCATCTTTGAGAAGACAATCATTATCATACAAATCAAACTCATCATCTAGATTCAAGATCAGTGGTTTATTCAACAAGTCTCGTCCATTCTCATTAAATGTTTCCGGATTGGGCAACAACTCAGAAAGAATAATAAGCTCTAGAGAGTTGCCTTCACCAGAGACTCAGGTGGATCAAAAGCAAAAACCATTTTTGATCATTTCTTTAAAAAACAAAAAGATTTTCCCCGTCTATTTGATGCCTTTATGCTTCAAGATTGACTCAGAGACCACAAATGACGATTACTTTTTCCAAGCACCATCGGAAAGTGATTTGAATGACTGGATGGTTAAATTGAACTATGCTAATAGACACTGGTTCTACTCTAGATCTCTCAATCTCAAAGCACATTACAGCTACACAACCTTCGGTGTCCCCATTTTTGTTGTTTGTAACCGTGAAAACTCAGTGGCTCCTAAAATATTGACACTGATATTTGAATTCATTGAAAAGGAAGGACTTAAGGATGTTGGTATTTACAGAATCTCTTCATCACTCACGGAACTTGCTAATATCAAGAATATGATTGACAAGACTGGATCTATCAATTTCGAAGAAAGAGGTTATGACGTCCATACTTTGACTAGTATTGTAAAATCCTACTTTAGAGAGCTACCAGATGCATTGTTGACCGACAAGGTGATCGACTTGTTGTTCACAATCAAACAAAATCAAGAAGACGAGGATGATTCCATCATTGATAAATACTCGGATGCCTTGAGACAATTACCAATGGTCAACTACCATACATTGCGTCTTTTGGTTAAGCATTTGAAGAAGATTTCATCTAATTGTGAAGTAAACAAGATGACTACTTCGAATTTGGCTACAGTAATTGGACCTGCATTGACAGAAGCAAGTTCGTTGGATTCCTTAATCAACAATTTTGGATTCATGAATTCTATTATGGAAAAATTGATCAACAGTTATGAACAAGTTTTTGAACCAAAGGAGGTTCCATATATCGCTCCATCTCCAATTAAAGATGTGATCTCCACCACCGGAAATGTGAAGGAAATCGACCCTATTCGGGAGGAGTAAGCAAACAATTATTTTTTTAGGTTGTACTTTTTTATAATTCATTTTATACTTTATTAATACTTTTATTGTTTTTTCATTTCACACGTTGTAGGCGTAATATTATCCGTTAATGATTAACAAAAAATCTTATGTTTTGTGTATTTGCAGCCAAAACGCACATGCGTTTAAGGGATAGCCGTGGGTATTAATCGCCAGAGACTACTCTTTAAAAGACGGAAATCAAGAGAAAGTAACTTTGTAACAGGAGAGCGATCCCAGTTCATTAGCCGCTTCCACGTTCACAAAAAAACTATTTTGGATAAGTATAGAGAGATGGTTCGATTTTTCTTTACAGAGTATTTGCAATAAATAAACTTTCAGGTTTTAGATTACCATAATTACTCCGCATATACAAAATTCTTCTAAATATATGTTTAATAGCATATAAAAGAAAAATTTTAAACGTTATCAAGATAAAAACGTCAACACTGCATGGAAGAGCGCAACATCGTTACACAAACATCAAAAAGATTAACTAGAAAGGAAAGATGGCAAACCGAAGTCTGGAGTTCCACCAAGAGTTCCGAAGATGTCACCAACGTAGTTAGTTGGAGCGTAGGTGGAACCGTTCTTGTAAACGGAGTCCCAGTTAGAAACAATGTCGTTAACGAATGGGTAACCAGCGTGGACCAAGTTGTCTAACGAAGCTTGAATACCGCCTTGATCGACATAAGTAGCAAAAGCCACGGTCTCGTTAGCCATGTTTGCAGGAGGTCTAGCCAAGTCAGAAATAGTTCTCATAACGACAACTCTTTCGTAGTTGACAATACCAAAAGTGTGCATTCTAACAAGAACTTCCAAGGAAGCATTGTCTTCTTGAGCAGTAGCACAGTAAGTGGAAGAACCGTTGGTCATGACCAGGGAGAAGTGAGAGAAGTAATCACTCAAGACATTACCCGTGAAGTAATTGTCGGAAGTGACAGAATCACAAGCAAGGGCCTTTGGAGAGCCCTTGGCAGCATCGAATTCGTAGTTAGCCTTGAAAGCAGCGTTATCGGAACCGTTGTTGAATTGAGCCTCGTTATCTTGGGCCAACTTCAAAGCTCTGTTACGCAAGTTTTCGTTCAATTCGAAGACTTCAGAACCGTAGACAGTCAGTGGGTAAGTGTAAGAATCGTTGGTTCCGAAAGGAACGTAACCAGTGGTCCATTCTGGGTTGGTGTTGACGTAGTCACCGTAACCAATTTGGTATTCCAAACCACCTTGAACAGCGTACTTAGCGAAAGTGGCAGAACCGTAAGTAGTGTATTGAGGTTCACCACCAGCAATACCAGCTTGCAACCAGTAAGTGTTGGAGAAGTCAAATTGTGGGTTCATGGCAAATGCAGACAAAGAAGAAGCAGCATTGATTTCACCTTCACCAAGAGTAACTTGACAAACTTCGTAGTTATCAGTACAGTGAGCAACAGGATACACTGGAGACAAACCTGGGAGAGTGAGGTTTTGAGTGAATTTCAATGGAGAGTTTTGTAACCATGGGTCTCTTTCAAGTTCAAATAATGACATGATAACAACCTTTGGCTGATAAGTAGCACTTGGCTTGTAGTTGACTGGAGCAGCAGACTCATCACGCTTGTTCAAAGGTTGTCCCAAGACAATCAGAGAAAAAGAAGAAATAAAGGAAATGGTACTAAGAAACTTCATCACTGGAGAAATGAATAAACGGAATTTACTGTGAATTTATACCGCTGCATGACGAGCATCAATAAGGTACTTAAACTGATCATAAAGTAGGCTTGAAAGCTTCCAAATAATATTCTTTTACAGAATTTCTAAACGGTCATCTAGTGTGAGCAATATACAATGGGCTTACGGCAATTTGTATTCTTCGTAATGTAACACATAGTGAATAATAAACAGAAATCTTATTAATAGACCAACTGATCATGGCCTAGGCATCGGAAGATAGGATCGGCTCTCAAATTGGTGGCTTATTGCTTCTTTCCAGTTCAGCCTCAAGAATAACCCGGATAAAAAAGTGCGCGCACGCGTGACTTCAACTCAAATTTCAAAACCCTTTGAATGACAACAGCTCCAAAAAGAAGTGCCGAAGACGATCCTCGGGACGAGGATGGCGCACGTGTACCAATATCTGTTTCGCAATTAATGAGTAAGGGTGTAGGTGATAAACGTAGAAGAGTGATGATGACTCAAGGTAAAAATGACGGAGAGAGTGACGGAGAGAGTGACGGAGAGAGTGAAAGAGAGAGTGACAGTGAGAGTGACAGCAATAGTGACACGGATCTCGAGCTCGATGATTCGAGTCCTGCAAAAGCTGGTGTGATTGAATCGATATCATTGAGAAACTTCATGTGCCATGATGCGTTTGATATAAAGCTAGGACCTCAAATTAACTTTATCATAGGGAGAAATGGTTCTGGGAAAAGTGCCATCTTGACAGGTTTATCCGTCGGATTAGGTGCAAAGGCGACAGATACCAACCGAGGTAGCTCTATCAAAGCATTAATCAAAGATGGGAAATCCATGGCTAAAACATCGATTGTTCTTGCTAATGAAGGGTCAGATGCTTACAAGCCAGAAGAATACGGCAATCGCATAACCATAGAGAGAAAGATCCAACGCGTAGGTGCTAGTTCTTATTCCATAAAGTCCCTGGATGGACGAATCAAGTCTACCAAGAAATCCGTATTGGATGAAATACTCTACAAATTCGTTATCAGTATTGACAATCCATTGGCATTTTTATCTCAAGACAAAGCTAGACAATTTTTGTCGCAAAGCACGGACAAAGATAAGTACAATTATTTTATGCAAGGTTCGCGCATCTATGACATAATATCAAACTACGAAGACTCAAGAGATGATATCGAAGCAATCGTGAATAAGGCTGAAGAAGCTCAGAAACAATATGACGCTATCAACAAGATTTATGCAGAATCCAAGTTGATTTTTGATCGTTATAAAGAATCTGATTCCTTACAAAAGCAATTAAAAGTACTCCACGGAAAAATCTTTTGGTACAATGTGCAAGTTATTCAAGGGAAAGTTAACAAGTACCAAACTGCCAATCGTGATACTCAAGCAAGCATTGATAATCTTAACGATAAAAACATAGAGATTGAAAAGTCTAGTAAAGAGTACAATGAAAAATTATCAGAGTATAAACTTTTGGAAGAAGAAACAAAGAGTGCTCAACAAGAGAAAGAGACACAAAGAGACGAGGAAAACAATAAATACAATGATGTTAAGGCGACGATGAAAGAAAATATAAAAGAACTTAAAGATAAAGCTAGTGAAGTGAAGGAGCTACAGGTAAACATAAAGAAGGCCGAAGAAGACATCATAGAGGAACAGGTGCGCATAGATGAAATTAATGGTCAATCCAAAGAAGCTTTGAGAGATACGTTGAATCAGTTGAAAGAAAACTCTGAACTCTTGGAGGAACAAAAAACTACTGAACGAAGAAAAAAAAAAGAATTCGAACGTGAACCCACTGAACTTCGTGAGGTTGATGCCCAAATCAGCTCCACAACAAACGATCTCAATTCTTTAAAAAAAAAGCTAGAAGCTTTAAATAAATCTCAAAATGACCAGTTTGTTCCTTGGGGTTCAAGAATGAAAAATGTTTTGAATGTAATCAACAATAATCGTAATTGGCACACCAAACCAGTCGGTCCCATAGGCTCCTTGTTGAAGGTAAAAACACAATACAAGGACTGGACCAAAATGCTAACAACTGTTTTAGGAAAGAGTCTTGACTCTTTTCTTGTGTCTGATTCTCATGACAGAGAAATGTTAGTTCAGATACTTGAACAGTTTGGAATTGAAAAGAAACACAATATTATTGTGAGGCGGTTTGAATCCTTCGATTACTTAAAGCCAAACGGTCTCACAACTGTTGTTGATTTGCTAGAATCCTCCAATGAAAACGTTATCTATACGCTCATCGATATTAATAACATCGAAAGAATTGCTATAACAAATAGGAATGAAATCGAAAGGGCTTTGTCTACTGCTAATGTCTCAGCTACTTTGAGCTTCGTAAACTTCAAATCTGGCCAAAGAGCACTGAAATCGGGAAACACAACTCGTTTTGACCCTGTGTACTATGCCACCACCGAACTACCTAAGTTTTCCACGGATTCTGTTTCATTATTATCTCAAACAGAAGAGATTAAACGGGATATCAATCATTTGGACAAGTCTTTGGAAGATCTCAAGAAGAAAAGATCAAATATCAATTCAGCTAGAAAGAATAGAATCGATACCAGTGAAATGAGAATTCAAACTATTATCACGTCAATCGAGAACAACGACACTAAAATACGTGAAATAGAAAACAAGCTTAAAGAAGATGGTAATTTCACCAAGATCTTAACTCTTAGATCTCAAATTGACAATTTCAAAAGTCAAATCGAAAGATTGAATTCAGTATCTGAATCGCTAACATCAGAAATCAAACAAATCAAAAAGACAAGGGATGATCTTCTTCAAAAAAGGGAAGCTTTAGACCGGGAGTTAAACGAGCTTTCTAATACTCTAGCAAAGCTAAATGAGCATATAAAGGATCTTCAAGTTGATATTGAAGCTAATAATGAGCAGAAAAGAATCAATCTTATGGAGATAAAGTCTTTAGAGGAGAACATAACAAAGTATCAGTCGAAAATTAAAGAAGGTTTACTGGCACTTTCAAAGGCTACTGAACTAGCTGAGAGTAAATGTGAAAGACTGGAGGTACAAATAAACACAGACGACACAGCGGAATCCATCGGAAAGGAATATACCGATGTTCAAAGTCAATTTAGAAGACTCCAACAGGAATTAGGTCGTCCACTTTCCGAAGTAGCGAAAGATGTTAGTACTAATTATAATAAAAAGAAGAGAGCCATGGATACTTTAAAGAAATTGAAAACGCTGGTTGAAAGATTGGATAATGAGTTAAAAGGTCGTTTCAACTCTTTGACTGTCACCATTGATTCCAATACTCTTGATGCTCTGCGTACTTTTGAGAATTGTTTAGAAATGAGAGGTTTCAAAGGTACACTTTCTTTTATGCATAAGGAAAATGAACTAACTTTGTTGGCAAGGACAAGACCAGATGACCAGCAGAGAACCATAGAGTCTTTGTCTGGAGGTGAAAAGAGTTATGCTCAAATTGCTTTATTGCTTTCTATCTGGAAAGTCATGGATTCTAGAATTCGTGGATTGGACGAGTTTGATGTCTTTATGGATTCGGTTAACCGTTCAATTAGTATTAAGTTGCTCTTAAGCGAATTAAGACAGTATCCAAAGTCGCAAAGTATCTTTATCACACCTCAGGATATCGCTGTTGTAGGCGATTTAGAAGGGAATGATGTCAAAATTCATAAAATGAAAGCTCCTCGCAATGACTAGGTATATTGCAACATACGCTATAAATTTACGATACGTACAATAATTTACAAAACTAGTAGAGTCCTTCTCCCACGTTTTAATTCTAGCCTAACTTCAAAAAAAAATGTATTAAATACAGCTATACTTATCATACTTAAGAACTGCCCATTCGTTCTCGTTACATAATTCATTCTTTCCTTTGATAACATAGGAATACTTGTCAAAGTCAACATTACCTTCCACTGGGAATGGTAAATGGTAACTAAGTGGACCAATATCAATATTAATTACACCTGTAACCGTATAAGTAAATGAACCAATGTTAATATAATCCCAGATGGAATTTTTGTCTGAGGTACTTGTACCCGAACTTGCGTTAGCACAAGTGAGAATAGCAGCAGCAATAGGAATAATCAGTAACTTCATTTTCAATGCTGATTATTGAGTAAAAACTGTCACTTTTATACTCCTGACGGGGCCTAGAATTCAACGATAGAACGACGTATATGTCTAACCATTTGTCCTCCTCATATGAAATTTCAACTTAATAATACAATGCATGTGTTCATAGCTGAGCTCTATACCCTGGTGCTCATGTGCCTATATGCATAAAGGTAGTTGTTATACTACGGGTTATCCCGTTAAAATTCTATTTCGGGGAGGAAGCATGCAAAAGAAGAATTACCCGCTGAAAGACCATTTATCATGTTCCTCAAGCATCCTTTGATTGTTGCTATGGTCCACTTTTCCGACGGCCTTAAAAATCCCTTATCTAATCATTTTTGATATATTGAACTATTTTCTGACATCACTGACAACCAATTGACAGGATCATTCTAAATTTCTTCTTTCGTATTTCAATAATGTAGCTATTGACTGCAGTCACTTGTGATGAATAGTTCAGTGGAAAATATTCACCCTGTTTATGGATTAAAGAAATCAGATGATTGCGAAATTAAGATTTAGAATCCGGTATAATGTCAATCCCGAACACGAATGATAATTAAAGACTGAAATTCTCAGTTAGCTATTTCGTCATCAAGAAATATTTTAGCAAGTTAATTATTTTTAGATTCTAATAGGAGACTAGGATATAGAAAATAAATTGCGGAACACCGAGTTAAACCAAACAATTGTAATTTGAGCATGTGTCAAATAATGATTGCACAAAAGAACTGTCAAGTATTGGGTTAGGTAAGCTGAATAGCTTGTACTACTTGATTGTATAGTGTTTACAGTTGTTAGAAACTTATTTATTGTTCCGTAGACTAAAAGGTACTTTCTTCCATCGGTCTATGACCCCCATCTTCCTCTTTATACGCGCTAGAGCAAATATTACACGATATACCAGAAACGTATAATAGCATAACAATCTTGCAGGTTCTCATCGCTCTTTCTCTCCTCGGCAGAGACAGGCTCACTCAGAGCTGACCTAAGGTTACACAAACCGCGAGTCCCTAAAAGAACACTTTTGTCAATTTAATAATTGTTGTTGAACTAGTGTTTATGCATAGAAAATTGAATATTCGATTTTTTTTGGTTTACTAGCTAAATGAATGATATGCTGGATTGAATAGAAAAGGTGACGTCGGTACAAATATCAATCCCTACAAAGTTGTTTTGAAACCGCCAAAAAGAGCTCCCGAGATGTGTGCTTTAAGCTCGAATTTATAGAGTGATCCACAGGTTAGTTTATCTCAAAATTTTTTGAAATAAACAACTTCAAGATATGAATTATTTCTGTTTATGATAAGTGTTTTTATTGAATGCATAGTCATACCTCTAACAAGACTAAGTTACCATGTAAAACAAATTATACAGAAACCTAAACATATACAATACCACAATAAGTCAATAGCTGACATTTAAATTAATCACCCATTCATCCTTTGAAGTAAAAAAGCAGCGTTGCCCTTTTTCTGCGTGTTTTCGAGGTCATTTTAAATTTTGCAGCCAAACAAAATCTTGTTGCATAATGCAAAACCAAGTGAATGAGTAAAGATATTATGAACAGTTATTGTAAATTTCTAGTACATAATGCTTTACCATGTGTTGCATACTTCAACATTAAGGGTATACTGTGAATAATTATTTTGCCTGTTTCTTCCAGTAAATATGACAGTATAAAAGTCAACTTTGCTGCGAATAAATTTACATTTATTTATCATGGTTTCAATTACAAGAAAGTTGAAATTAATGGAAGCATATAATGCTTCCCCCGTT
>JAKTTX010000031.1:0-83835 GCA_030560575.1 Kodamaea fungicola | reverse complement strand
AAGTCTGGTAATTAATCCAGCAGGGTCAATTGATAGCGATATCAATTGAGGTGTAACTCTTTACAGCAGATATGGACCAATCTCTTAGTCCTTATGTATTTAGTATCTAGGTCTAATTATCTATGGGATTAGATAGGTAAGAGCTTCTGCCCTCCTAGCTAGATAATCTGTGTTCTTATATATTCAATAGGTGGCTTCATATGGGAATTCACCCCTATTCCAATGCGGCCCCAATCAGCCCATTTGATGAGGCGTCAAGGATACCCCTCATGGGAAGGGGGTTTGTAGCCGATTCCTCCTTTTATGAGACTCTTAGGGAGAGTCTCGCTAGGAAGGACGATATTATACAACAAATTCAACAAAAACGGTTTAGTGGTGTAGCGGCTATCACGTTTCCTTCACAAGAATATATTTTGAAGACGGAAAAGGCCCCGAGTTCGATCCTCGGCTAGATCATTTTTTGAATTATTTTTTTGACTACAATTGCATCATTTTGTGGATGAAATAGTAATGCATAGTTAGTATATATTGAATAAAACTGTGACCTACAATATTAAATTCTGCCACACAATTCAATGAATCTGATGTTAGTGGTTCGTTCAAAAACTGTGGATTCTGTTTAAATACACAGGAAGAAGCGAAATTAGTAGGTAAATGGAAAATAGTAAATTGGAGCTTCTGTTTTCATCTATAGAGAAGGAGACTGAAAAACAGGTGTCGAATGTGTTTCTTCGGATTAATTCAATCGAAGAAGCAATTGAACAAGCGGAAAAGGTTATTAAATCGACGGGGTTAGAAGAGAAGAGAAGTTTAATAGTCAAAGGGTCTATTTTATCCAGTTTCCCAGATATCGATTTGAAACAATTGGAGTATTTTAGAGATGAAGACGGAAATTTAGATAAAGGTAACGTTTGGAAACAAACATGGACGCTTTATATTTTAACAGCAGTGTCTGCGTTAAGCGGTACAGTTCAAGGAATGGATGAAGCTGCAATTGGAGGAGCACAATTATACTTTCCCAGGTACTATGGAATTGGGGGTGATTCGTCATACGATGCTAGTATGTTAGGAATAATTAACTCGGTTCCTTACTTAGGTGCTGCAGTAATTGGATGTTGGTTAGCGGTTCCATTTAATTCATACTTGGGCAGAAGGGGGACTATCTTTTGGGCCAACTTGGTTGCAGGGATAACTGGTTTGTGGCAAGCATTCAGTCCGAATTTTAAAGTTTTGATTGCAGGCAGGTTGATAATGGGAATTACACTCGGAATGAAGTCGTCAACAGCACCTATATTTTCTGCCGAATCCACACCAACTCGAATCCGAGGCTCCCTAGTTGTGTTATGGCAAGTGTTTGTTGCATTTGGCGTGATGATGGGATCTGTTATGGGAATTGCGTTTATGAATGTGGATGAGAAAACCAATTGGAGATATATGCTTGGGTCTATATTCCCACTTCCACTATTTATCTGTGGGTTTGTATATTTTGTGCCAGAATCACCCCGTTGGTTAATTCAAAAGGGTAAATACAAGGAGGCATTCAAATCATTTGAGAGGTTGCGAAAAACCCAACTTGAGGCAGGACGGGATTTTTATTATTCATACTCATTGATTGAGCTTGAAAATAGAAGCATATCTAATCAACTGTGGTTTGATCAATATAAACAAATCTTCACTGCTGATAGAAATAGATCTGCAGCGTTGGCTAGTATCCTTCTATTGTTTGGGTTACAATTCTGTGGGGTAAACGTATTGACATTCTATATATCTACAATATTATCTGAATCTGGATTCTCTACACATGATGCATTGGCTGGGAGCTGTGGGTTTGGGGCTGTTGCTGTTGTGGGGGCACTTGCAGCTATGCCTTTAATTGAAAAAAAAGGACGAAGATTTTTAGTGCTTCTCACATATCCAATTCTAGCAATATTTTTATTTTGGACTGGCTTCTCGTTTTATGCACCTAGTGGCAAAGAGAGAGTGGGATTGGTATTAACTGGAATATACGTTTATGTCTTCTTCTTTGGACTAGGGGCTGGGCCAATTCTGTTTGTATACAATTCTGAAAGTGGTTCATTGTTAGTTCGAGATGCTCATGCAAGCTTAGGAACTGCAGTTACGTGGTTATTTTCTTTCGTCTTGGGATTCACCTTACCGAATATGAGAAGGTCAATCAAAAACGTAGGGGTCTTTTCTTTCCACGCAGCTTGGTGTCTTGTGCTAACTGTGTTAATTTACTTATTCGTGCCCGAAACAAAGGGTTACACATTGGAAGAATTAGACGTTATTTTTCAAGTTCCGATAATTGAACAAGCTAAATTTAGGCTTAGACAATTAAAAAGAAGGGTGAAAGGTAACAAAGAACAAGACTTTTTACAATTTGCACTTAATTTTAAACAAGGCGATCTGTCGTCTTCTAGTTCAGAAAATAGTTGAAGAATTGGGGTTTGCCAAGTATATGATTTGCTTATGCATGATTCTTTTCATTCAGATCATTTGTTCTAATTCCCTTTGGATGCAAGGCAGTGTGCATACTAAGAAAATACTACAGATTAAATGCATAATCACTTGATCTAGTAAATTCCCTAGGAATTGTTAGTATGGATTCGATCAGAATATATATTTCGTTTCACAATAAATCAAATAATGTAGATAAGTAAAGTTTTGAAATATTCATCATTTTACATACAAAAAGAATAATGACATTAAAATAAAAAGAAAACTGAGATGAGAAAAAAAATATATATATAGCGCGGTCCCATTTTTACCCGGTATCATATTTTCATATTTCGATTTTTCAATTTTTTAACTTTTGTGAAACAATTTATAAGGGTCTGTGGATGTATAAGAATAGTTGATTTCCCATTGATTTTCTTCACCAAATTTTACAGCAACAACAATATATTACATGTTTTCTACCATCATCTACGCATCTGCCTTTGAAATGGTCGTAAGAAGCACCTTCAGGTTCTTGATGTTCCTTATCGGGGGACCTCTCATATTCGTCTTTACGTTGGAATTAATTGGTTATTTGTACGTACAAAGTCTGAAGCTGTCCATTCCTATTACGGAATAGGGAGTCTGCTGGTTTAAGACTTCACTTTGCATTTATTTATTTGGGTTTATGGTTAAATAGTAATACATCTACTATCTTAATGTGTGTGTACTTTAAGGGTTGAAAGAAAAAATCTCATCCCCTGATATCATGTAAATTTCTTTTTTTAACGCACCTCCGGGTTATGTAATCAGATAAGGTGGCATCTGTGTCAATCTATTGCACTATACGAAGAAAAAAAAAAGAACCTCCCGGGCAGGTTCCGTCTGTCCATCCAAGGCGTGAAATATGCGTTTTGTACCTAGATTTACTTCTGTACCCTATTGTTGTATGCCTGCTTCATTTCCTCGGTATCGAACTCAATCTCGAGATCACTATCGCCACTGCTATTATTAAATTTGTCAAACTCATCCTCGTCAGAGTCAAGAACTTTGTTCTTCCTTTTTCGCGGATTGACCATGTACTTGAATCTTTTTGTGCTGGACTCAGTAATGCCAAAATTGTTTACTTCACGCTCCTCTAGCTTCTCCTTGTATGCATTTAGATTTTTGATGTTTGCTTTCCATTTATCTTGTCTATTTTTCACATCCTCTTCAGATACTCCTAAACTTTTTTGTGTCGATTTTTCGTTACTTAACTCATATAGTTCTTGAATAAGCTTATTTGCAGGGCGCTTCCGATTATTGTTTCCAACCGTAGGATCATAACCTATCTTGCTGATCATACTGTTGGAAAATCTTTGATCATCTTCATTGTCTTCTGGCTCTTTTTCTTCCTCGACAAGTTTGAGACTCTTTAATTTAGAATAATTTGAAAGATTGTTTCGCAACTTTTCCTTTAGTGCTTGATTAGCCTCTTCGTCTTTTTGTTTTCTTCGTTTAGCATCCGATGGTAATTTAGGCTCATAAAATCTGGACTTATCCACACTATGCATATACACCATGGTATCTTCATTGTATGTCTTTTCTGAACTCTTTAGAAATGCCACTGAACCGTTCTTATTCGTATAGACACTTTGTTTATTTCGTTTCGGTGACCTTATTTGTGCTCCTCCTCCGCTATTCAATTCCATTCTTCGGTTTTGGTTACTTTTGAATCTTTGTTCCATATGAAAGTCACATAATGTAGTCTTCTTCGTGTTAATGACCTCCTCGCACTTTTGGTTGTCACTAGCCTTAATTCCGGTACACGTTCCAAAGTCTCGTAAGCATCCATACTCAAGAACACTGTCTTTGCTATCAATTCTAAAGTTAAATCCTTCAATATTCTTATCGTCAGCTATAAACTGATACTTCATTACACTTGGATTAAGAATAAATAATAAGTCCCCTTCCCTTATTTTCCAATACTGTTCAAACTCCTCGCCATATGCCATTACATCCACCGACCGGTTGAAATCTCCAACTTTAATCTTCATAAATTTATTCTTATTCTTTGCAACCTTGATGAACTTCTTTAAAACGAAACCAACAAAACACCAGTTATCATATTTAGGCTCCTGGTAACTGTTGCCCTTGTTGATCTTTGCTAGCACTTTATCAATCTTTAGAAACTTTATATTTTTATCTGTCTCTTTCATAATGCTCTTAAACTTACCGCTGTCAATGTATCTTTTGCGTATGTATTGTCCCGATATCGCTTCCAATTCTTCCACGGCTAAATCAATTGATTCGATCCCATTAAATGAAAACTTTCGAAGATTATAGTCAATAGTTTTACTCTTCAATGCTTCTCCACTTGAATTGACTGCATAGAGTCTCTCGACGAATGTGGATGCTTTGGGTTTAACTTTAATTGGGAGTTTGACCTCCGTCCCCTTTTCAGTCGTCTCTTCTTGTTCGTCGTCACTATTGATTTCCTGTGTAGCGTGTCCTTTCTCCTTCAATTTCGCATATCTAGTTTGAAATTCTTTTAACAAGTCATTGAAGTCATCATCAGAGTCTTCAGTTAATAAGTCTTCTTCATTCACTTGATCTCGAGGGTCTTCCATCGCGTTATTTTTTTTTACGCGCTAGCCAGTAATTAATACTCAGAAAGCAGACTTATCTAAGAAGCCAAAACTTTAGACCATCTAAAGATACTATGATTTAACTGGTTATCTGTATGATTTTTGGCATATTTTACATAATTTTACCAACCACCTTTACTTGTAAATTATTGTATTTTTCACAATCTAATTTCTGAAGAATTCGCAACTATTTACATTAAATGTTAAACTGTTATGATCAAGAGCCTAGTAATACCTTGCAACATCTTTAGTAGGAGTGTTCCATATTGAGATGTGTGACCCCTTTATAAAGTTTGCCTATAATTAGGTCAGTAGTCTGCTCATACAGGATTAAGAATTATATAGTTATATGTCGGTGATAAATTCAAACCAACTTAAATCTAGCAGAAACAATCATAAAATAAAAGTATTAAAATTATTAAAGAATAGCCCTAAATTTATACATGATACAACTAGAATTGGGTTATTTAAACTCTTTAGTAAAATGATCAGGCATTTAGTATGTTCTAATATCAATTCAAATAATTGCAATAACGAAAAACTTTCAAACAAAATGACTCTAATCAAAAGTTTAAATCCCTTCATGAAGAATCCTCATATATGTATCATAAACTAAATAACCTCCTGAATCCCCTACACCCTTAAATATTTCACCAACTCGTAAGTTATCTTACATACAGGCCAACGAAAAACAATTTAAACAACTCACCATGACTCGAGGTAGAGCGAAGTCAATTGTAAAAGAGGTGGCTTCGGATATACCTAGGGCTAAGGAAGTACATACAGACTCACACATAAGAAGAAAAAGGTCTTCATCACTAAGTTCAGCTAAACCCCTGAAGATCACCGAAACATATCAGACGACACCAATCTTAAACAGTGAAGAACTCTGGAACAACTACACTAAAGGATTAAGTTATGAAAGTATCCTTGACTATGAGGACATAGAAAAGGTGAATCTTAAAGATCTCGATTCGGTTTTAAACTTTAGAGACAACTGTTTGTTGAACAGAAAACAGTTAGATGTATTGATTTCAGAAACAGACTCATTAATTGGGGCCATGGAACACTTAAAAGTGAAATACAACTTAATTTCAGAAGAAACCATTGATTTCGATAGAGAATCCAATAAGTTGTTAAACTTGCAAAATGGGTACGAAAAGAAATTCAGTCAAATTGAACATTATCTCAAGAACTTTGAAAACCTTGAAAGTATAACCAAGAACTTGTCCAGGTCTGGATATAATTTAATTGTGAAACGGTTTGAATTTTTCAAAATCAACATATTAAATCAACTAGATGAATCATTAAGTTTCTTCAGCAAACACCCCAATTTCAAGAATATCGATCTTTACGTTAGCAGGTTTAGACAATGCATGACTAAGGCCTTAACTTTGGTCAAGAATTACCTTATAAACGAGCTTCGTAAGCTTAACGATGACTTGATGAACTTGGTGAAATCAGTGTCAATTGATTTAGTTCTCTACAATGAATTTAACACTTATATATCCACCAATCCTATGTTTAACGATCTCACTCACGAGATTTTAAAGAGATCATCAAGTCATGATGAATACCAAGGGCTATTCAACGATGTCTTAAATGCTTATTTTAGCGTTCGAATGAACTTCTTACAAATATACCTAGCAAACAACTTTAAAAGTGATTTGGATTCAACTTCAATTGTTCAAACATGCCAAGATAAAATTTCCTTCTTCAAAAGTATAATTGAAAAGGAATTCAAGTTGTTTAAATCCTTCTTCACAAATACTACCCAGGCCCAGTCTTTTATTGTTAACGAGTTCTACTCGTTCTTGACCAATCTTTTGGATCCATTGTATGATAATATTAGATTATTGGTATTACGGGAAACGAATATCCAAAACTTGTGCAACTTGACAACATTATTACAAAAGTACTACGAGTTCGAAGACACACAACAAAATGGAGGTGAATTGATTTATTTTGAAACTGTAAACTACGGTGAACTTTTCCAAGCAATTCTCTCTGATGTCCAATCCAGGTTGATTTTTAGAATACAGGTGTACATTGATAACAAGATCTTGAGTTATGAACCAACAATTGAGGACTTGAAATTGTCCAACAAGAAAAATACAACAACAGAGTCCCCATTGGATATCGAATATCCATCCAACTTGTTTCCAGAAATGTACTTGCCTCTTGCAAAGGCCCTCACGCTATTGTCATCTATTTATGAGTTAATTAACTCAGTCGTTTTCGATGACTTGGCACACTACGTCGTCCACTCATGTATAATCCTTTTGAAAGGAGAGTTTTACCAAAAATCTTTAAATAACTTAGGTCCGATAGATACAAAGTTGAGCTACTTCAAGAACATAAAAATCTTGAGCGAACACTTAAACAATTTTGATATTCAATTTGTCAGAAACGAAGTTACTATAGATTTTACAGGTGGTATAACAGACATATGGTCAATCATTAGAAACGGTGAGATTGAGAGATCCGGCGGTGTTGTCGAACTTGTTAAAAGATCAATCCCAAAAATCGTTAACAACATGATAGATGCAAAGTATGAGGTACAGTCCGAAATGGCAAATGCATTCACTGAATTTAGAACAGATTGTGTTAATAAGTTGACTAAAGATATTCTCTTGTTCGATAGACTCGAGGTTGCAAAACAGCCACTTCTGAAATTCAAAGCTTTTCATTCTAAGCTCTCTCCAGCAATCACTGAAATCTTCAAAAAGGTTAAAAAGTGTATGCACGATACTGAAACTACAAAATCAATCATGAAAAATATCATTCTTCAGGTTACTATAGCCTATTCAGAATTCTATACTTTTGTTCTGGAGGAGCTCGCAGAAGAGTACGAACCTGTTGATGAAATATTGAATTCAAATCTTTTGGACAACTATGCATTTGGCTTGCTTGACGATTTACTTGAAGATGAACTGACTGTTGAATTCAACCAGAGTGTCTTGGATGATATCAGCGATGTTGATAGTTAACGTGTATAAATTAAAAGTATATTTGGTTTGTATTGAAGTAGTATTATGCACCATCTTACTGAATGCCCTCTTCGTTATTGAATGTCTTCATAGTTACTGTACATTTCGTCACTGAATATCCTCTTCATTAGGGTTATAAATATTCATGGAGAGTAACTTGTTAAGTTCGCTCTTCACATACTGTACTTGATCCTGCTTGATCAAGAGATGTGTTTCGTCTAACTCTTCAAGGACAATACCCTTTACGGTGTTGTCTATCTGTAGTATAAGTGCCTTGATGGATGGGTCACATTGTACCAAAACTCCTTTAGAAGCGGTTAGCATTTTATTTTTTTTTAAAAAAACGAATATGCCTGGAGAAATAGACAAGGGAGAGAATATTAAAAATAGTGCAGAAATACGACAAGATGACGCTACAGACATACAAGAAACTGAAAATAATGTTGAAATTGGAGCTGAAGAAACCAAAAATGGTCAAAGCGATAACCATAACGGTATAGCAGATCATTTAGACGAAGTAAACGAGTCTACTGAAGAAGAAGAAGAAGATGAAGATGATGAAGAAGAAGACGATGACGAGTCCGAAGATGATTCTGATCAATCGCCTCCAATTCTTAAATACAATAGAATATCTAAATTACCTCCTTTGTTATTCACAAAAGATCCAGTATCCAAATGTTTGTTTCATGAGAACTTCTTCTTCTTTGCCACACATGCTGGTAAAATACACATTACAACATCCACCTTTGAACCATTACGTACATTCAAGGCACACAGGGCATCTATATTGTCTTTATATACGGATGGTAATTACTTTGCCAGTGGGTCAATGGATGGTACCGTGGTGATTGGCTCATTAACGGATGAAACAGATATAACTGCATATGATTTTCAAAGACCAATACACGGAGTTGTATTGGAACCCAACTACAACCGTAATAAAGGGTTTATCACAGGAGGTATGAGTGGGAAGGTGATATACTCAACAAAAAACTGGCTCGGTAAACGAGTCGACACAATAATAGAAGAAGGCGAAGGACCTATTGTATCTCTACAATCCATGAATGATATGCTATTATGGATGAATGACTCCGGTATCACCATTTGCCAACTAAGCTCAAAACAAGTGATCAAGAAACTTGAGAAGCCTAGCGATTCGCCAAGAAGTGATCTTTACTGGCCAAAGGTTAGCTTCCCTGAAATCGATCGTATATTAATAGGGTGGGGTAATTATATTTGGGTATTAAGAATCTCAACAAAAGCTCAGGCAGAGGAATATGAAAGTCCGAGTTTGAAACTACTTCCTTCCAGTGCTTCTTTCAGATCTAGCATAGTGGAAACAAGAAGCATCAGTGTTGAGAATATCTATAAATTGGACAGTTTGATCAGCGGAATTACCAGTTTTAAAGACGATTTATGGATGGTTTTAACTTATGAACCACCCGAAATTGAAAATGGAAAACGTATCTTTCACAACCCTGAGTTAAAGTTAATCAACTCAGTCAATGGAGAAGTCGAGTTTGAAGAGGAGGTGGGAATGAGAAATATAGAAAACTTGGGGTTGAATGATTATCTGATCAGTTCAATTATTCATAATGATGGAACTCCTACGTCATACTTTATCATTAGTGCAAAGGATGGTATAATAGTTAAAGAATACCAATTGAGTGATAGGCTTGACTGGTACCTTTCAAACAATAAACTTTATGAAGCTTGGGAAATTAGTGAGCATCTTGTTGCATGGAAAAAGAGACTAGGATTTGGTGTTCGTTATATTGACAATTTGATCAAGGACAATGAATGGTCCATGGCTGCTGAATTTTTACCTCGTTTATTATCCTTCCAAGGATTAGAAGAAGTCAACGATGAAAACGAAAACAGGGAATCTGAGTTGATAACTAATTGGGAGACATTTGCAAACATATTTATTGATACCGGTCACATTGAGGAAATTAGCAATGTGATACCAGAAAGGTTTCAAATTTCGTCTACTATTTACGACAAGATCCTACAATATTGGTTGGAACAAACTGACTTGGAAATGTTCTATGAGTTGCTTCATTGGGATGTATTTTTGTATGATATTAAAAAAATACAGCAGTTGGTGGAGCTAAAGTTAGAGAGTGCCGATAATGAACAACTCAGAAGATGCCTTGCTGAGATGTACGATAAAACTAACGACTACCATAAGGCAATTCCACATCGCATCCAGTTAAAAGATTCTAACTTGGTTGATTACTTGTTCAAGAACCACATTCTCGATGAATACGTGGACCAGCTACCAGAAATCATCAAGTTAAGGTTTAAAGATGACTATTCTGATGGAGAATTGAAGTTAAGCATCAAAGAAATTGAAGACAGAATCCATGACATCATATTGATTTTGATTCGTTCAGACCATTTAAAACAAAGATTACTCGAAGTTTTTGACCATGACATGGACTACATCAATTATTTGTACTTCAAGGAGGAAACCGAGCCGGAAGAAAATGATGATATGAGTGACGGTTATAATGATGAACGTATCAGGTTATACACAAAATATAACCGTGGATTGATTCTTCCATACCTTAAAAGAAAGGGAAAGAGCATTAACATAGAGAAGAATATTCAATTATTCGAGGGCTTAAAGTTTTGGGAGGAATTGATTTATTTGTATCAAGTTATTGGTGAGATTGACAAATGCATCTCAATTATTATTGAGGAATTAGATGATGAAGAATTGATCATCAAATTCATCAACAATAGAAGAAATAACCCGACACAACATGCAATCGCTAACGAAGTATCATTTTGGAACCAGCTCATAGACAAGTCGATCAAGAAGCCAAAGTTCATTAAAAAGTTATTGGAAAATCTCGACGAGGAACAATACTACTCCGTTGACATCATTAACAAACTCCGAAAAATCGATATGGCTGACTTGAATAGTTCAATTCTTACCATATACGATAAGATGGAAATGAATTTGTTAACAAATCAGATGATTCTTAAAATTGTTATCTTCAACTCGAATCATTTAAGCAAAAATTACCGCAAGAACAGGCTAATTGGGACAGAAGTTGATCCAATGCTTTGAAACCCGCCAGGTAACATGCATAGACAGGTAAATCTCCAGCGAAGTCCGAGATGACTTTTGCGACGCCACCTTAGATTTCACATGATTGCGCGCATGTGAAATATTTGTCACTTCCAAGATGCCCAACACTGCAAACACTACAGATCTGCTTCACTTGAATTAGCACGAAGTTAAATACCATACACTGTATTCTCTTTAATATACCCTTTGAATTCAGTTTCATTATTATCTATATTGTTCACATGATATTATTTTGGAATGTGGGGGTGATAATACACCATTTGGGTTTTCCTCTTCACCGGTGTTTAAATCCTATCAAATTGATGCTAATACTTTAATATGTTTAAGTCAGCAATAAAGAGAATTTCACAAGCAACAATATTATGTAAGCATTATTTTTTTTCCTTCCCCACAATATAGTGTAACAAAGTGTACAATTGCCCTTTTTATGTGTTGAGTCCTTGCATGTTAATCCTTGGTAGTACAAAACTTAACGGTCATCACATGCTTTATTGTTAAACCCCCCCCCCCCCCAATGTTCATAGTCCATTTTTATATTTTTTCCAACATATATATATATATATATATATGAGAAGAAACTCCGACAGTTTTTAAAAAAATTCAATCATGACTACAATTGAAGACGTTACCCCATACCTTTCAAAATGGTACGCAATAATTTTTGCTGCTATGGCAGTTTACGGAGTTGTTAGAATAATAAAAGTTCAAACTTTTATTAGGAAACATGGTTGTAAAGAAACCCCACGTTTGAAGGATTCAGGCTTCTTTTCACTTTTATTGTTAATCACTATGTTGAAGAAGAAGTCTGCGGGTAATCTTCTTGATTACATTTTAGACATCTTTGGCTATGAAAATAACAAGACTGCTCACCTCAGACTTGGTGGTGTCCGTATCGTTTGTACTCAAGATCCTGAAAACATGAAGGCTATTTTGGCGACTCAGTTTTCTGATTTTGCCCTTGGTACCAGACATGCTCACTTCGACCCATTGTTGGGTGACGGTATCTTTACCTTGGATGGTGAAGGTTGGAAGCATTCCAGAGCAATGTTGAGACCTCAATTTGCTAGAGAACAAGTTGCACACGTGAAGTCTTTAGAACCTCACTTGCAAACCTTTAAGAAACACGTAGATTTAGCTGGCGGCTTGACCTTTGACATTCAAGACTTGTTTTTCAAGTTTACTGTTGACACTGCTACTGAATTTTTGTTTGGTGAATCCGTTCACTCTCTTTATGACCCAAAGATCGGCTCTCCCCCACATAACTTGGAAGGTAAGGAAGGTTTTGCTACCTCTTTCAACACGGCCCAACATTACCTTGCCACTAGAGCTTATTCGCAGATTTTTTATTTTTTGATTAACAATAGTGAATTCAGAAACAGTGTCAAGGATGTCCATAAGATTGCTGCTTACTACGTTAAGCTGGCATTGGATGCTCCACCTGAAGAACTCGAAAAAAAGTCTAGGGGTGGTTACGTTTTCTTATATGAATTGGTGAAGCAAACTAGAAACCCAAAGGTTTTGCAAGATCAATTGTTAAACATTATGGTAGCTGGTAGAGATACGACTGCTGGTTTATTGTCTTTTACCTTTTTCGAACTCGCTAGAAACCCAGAGGTTTGGGACAAACTCCGTGAAGAAGTTATTAGCCACTTTGGCGCCGGTTCCGCTGAAGATGTCGATGCAATCACTTTTGAAGGTTTGAAGAAGTGTGACTACTTGAAGTTTGTTTTGAACGAAGTCTTAAGATTATACCCATCAGTTCCTGTTAACTTCAGAGTTGCCACCAAGGATACCACTCTTCCAGTTGGAGGTGGACCAGATGGCCAATCTCCTGTCTTTATTGGTAAGGGTACAACTGTTGCATACTGTGTTTACGCTACTCACAGAAGTACAGAAGTTTACGGCAAGGATGCTTTGGAATTCAAACCTGAACGTTGGGCTGTTCCAAACAAGTTTGGCTGGTCATACTTGCCTTTCAACGGTGGTCCACGTATTTGCTTGGGTCAACAATTTGCACTTACTGAAGCTTCTTATGTTGTTGCTAGATTGGCTCAAATGTACAGCAAGATTTCCCTGTCTGACAGTCAATATCCACCAAAGAAGTCTGTTCACTTGACCATCTCTCACCAAGATGGTGTTAAAATTAAACTTTCTAACTAGATGCCAGCTTATCAATTTACACAATGAACTCTGGCGTAGCTAGATACATGAATATGACTTTTAAATACACTTGTACATCGTATAAAATATTGTAGCTCGAAACTTGGGGATGGCTTTATGTACGATGTAGGGAGTGTCACGCAGACACCAATAGCTTTTTTATTGTGTTATGTATTGGAAGCAATCCTCAATGATGATGTGGATAATTGATGCCAAAGCAACAAAAGTCTTGTCCGTTATTACTGTCTCACAAACAACACACCAATTACCAACAATCTGAAAATTCATGGGGTGCTGCAATTGTCTACATGCAGACTTGCAGATAAGTTAATGTATTAATTATAAACATGCATATGAGTCATGAATTGAACAATTCATGACCTCTCTCAAAAATACACGATCATGTAATCATGTAATTTTGATACTCTTTGAAAAAATGCTACATTGTATAACCTATCAGGCATAAACTACCTTTTGGCCGAAAGGTAATTATTGGAAATAAACGCTCATGATATTATCCGGCTTCACCGAAATTAGTTTATTCGTTTGATTGGTACATATGATTCATAGTTGTGAAAGTTCTTAACGAAATTATTACTCAATATCATTTTCTATAGTTAAATATCTTTTAAATATTCTATTCAATTAGGCAAAAGGATTTAATCTTGCAAAAACACTACCAGTAGCCCTACTAAAAAAATCACTGGCCAAGTTATTAGCCTTACTAAACTTATCACATTTAGTGAATGCAAAAGCATTTGTCAATGATAAAGATATAGCTATCGAGATCAATAACAAATATAAAAATTCAAACTTCAACACTGCTAAAATCGCTAATACTACCCAAGCAACAGGTTGTGAGTATAACAACAACCAGAAAACCTTGGAGTCAATAGGATTAATTATTCTATTTTCACTATAAGTTTCGAAAACCCATACGTTTTCAAATTCACCTTCATTTCCCTTAATTGGGTTGATTTCATTCCACCATCTTAATCCCACTAACAATCTCCCACTAATGTTCTTTAAGTTCCAAAAATCAATGGAGATCAACAAGATCAACATTATAAAATGAAGGATAAACCTGTTTTGCTTTATTACAAATCCTATAATAAAGTTTCCGAAGATATACATAAAAATGGGTGCCAATCTGAACACGATATAGAATAATAATGCCACTGGATGTGATGATTCCTTTAATCTATCAAGCCATGTAGTTTCAGCAGCAGCCCTAGCCGTAACAGCTGCACCACTGGCACTGACCTGAGGACGTCTTACATCAGAAATTGGGGTTTCTTGAGATGCCACCAATGGTTCATCAGGCTCAATTGGTGTGTAACTCATATTTTCTTTTCCAGTTTTGGTTTGTGCACTTCTTTTTTTTTATTCGAAACTTCACTGATGGCAGTTCAATCAGGTTTCTATCGTAGATTTATTGGGGGTATCACCAGAACCCAGTTGGAAACTGGTAAAGTATGTCATCAAAACTTATTTTACGTATATTTACTAACTTTTTAGTTTGGGTTTTACTTGTTAACTCCTATTATAGTCATGTACTATATTGGTATAGATTCAGACAAGAAGTTGAATTTACCAGGTTTCTGGCCAGACCCAGCTACTTTGAATCAAATTCCTAAAGAACGTCACGAAATCCAAGCCGAAATAGCTAGAATCAGACGTGCAAGATTGGAGAAAAGAAAGAGACTAGAAGAAAAGGCAAAGAGCCTTGGTTATGAAATTGAAGAGGATGAGGAGAAGAATTAATGGGTCATGTAAATATTATGAATAAGACGATTCTGTATAAGTGTTGTAGTTGGAATGTTTAATTAGTTATTAGGGTGCAGTTATACAAAAAAATTCCGTCACCATGAAAAGTGACAACTTTTACAGAGAAGGAAAATACAAGTTTTGTCATCATTGTTTTCATTGCTTGCTAAACATATCACGCTGTCTTTCAAGTCGTCTCAAATTATTCTCCAAATCATCTATCGTACCTGGAGTTAGATGAAGTCTGGATGAGTTCTTTGAAATGTCTATAACACTCTGTAATATCTGAATGATTTCCAGATCATCAGACTTGAAATCAGAGAAAGTTTTTCTTTTAGCAGCTTGAGTATAGTCATGTTCAATTGTATGTTTTAAATTGTTATCAAAGACAATATCTTCATCCCCAGTGGATTCTTCATCAAAACTAATTTCATCAACTTGAGAATCGACGTTGAATCTAGGCATGTTTGGCATTGAGTTGGAGTCATCAATGAAATGATGCATAACCAGTGATTCGTTAGTTATATTTGATGATTTAACAGCAAACTGCACTTGTCCTTCCAATTGTACATCAGCAGGGAAAGGCTCCAGAAGACAACTTCCAATGATTTCTTCAATTGAAACATAACTGAATGTGATTTTAGCACGCTCATTAACCAAACCCAACAATTCTTCTGCTTCCCATGGAATAACAACATTTAAAGAAGACATGATCTCAACAAGCATATTATTGCTTTTCATTCTATCATACTGGGAAACATCATGCAAGCGTTTTGAGATCAATTCATGTTCATTAGTAGCATCCCACTGGGAAAAGTTAAAAAGATTTGTTCTTTTCCAAGATTCAAAGATCTTTTCTGAGGATATAGAATCCCATGCATTTTTAATCCATTCAATAGCATTAACTATAGGGATCTGATAGTCGGATTCGGTCAATATCTCCATTCCTTGTGCACCACTCTTGAACTTGAATAGATCAAAATTTACCAAGCCACCCTTTGGAACCTTTATATTGGACTTTCGTTTCTGTAAATGGATTTTGTCGACATACTGCTGAATTCTATACAAAATTTTAAATTCTTCGACAATCCCAAAGCTCATTGGTAAATAATCAAACTTAACCCCACTGTAAGATAAATTGTATGGATTCTTGTGCTTTAAATCATTCTTCAAGAAACACAAGCGAATATTGTGGAACTTTAGGTTTATAATTCTATGAGTTGAAGAGTCATCCAATAAAATCAAGATTTTACGGTTAGGATTGACATTCGAAATCTTATGCTCTAAAGCATGTAAGTAGTCTTGGAACATGCTTGATGTAATCCATTTGTTTGAATTGGACTTGTAAAGAATTTGGTAAGCTTCAGTGATTTTGTTCATCAAAGTGTCGTTTCTTGGGTCCTTTGCGATGGACGTGTTAGCCGAAAACGACTTTAATATGCTGCTGTTACTGTTTGAAACGTCAAAGGTATCGTATTTACCCACAACCAAAGGAGTTAGCTTCTCCGACCCATCCATGTTACATCCCAATAAAATGGTCAATGAGTTTTCCGTAGATGCACTAGACTGCTTCAAGCCTTTGTCTATAGTCGAGACATCAAAGATTTGGTCCAATGGGAGCGAGTAGAAAAGTTGGAATTCGTCTAACGTGAATATATCTTGTGGCTTGTATCCTTCTTTTTCAATCAAGTCAGCCAAATATCCCTTCAATTCAATTTTGTCGTCAAGTTTCCAAACCTTGTTCAACTTATGGTTACCTGGGTTTTCAGCCGCATCAGACCTACTACCTGTGATGTTTATATTAAGTTTTTTCATAAAGTTATGACACCATTTCTGATTGAAAATTCCGTTTCCAACTTTATCTTGTCTCGGAAGCCTATTCCAAATTGAGTTTGCAGTCAGCTGAATAACAGGAATAGTAATTGGGATGTTTTCCCATATTGCCTGGGTGATCCATTCTGTTAAAATCCTTCTCAATAGTGGGTTAAGTTGTTTTCGGCGTCGTATTAACTCAAGATCAGAATCTTTACTTGCAATGAGCTTGTTCTTATTACTCAAAATTCTAGAAATGGTCGTCTGAGATGGCGGCTTGTTAGAGCCGTACTGTTCCTTAGCCCATTCCGCCAAATCGGCCTGAGTCATCTGAGGAGTAGATTCCGCTTTCAAACAAATATCTATCTTCTGACGAATAGTATACCCCATATTCTAATTTTTATTCTGCTAAAAAATGTTTCCCAAGTGGTTCTAAAATGTACAAAAAAAAAATGGAAAGTTAATATATATCTTATAGAGATCGTTCCGTCGCTACATGAATTCTTCGTAGATATTCTATTCTTTATTGTGTAATTCTAATTTCCGTTGTTTTGGCGATCTTCTCAACCAAGAAAGGCTTTAACTTTTTTTAGCACCGGCTCATAATATTTCTTTTCTTCAATAAATAATGAGTGATAACCTCCTTCAGCCTCATACAACTCGGCTTTCACTTCCTTAGGTAGCAACTTGACAAATTTTCTAGAACCATTAACATCATTAATCTTGTCTTCGGTTCCATGGACAATCAATAAACTTGTAGATCTGCTAAACTGAGCCACATGGTGTGGTTTAAGAAGGTTTTCCGCTCTCTTAAACATGTCAAAGATTTGGCCCAATGTACCTATTAATGGTCCTGCATTAGCGTAGATAAATTCCTTGTACTCAGCATTATGCGTGATAAAATCGATTACAAGACCACTGTCAATCTGAAACCATGGCAAAAGGCGGCTGAGAAATCTTCCAATAAATGTGACAATACGATAAGGCTTAGATTCCGGACTCAATTCCACTAAAGGACCGCACGCAAAAACACTCTTTATTTTTTCTCTGTGCTTGCCCATAATAGGGTAGTTCAATACAATGCCCCCACCCATCGAGTGGCCCCCCAAAATAATCTTTTCATTTGTGTCGTTAGAATTCAACTCAATAAAATGATCCAAATCCCCAAACACATGTTTTTCATCTGTTAATCCTTGGTCGGATGACTTCTGGACAGTCTCTCCAGCGCCTCTTTGGTCAAAAAAGAATATCTCATACCCTGCTTTGGAGAGGTCATCAAAAAACTCCCTATAGATAATTGAGTCTTCACAAAATCCATGAAGATAGATCACCTTTCCCTTATATTTGATCCCTTCTGGGACTTTCCATGTGACTGTGTGGAACTTGGCCCCATAAAACTCGTAGTATGTTGATTCTCCACGGTCGACTTGATAAGGGTGGTCACTCATTAATCTTTTAGCTAATTTTTTATCTGATTTTATACTGGCCATGACGACATTCCGATCCACAGTCAGCAACACACGTTAACCTTCTTTACTAATCAATGTTGATCATAGCGCATCATCATATCTACAATTAGTAGCCAAATCAAGCTATCAACTCATTATACACACATTGCCTAGATCAATTGCATTTCAAGAGTTATTGTGCGGCTACTGATAAGAATGTAGCATCGTATCAAGCATGTTGCCGCCCATTGTGTGGCTTATGTGTGATTTGCGTCAGATCTTCATACATAACTGTAGAATGAAATTACTCACATCTCTCGCATCATTCTACAATCTTTCCATCACACATTTCTTTTTTACCCACTGAATATATGGCTATAAAAAGTTTCACAAATTTATACAAATTTGCACCCAAAACCAAATTCAAAAAAAAAAGAAAAGATCTTCATAAGTAGAAGAGTTTAGAATATGACCAACTTCTTTGTATTTAAAACATGCCAAAGATAAATCCTTTCAAATTTGTGTACCTTAACTCGTAATCCAAGAATATCAATTTCATCTAAACTATTCATACCTCTAATATCAAACTCCCCTTTTACAAAAGGACTATGTGCAACATTCAAGAAATAAATTAGAAATTCATTTAGTCCAGATTGCCAATTATCATTTATAAAATGGGTAGTGTAGTCATTGATAATCTTAAACCAAGGATCAATAAATGAATCATTACAATAAGCTTCTGCTATAAGTTTATCGAACTTCATGCCGTATTCAAAATTCATTATAGACATTTTGAAGTTGATGCACTTTGATAAAAGTTCATAGTTCAGTTTATATGTTGAATGGTCAACCACTTCAAGCTTTTTAAGTGAGGGTTGATAATTGATCAATACGGAATTGATTGCCTCTTGAGGCAACCCGGTACCCGAGATCATAAAATGAGTCAAATTGACTAGTTTTAGTGAATTAAGAACGGACTCATAACAAGAAACAGGAACCATTTTTAATACAACTTTACGTAAAGTATGTGCTGATATTGACGAAATGATTTCCAAAACAGATAATAATCCTTCTTTATATGGAGAATTTGGACTTAATTGTAAAGATTTTAAAGATTGTAAGTCAATACAACTAACCAAGAGCCTCATGTGCGATTCCAGCAACCAAAATTCATCTAGATTCAAACATTCCAACCGTAGATGTATGTTGTGATCATGAATAACCTTGAAGAATGAAATCCAACTTGGATACTCGTCAATGTTATCTAACGATAAACTTTTGAAAATATTGGTAACGTCATCATCAAAACCCACAGCTGTTATTTGCAAAGACTTTAATTTCGATAAAGACGAAACCAAAGAGAAGGCCAATGAAGAAAACACTTTGTTTGGAGTACCACGGGTATAATGTATGCGAAGATGAAGTAAGCTTGGAAGCTCAAGTGGATACTCAGAAGTAAACTCTCCAACGGTCAATGAAATCTTTTGAATAGCAGTAAATCTACCACTAGATGCTATTTGGCTCAAGTCAGTCAAATTGGTCATTGAGGATGCTGGATATATGATACACTCCAAAGAGCAGGCTTCCATTATTGTCTTGTTCAAATATGTGCTAATAACCTTCAGCAAGTTATACGAATAATCAAGGAATACCATTGACTTTGTACAATGGCCAAGGAACTCGTTCTCATTTAACACACAAAGAAAATGCAAGAGCTTGGAAGAGTGAATTAGTGTCCCCATGTATGGTTGGGCATGATACCCACTTGTGCTGTGCTTTACGTCATCGACAAATTTTTTATCATTTGACACTATTACTTTATTGTAAAGTACTATTGACGAAGCAATGTAAAATAATTTGCATGTTACGCTTGTCTGAAGCAAATCCTCTTTCGTTATATACCCAAATAAGTGAGCTAGCAATTGGTAATTCCAATGTTGCATTATCATTTTTGATACACACGGATCAATGTGCAGGATAATTGGTCAAGTCCCGAAACTACCCACAAATTGCCCTGTAAATAAGTCTAGCATAACTTAGTATCTTAAGGACACCTACGAGACCTACTAATTTATAATTAATCGTATGCCTATAAAACAAACTTTCTACATTTAGTAAAAAGTGATTATGAATCATTACATATGTAACCGCTAATGTATAGTTTATTGACGATGCAACACACAGCCTAGATAAGAAACATCTTTAAATCACCCCTGCCGCATCTTTACGATCAATCATCCATATAGTTTCATCATGAAACAACTCCTGCACATATTCTCAAATTTAAAGTTTGAAGTGTGGATTTTTAAAAAAACATTCAAGGCTAGTTAGGCCAAATAGAGGGCCCCTAAAAGTAAATGCTGATAAACCCTAGTGATCAAAGCTCAGATAATCTGAATGACCCGTTTCAAGGACTCTCCTTTAAGGTAGGAGTTGCCGAAAATAAGAATACACTCTATAGGAATAAAATGGAAGATGTTCACACATATATTGCTAACTTTGCGGAAAGGGTAGATTGGGGTTATTTCGCAATCTTTGATGGACATGCCGGTAAGGATACTGCCAGATGGTGCGGAAATCATCTACATAGATTACTAGAGGAGGAAATCGAACTGGTGATGAAGAAAGATGGTATCGAGGAGAACTGCACAGCACCTTTAATGGGCGAAACAGACTTGAAAGAAAATTTATTTAACTCATTTGTGAAGGCTGATCAACTTATAGAAAAAGAAGGTACAGGTAACTCTGGTTGCACTGCAGTCGTGGCAGTGCTTCGTTGGGAAACTGACGGCGAATTAAAAAAGGTTCACAAAGCAACTGCTCCACCCTCCTCCTCCTCCACCTCCACCACCTCCTCCTCCTCATCCTCATCATCATCCTCAAAAAAGTACGATTTTGTTCCCTTGGAATATCATAAGAGAATCTTATATACTTCTAATGTGGGTGATCTGAGAATCGTTTTGTTTAGAGATGGAATGCCTTTCCGTCTATCGTACGATCATAAACCTACAGATATAAATGAAATGAACAGAATTAGAGATTCAGGTGGTTTAATCATGAAAAATAGAGTAAACGGTGTTTTGGCCGTTACAAGATCTTTGGGGGATTCCTATATGAAAGATTTAGTTTTAGGTAAACCCTTTACTACTTCAACTGAAATCACCAAAGATGACGAATTCATGATTTTGGCTTGTGATGGTGTTTGGGATGTGATTTCTGATTTAAAAGCTTGCCAATTTGTTTCTGATGTATTAAGTACCTCCAATGATCCGCAATTGGCCGCAAAAAAACTTTGCCAGTTTGCTATTGACAATTCAACTACTGATAATGTCACTGTGATGGTTGTAAAGTTTGATAAGGAGGTTTTTAGTTATGTATTATGATAATGATTTACGTGAATTATGTAGAAGCTTTGTATTATTATTTAGAGTTACCCTTGAGCTTCGGCTTGTACAACTTTAGTGCTAAACTGCTCAAAATAACACTCACAGACGATGCCGCCATTGCAGCACTCGCCCAAACAGGCGATAACCTGGAATTATGATATGGATAGATCACCCCAGCTGCAATAGGAATACCAATTACGTTATACACCAAGCTCCATGCAAAATTAAATTTTACCCTTCTGAATACAACTCTCGATAAGTCAAAAAGTGTCACCAATGACAATAATGGATGTGATTTGTTCAATAAAATAAAGTCACTCAGAGTAACTGCTAAATCTGCACCTGACGAGAGAGCAATTCCAACATCTGCCGCAGACAATGCTGGTGCATCATTGATACCATCTCCTATCATAGCAACAACATTACCCTTCGTTTTTTGTAATCTTTTGACGTGCATTTGTTTCTCATCTGGCAAAACCTCACTGATAACGTTTTTGATTCCAATTTCCTCTGCTATTGCTTGTGCTGTGATACGGTTATCTCCTGTTATCATCCAACACTCAATCTTATTCTTCTGAAGAAATTGAATGACATCCTTGGTTTCCAGTCTGATCTCATCTCTTGCGGCAAACATACATCCCAAGCTGTACTCTTCAATCTTAAACAACTTTTCACACTTGAAAGCAACCAAGATAACAGATTTGGATTCCTTTTTCCATTTCTCAAGCAAATTTTGTTGTTCCAGCGTTAATTTAACTTTGAACTCATCCATAAGTTTTTCATTACCCAATATAGCTTCTGTTGGTCCATATTTATTCCAATTATCATCTGCCTCTGCAAAAACAATAGATCCCTGAAGCCCTTTACCTGGGAGATTCACTACCTGAGGAACCTTATTCTGAGATAAATTGTCATTTTGCTCATCAACAAAAGACTTTACTGCTTTGGCTAAAGGGTGTTTAGAGCCTAACTCCAAGTCTCTCGAAATTTGCAATGCAAACTCTTTGATTATATCAGGGAGAATAAAATTATTAAAATAATGGTCTGTTACTTGAACGTCACCATTGGTCAAGGTTCCTGTTTTATCAAAACACACAACATTGGTATTAGCTCCATCTTGGAAAGCAACTCCTCCACCTTTGGCCAAAATTCCATATTTTGCAGCCAAACCAGATCCCACAAAGAGAGCTGTTGGAGCAGCCAAACCAATACCACATGGACATGCGATAACAAACACAGCAATGGAAAATTCTAAGGACCAAACTACCCATCCTCCAATATCAATATCCAAGTAGGATTCTGGTAAAGCACCGCTAAGTCCTAAACTAAGCCAGATTACCCATGTGAGAATAGCCAAAAGAGTTATCACTGGCACAAAGTAACTAGTGAGAAGATCCGCCGTTCTTTCAATAGGGGCTTTGCGTAATTGACCATCCCTGACCGTATTCACGATTTGATCGATTAAGGACTCCCCCTCTAAACTGATTACTTTCCCAACAATAGAGCTGTTTCCAACATTCACGGTACCAGAGAAGATTTGGTGTCCTTCGAAATGCTTAATAGGAACTGATTCCCCTGTAAGGGCAGATTCATCGAATTCTGTTGCCCCCTCGACAATCACACAATCAACTGGTGGAGATTCTCCAGGAACAACACGAATGAAATCATCAAGTTCCAAGTATTTGATGTCAATCAGCTCGTCATCTTTATAAACTCCATCCACATTATTAAGCAAAGTGGCTTGATTATTCTTAAGAGAACCGAGGTTTGAAATAGCTTCTGCTGTTTTCTTCTTTGAGTATGCTTCTAATAAACGACCAATAAGGAGGAAAAAGGTTAAAAACACAACAGAATCAAAGTAAGAATCACGCATGGCATGTCCTTCTACCCTCTTTTGCTGAGATGCCAACGCAAGTAAAACAATACTTGCCACATATGCAATAGTTGTACCCAAGCTCATCAACAAACTCATGGAACCAAATCTGAAGAGTCTCTTTCTAAAAGAGTTTTTGTGCATCCAAAGTGACTTAATTTCTTTGAACGCCTTGACATGGAATATATCTGCAGCAAAGAAATACACAGGAGTACTCAATATAAAAAGAATCCATGTAACACGGGAGACATTTCCAACCCAAAGGGGCTCATCCATCCAAACTTTAAATGAGTTCCCCTTGGGCAAAAGGGACATTGAAACAATACCAAAAACAAAGGTTGGAATAGCAAACAAAGAGGCAATTACCAACCTTACAGCAATTTTCTTCACTTCTCTAGCAGACAATTTCTTAAGATGCTCTTCCATAGGAACAGTTTCAATAATAGAACATTCAAACGTCCCTGTTTCATCAATAATCTTATAACCTCCATCATCAGTGCCAACCAAGTGGTTTAAATCACGAAGGAACTTTCTAATGGTAACATTTTGGCTTGGAATATAAGTGAATTGAATAAAAGGATCCAGAAGTGTAATTGGATCTTCAATAACCACAGCCTCACCATAACTAGTCAAGTAATCATTGATTATTTCAGGACAATGGTCGCACATCATTCCCTTAACGCTTATATTAATAGACCTGGCCTTTTTCTTTGTAGAGGTATAATTAATTTCTTCGACATTGATAACTTCAAAGTCAAACCCAGCATCTTCAATGGACTCTTTCAAAAGTTCCAAATTCTTGTTATCTCCCGTTTTCTCAATAATAAATCTACCAGTTTTGGTGACAATATTAACTCCAGATTCGAGAACAAATGGTAATTCTTTAACAACTGAATCAATAGACAGTGCACATGCCGCACATGTAATACCACCTATCACAGCGTTTACAATGGTGTTAATGGAGCGTTCCACAGGCAAAACCTCAATGAGTTTAAATTCAAACCCGATGTCGTCAATAGCTTGAATGATTTTATTGATAATCTGTTTATGAGGTATCACCACAACAGCTGTGTGCTGAAGTAAATTAACAGAGTAATTTAACTCTCCCTTGTCATCCAAAACATCCTTTATGGATTCTGATATGGAGTTAACGCATGCTGCGCATGTCATTCCTTCGATTGCAAATACAGCACGGAATTCCTTGTTCGGAAAATCGATCACAGTCTCAAAAGATGAGTTGAAACTTTCAGAATCTTTACCCTTAGTAGTACATGCTTTGCAATATTTCTTATGAGTAAATGAAGACCGGTAAGCGGAGAACATCTCCAACGGACTAGATTTGACATAAATCTTGGAATCAAGTAGCAATTCACTATCTTTATAATATTGCCATGATAGAACTTGAAATCCTTTGCTTATTAATTTTTGATTGATTTTCTTAACAACTCTTTGTAACTTTCCCGAATTTGTAAAATCAAAAGTGTAAATATCCACATCATTGCCCTCGATGGTTATTAAAGCATTTGAATCGTTCTCAAGCTTGAAAATTTCTTCATGGGTTGGTTTCTTGTCAACTTTCACAGTTTTAAAGAACTGAGAAACTGCACTAAGAACTGTGGTTTCACATTGTTCACAGTGAACATTACTGAGATTAAGATGTAGGTGCTCCATAGTTTGTTAAAAGTTTTTTGGGGCAATTCGGTTGTGTTTATAGTGATAGGCACAATGCACTCAAAAATTCTTGCGCGAATTGTGCGATACGAGTTATCCATGTTTAAATTAAAAAAAACAACAATAAAGGGACAATACACGGCTAAAGTATACTTACTAGATAATAGTTCAACTAAATTAGATAAGGAATTCTAGTTGCCTATTTTAAACTTCTGTATTATTATTTAGAGACTTGGGGAAAGGAACCTTAACTATTAATGCTGCGATAGAAATTCCCAATAATAAACCCATAAATTTCTCTGCAACTGTATGAAAGAATAAACTTGTGATGATGAATAATGCATACCATATCATCAATATGCTTGATGCAAATGTTATAAATATAGGGCGTAATCTACTAGACGACGACTTCCTCAAAATTTCGGAAATGACGAGTAGACTCAGTGTAAGTAGAAAGTAGTAATGCCCAGATATATCAATGCCATCGGTCCATGGTTTCTTCATCAACTTGCATTCGTGATGGTCCAGAATAAGTTGCGATCTAATAGTGCAGTGACCACCCGTTGACTCGTTGACTCTGTCTATGATGGAACTCCCAAAAAACCACACATTAAATAATACAAAGGTACACATGTAGAGTACAATGTTTCTGATGAAATGAAGCAGTATTGGTACAGGAATTTCGAGACCCCGTGCATAAATCATCAAAGCACTGAGATACACGAGTACAAACCACAGAAGCCCCAGCTGCCTCACAAAGATTTGATTTAGTACAGAGACAACAACGTTTTTGCTGACAGCTTCACGGTACTTGGATAGCCATTGGAGTGGTAGGCTTACTATGAATGTACCCACATAGACTCCAACAGATATCCACCAGCCTTTGGCTATATCTTCTTCAAGCATGTTTTTTAATGCGCTCGTAAATTCTAAAATCTGATCAGCAGTATCATATAGTTACCTCATGTAAAACAACAGGTACTATGCATTCAACAATAAATAAAAAGTAGGTTTCGACATTCATTTTGGTTCCTAATATAGTGAACTCTTCCGATGTTAAAGAAAGCGGTTTTTTTTGGCCGCCTTGGTACTCTTCAGCTTACGCGCAATCCTTTGTTGCTATCAACCACTTGATCTGGTCCATCACACATTACGTAACCAAGCATCTGACAAATCCAATCACGTGTTTGCGCCTAATATTCTAATACCATTTGTTAGATGAATATACATTCGATTATTCCTAAAGGTATGAGATGGAATAGGCTTTCAATTTTTAAGAGATTTACAAGTTCGAATCCCCCCATGTCGTTCCCCTGTTTAGACAAACTCGAAAAGAGAAACGCAGAGTTATTAAGTTGTGGGACAACTTCATTGGAAAGCGGTCCGGAACCGTCGTACTCCAAAGTTCAAACTGGGTTTGAATTATATAAATCGAACAAGCCTATCTTTCTCGACTATGGTGGTTATTTACCCAAGTATGAGGTAGCATACGAGACGTGGGGTTCGTTGAGTCAAGCAAAGGATAATATAGTTTTGGTTCACACAGGGCTTTCTGCTTCCTCGCATGCCAAGTCGCAACCTTTGAATGAAAAGAGTGGATGGTGGGAGAATTTCATTGGACCTGGAAAGTATTTGGACACTGAAAAGTTCTTTATCATTTGCACCAATGTATTGGGTGGCTGTTATGGCCTGACGGGGCCTTCATCTATAGATCCTGCCAGCGGAAGTCATTACGGAACACATTTTCCTATATTAACTGTCAATGACATGGTACGTGCACAGAAGCAGTTAATCACTGACGTTTACGGTGTAGATAAAATCCATGCCTCTGTGGGCGCATCCATGGGTGGAATGCAGTCCCTTGCATATGCTTGGGAGTTTCCAAATAGTGTGAACAAAGTCGTTTCTATCAGTGGTTGCGCAAGATCGCATCCTTACTCAATCGCATTACGTCATACACAAAGACAAGTTTTAATGAGTGATCCCAACTGGAACAGAGGCTTTTACTATAAAAATATCCCTCCACATGTAGGTATGAAGTTGGCTAGAGAAATTGCAACTGTCACATACCGTTCGGGCCCTGAATGGGATTTTAGATTCGGAAGAAATAGAGCAGATGAATCAAAACCTCCTGCATTCTGTCCCGATTTCTTAGTTGAAACTTATCTTGATCATGCTGGAGAAAAGTTTTGTTTGGAATATGATGCGAACTCTCTTTTGTACATACTGAAGGCCATGGATCTTTTTGATTTGAGTCTTTCGAACGGCGCGAGGGCTCAAAAAATGAGAAAAGAAGCTGAGTCCAGCTATCTCAAAAAGAAAGAGCCAACCGCTACTTTCTGTTCTCCTTATACAATTCCAAACACTCCTTACGAAGAAAAACCAAAGGTAACATCTCCGCAAGAGGCTCTCTTGGACCTTAAAAATGGTTTGGCAAAAATTGCTCATAAAGACATTTTGGTGGTTGGTGTGGAATCCGATATTTTGTTTCCAGTATGGCAACAAAGGGAAATCGCTAACGTCTTAAAGGAAAATACATCTCAAGAAAACATCCATTATTTTGAGCTTGGAAATGAAATAAGTAATTACGGTCATGACACCTTTTTATTAAGCTTGGATGATATTGGTGGTCCTGTTAAAAAGTTTTTAGAAAATTGAGTTCAATTGAGTTTCCGTAATTTCTAGATATTAACCATAAAAGCTTTTACACATCATTTCTGGCCATAAAAGAAATTTGATATTTCTATTCTACATATAAATACATTTAAAACACTTTGATACTTAAGCGAGTCTGCCATGGTCTTGATCCAACTCATATCCAAGTAGCCTGGAAACAGAAAATACAAACTCCTTTAACTTTTGTACTCCTACCTTGACCAATCCCTGTTGCTTTTTCCTGTTATCAATGTTATGATGTGGCAAAATGTTGTCGTTGGCACTTAAGCTAACGAACAACGCAAAAGGAATGAACCAAATGCATATTCCGAAAAACGAACATACTTCAAGGTACGTTGGGATTCTTTTAGGTACATAGTCTGGTCTCAAACGTATTTGAATAGGTGGAACTTCAGGATCATGGAAATATTGGAACCAAAACCAATGGTTGGCAAATGCAAGTATACAACTGGCAATGAAGCTGATAGACAGTGCATTGACGTGTGGGAATTTAGATAAATTCTGCATGTAAACCCAGTAGGAAAATAAGGAGAAAATTGTCAACTTGAATGACAATCCATCAACTGCCCAAAGCAACACAAGTAACACCTGTATGCTATAAATTGTTCTCCGCAAAAACTTCTTGGTGGGCTCCGTGTGTTCCTCTATAAACTCTGAGATCAAATATAACCCAGAGGCAATTGCTACAACAAGTAAAACGAATCCTAGCACCGCTCCTGCTATTGCTAGTATTTGGAGTAACATGTTGAGATTTTTTTAATATCGTTGCGAATTCTACACAGGAATATCAAAAAAAAAATCTAATCATAAATATTAATAGGAGGGATTCTATCGGTGTTATAGAACCAGTTCTCTCCCTCAAGCTCTCTCAGCAACCAATCCGTAGGAAACAAGACCAAATTTCCTTGGATCTCGTTCAAGATCCGTTCGGCAGTATCTCTTTCAAAAATCGTGTCACCGTTATGGAGCTTACGTCTAGCAGAGAATGTGTTACCTCTTCTCCTTCTTCTTGGGGTGTGACCGTTGGAGTGTGATTGATGACCTCCATGAGGAACATGGTGACCAGGTGTGGTTTCACTGTGCTCTTCCACAGTCTGGTCCTTGGATTCTTCTTCGGGTTGTTCATTAAGGACTTCTTCATTCTTCACGTGTCTTCTGAATTTACGTTTCGATGGCTCTGTCACTGGGCTTAAAGAACCTCCCGATGGTGGTGCATGTCCCAACAACCCAACATCATTATGATCCTTCACATAGATAGATGTTTGACTGAGTCTCTTCTGGGCTTTGGTTCGTTTTGCTAATTCAAGATCAACTTCAGATTCAGTATCACTCTCGTCCGAAATATTAACCGATCCATTCTTATTCTGTCTATATTTGGACTCTTGTTGTTGAGATAATGTGAACGCACGACTCAACTTGGAATACTGTTTGTAATCCTTCCAACTTTCGACTTCATTATCTGGCTGAGAGTGGAACACCAATCTGAAGATCTCGGTGTTTCTTCTTGCATGTTCATACCAAAGATCTTCGTAAAATTCAGGATCAACAGGATCATTCATTCCATATGGATCAATGAACTTACTGAAATTAGTCACCCCCATAGGGTTAAGACTATCAACCACATCCTTGGTTTCACGCTCAGATAATGTAACAATCGGAACATGTTCACGCTCAATTTGTCCTTCATCTTTATGCGAATTGGTGTCTGAGAATGTCTCCGTCGGGTCAAGCTTTGGATCTGGGGTAGGATTAAACTCAACTTTAACTTCAGATGTAACTTTGTCTTTTCCGCCATCACTGGCCGAGAAGTGTAGTGTAGGCTCTAATCCTGCAGCAACTCTTTTCTTCGATTCTTCATCTTGCAGCTCTTTTTCAATTGCTGCCATTCTTTGCAAATACGAAATCTTCTTTAATAATGCCCATCTTTCTTTGTTTCTTTCAGCAATCATAGATTCGGATTGTTCATCCATGTGATCAACCATGTCAACATCATCTCCTTCCAAAAATTCAATCACACTGTTAAGATCAGGTAAGAAGCTCTTATTTGGGTTGACTTCCATAGCTTTATGTGCCAAGTCTTTCAAAAACTTGGAGTTATTGAGTCTCGCCCTCTTAGCCAATTTGGTCTTATATTTGTCTAAACCATCACCGTAAACATCTCGTTTATGTTCTTCATTGTGCTGAACTCTGGTGTCAAAGGAATGCTTCTTCTTTTCTCTGATACCTTTATTGGCTTCATGGGTTCCTGTTCTGTTTGTGAACGATGTTGGCAAACTTAAAGGAGGAGGATCACTTTTACCAAGTTCTTCATCATCGTCATTATAATCAAAGTTAATATTTTCATTTGTTCCTGACGAATTTTGAAATCTCTTCCATCTATATGTGCCTTCTTTTTCATTTAAGATGTCTCTTGATGCTATTTCAACCATAGCTGAAGTGATAGCATTTTCCTTAACCTTGAATCTATTGGTTGCGGCCCTTAAACCGTCCTTTGTCCTAGCAAACTCTTCAAAACGCATGAATCTTCTTTCCACAATATCCAATACATCAACATTAACACCAAGATGTTCTCTCATTAATCTCAATCTTAAAGTATGGGCAAATTTACCAACCAAATATGGTTCACCATCCATTGTGGTTTCAATAGTGGCTTTATCTCTTATAACAGCTGCAACTTCAGAATCTCTCATACCTCTCATGGATCTTTCATTAATATTAGCACTACCAATAATTGCAACACGATCATCAGCAACCATTGTTTTGGCGTGAATATACAATTGCTCAGTAACCAAAGTGCGATCTGGACCAATTCTTCCCCATTTTCTTAACGAGAAGAATTGAATATAATCACTTGGTTCAATACCGTACTTTCTTAATTTAGCAAATATCGAAGAAGAACCCCTTGAAATAGACATGTACTGACATTGCATAATGACTCTGACGGATGACCCATCTGGTTCATCAACTTGAGACTCGAAGCCAGGCATCAATGGAATGACAATAATAGCCTTCCAATTAGTACCTTCATTATAAGCTCTAATGATTCTGTCAACCAAGGCATCACCAATTCTGTTTTTAATTTCATGGCCATCAATGAAACATGATGTAACAAAGAATTGGTTTTCAATGTATACAAAATGATCAGAGGTTTCAATCAATTTAAGATATGCATTTTGAATACTCTGTTCGTGGTTTTGCAAACCAAGCGACCAATTTCCAGAGGATCTAAGAAGTTGCACTTCACAAGAACCATCCAAACCCATTTCTTCAACTTCCTTATCAGTCAAATCAGAAGGTGGAGTCAACAAAGGAGTAAATCTACTTGGTCTCTTTTGTCTAAGCAAATAATTCCATCTTTGAACAAAATGTCTTGACAAATCTCTTGCTACCTTACCAGAAGTAAGCATATGAACATCATGCCAAGGCATTCTTGGAACTATCTGTCTATTGTACATAGATTCATAAGGTTTTTCCAAGGAATAAAAATCTTTGACACGAGGGTTAGAATAATCTTTACCAGGAAATGTTTCAAACTGGATAAATTCCTCGCTGGTCAATCTCTTTTCTGGGTTCAAAGAATCAAAATCAAGGGCCGAATCATCAGTTAAAACGTGATCTGGAGTATCATATCTACCAAAACACAAATCAATACCCCCAAGAAATGCAACAGTTTGATCAATGATACAAAGCTTTTCATGATGTGCCCAAAAGTAAGTATTTTGTAACAATTGATTTGGAGATCTTATAACATGAATGTTCTCTTCATGAAGAGACAAGATCGAATGCTTTGTATAGAGAGAATCAGTGACAACAGTAGTACCAACATTACGGTACACAATTACAAAGATTTTGACACCTTGCTGAGCCTTTCTTTGTAAAAGTCTATCGAGTCTGAATTGTTGATTACCGTTGGCAGGTCTTCTCAAGTACAATTCCGGAGATAACCACCAATCATGGATGAAAATAACGTCTTTTGCCATCTCAAGAGCAGAAGAAACAGCCCAAAAGTAATCTCTTCCATCAACAAACCATTGAGCAAAACATCCTTGCCTAACAGGAGCAAAAGAACCAAATCTATGAGGTTCAGAGTGAATGGTTTGACTTTTCATTTCTAACAAAGATTTAATCCACATCTTCTGTTCCATCACAGACTTTGGAATAATCACCAACTTACGTTCGCCGTTTTCAATGGTTATCTTCAAATGCTGGAACACGTTTTTGTGGTTAGCTTCGCTTACCTCTGTTTCTTCGGCCAACTTCAATTGGTTCAAGGAAGAGTCATCATAATCCGATTCGTCGTCGTCTTTCCCATCGTCCTTCTTGTAAATAACCCGGAAATTAGAATCAACGAGGAAAACATCAAGAGGAAGAGTGGAGTTGATATTGGAGACATACATCAAGTATGAGTTTCTAATCAACAACCATTTTTCAGATCTTCTATCAATCATTCCTTTCAAATCATTAGCCTTAAAATGACCAACTCTCCAACCTTGAGACTTTGCACTGCCTCCTAAATGAACTACACCTTGTTTACCAGCAAACCCAGTTTCGTAACTTAACAAGGAGGATATTGGCGAGATTTCAAAAAACTGGAACAACCGGTTGGACTGAGGTTTTAATCCAACAGCTGCTATCAAATCATTCAAGTATTTTGTCACATCTCTAATATATTCTTGGTTTTTTAACAGTCTTGCATACATTTGTTCGGGAGTTCCGTCCACTTCCACTGAGTTTGACGACAAGATCGATCTGATGTTATGGATCTGATCTCTTATCGTTTGAATGGTGTGACCTGAATGAATGGATATGTTATCATCGTTGGTAACATGCTTATCATTCGTAACTTCTGCTTTATTCTTTTTCTTTTCATTTCTTAACGGAGGAATCGGATATCTAGGCAATTCAGTTTTGTTGTTACGAGCTTTCCACTTTTCAAGTTTGAATTTTGAGTGAAGATAGAGTAAATCTTTGGCTGTTCTTTCAACTGACCATGTCATTCTTTGGGGCCCGACTCCATACTCTAATTCAATTCTAAATCTTCTAATTTTAGTGTTAACATGGGGTGAAATGTCCGTAACTCTAAAACCCAATAAGGATAACAATAATGGCGCTCTTGCAAGACCCGTTTCATCTTCAAGCAAACAAGAAGAAAGCAAACTAAGCGTATTCGAACTTAACAACAATCTTCCGATTAAATCCAGAGCTCTTTCTCCCGTAGCAATATCTCTCGCATGTATTGCAAGTTCGTCGTAGTCAATCGCAGAAACACTCTTTTTAGTGGACCATTTCTTAAAGATCCTCTTAATACTCTTCTTTTCGCTCTCGGAGGGTTTCAACTTTCCAAATCGATAGCCTTGGAAAAAAGATCGAGCCGCATGTTGCTGACCTCCATCATCTATTTCATCATCTTCAACGTTTGTGTGCAGAAGAGGGGAATATGGAATAGCATCTCTTTCCTCGTCTTCTTCATTATCGTATCTAGATTCATTCTTATCACTTTTGTTAAAGAAAGACAACGCGTTCCCAATAACCTTGGGTGTTTGGGATTTTTGCTTATGGCTCTTATGTATTGGGTCATCCACTGATAATGCTAAACTCTTGTTGATTATCTCTTCAACGTTTTCAGATTCTCTTAATGGGGTTTCATTTTCAGATTCCCGAATGGACCTACTCAATGGACTACGCGACCGACTTCTGTTTCGAATTGACCGATTCTCATGGCTTCTGGACGACTCTGCTGTTTCAATCACAGGTATTCGTAACGTGGAGTCGGTTTCTTTGACAGGCATTCTCGTTTGTTTTTTCTAAAAAAAGTTACCGAGTTTTGAGTCGGACCTCTCGGGAGCAATTTCAGCAGGCAAGTCTAAGTTTCCACGTTTTCAGATCCACGATTGTCAAATCAATTTGACATCTTATGAATCTCACTGGAGATGCATGATTTACTATTGTCATGTCTGTCATTTTGCAACCTCTACAATCCTCTACATAAGCTTTATATATTTTCTCCTATCTTTATTTTGTACGTCTTAATCTAATGTGAAAGTTATGAGTAATCAGTTGATCACCCCTGATTACACCTGTAATTATTTGAAGGAAATTGACTTCGCATGTTTGACTCCTTCGTCGCCTCGCATTTTTTTTTTACGTTATAATACAACGGATTGCAATTATTTCATCCTAAGTGTTAAGCTGTATCTCCAGTAGGTGTAAGTCCGTTGAAGCGGCAGAAACGCAGTTCATTTCCCCATATACAGTTTTTATCACAAAACTAAAGATCGACAGAAATATAAAATATCTAATTTGCCTAGAAAAGAATCAAAAATGAAAGGTTCATCTGATGATACCTTCCGGGAAATAGAAGTACAACCCTCTCAACTGGGCAACAAGGTATTCAAATTCCTTAGCAATGCATCCAAGAAGCTTGACTCCTTAGGGGTGGAAACCCGGGGCATCGAAAGAATCGAGCCGCACGAAAGAGCTACCAATAAAATGAAGCTCATCATCACCGTATGCGGATTATGGTTATCTGGATGTGGTGGTCTTAGTTCTATGTCTTCGTACTACTTGGCTCCATTTGTGTATGGTTTAGGCTTAAAGAGTACCTTAATGGCTGGTTTATTGGGTGAAACTTTGGGCTGTGGTATTGCGGCATATTGTGCGTTGATGGGCCCTCGCTCCGGGTGTAGACAAATGGTTAGTGCCAGATTTTTATTTGGTTGGTGGTTTGTCAAGTTGGTGTGTCTTGCCAGTATTGTTGGTGTGATGGGTTGGTCTGTTGTGAATAGTGTCGTTGGTGGTCAGATCATATCCAGTATGAGCGGAGGTTCTGTAACCATTTCCGTTGGTATCGTCATTATTTCAGTAGTTTCCTTCATGGTTGCGATCTTTGGTATCAAGCAGTTACTCCGTTTTGAAGCTTACTTGAGCATCCCTGTCAATTTCGCTTTCTTGATGTTGTACGTTGTGGCTTCAAAACAATTTAAACACTTGACATGGGAAGATTCCTCAAAATTAGATCATTTCACCAGAAGAGGTAATTGGCTCACCTTCTTTTCCTTGGCGTATGCCATCACTTCTACTTGGGGTTCTATTGCATCTGATTATTACATTCTTTTCCCGGAAAATATCCCAGACATACAAGTATACTTTTTAACCTTCTTTGGTATCTGGATTCCAACGACATTTGTTAGTGTGGCTGGTATATTGGTTGGTAACATTGCATTTACTTATGCTCCTTGGAACGCTGTTTACAATCAGTACGGTATGGGAGGTTTACTTTGGGAAGCTTTCAGTCCTTGGGGCGGAGGTGGAAAATTCCTCTTGGTTTTGATCTACATGTCCCTTGTCTCAAACAATATCATCAATACTTATTCAGCAGCTTTTGGCTTACAATTATGTGGTGAATTTTTCACCAAAATCCCAAGATGGTTTTGGGCTATTGTTTGTACTGTTATTTATTTGGTTTGTGCCCTAGTTGGCAGAAATCACTTTTCAGATATCTTGGGTAATTTCTTACCCATGGTCGGTTACTGGATCTCCATTTACTTTATTCTTCTTCTTGAAGAAAATCTTATCTTCAGATCTTCCAAATTCATTCATTTGTACACTAAAGAATTTGAAAAAACTCAAACTTATCAACCAAATACGGGCTTCAATAAGGAAAAGTTTTACAATTTTACAATTTGGAATGATTACGATAGATTGACTCATGGTTTCGCTGCAGGGTTTTCTTTTATTGTCGGTGCTGTCGGCGCTGTTGTTTCCATGGAACAAACTTATTGGGTGGGTCCAATTGCAAAGACTTTGGGTGGTGATATCGCAATGTGGCTTTGTATGGGTTTTAGTGGGTTAACTTATCCTGCTTTAAGATACTTGGAGTTAAAGAGATTTGGTAGGTAAATCTTGCAGATCTCAATTGAATTTGAGAGACTTTTTACGTTCAATATACATAATTAATAATAGATCATAATGTTTGGATTAAAACCCACATTTTTGTAATAGCCCCAGGTATTTTCCTGTTTGTATCACATAACAAATTCAATGCTATTCTCGTTATTTCTGAGACTATTCTGAGCCATTTTTTATCCTTTTTGCTTATGTCAAAGTGTTAGCCGTACCATCGCCGGCTTTTCACATGATCACAAAACTAGTATTAATCATTTTTGAATTAGAACTTACTTTTGATTTGTAGGCTCCGATTTTCGGACTACTTTTTACCTCAATATCCATAGTTACGTATCATGTGACTCAATACTTGCATAGTTCATGCCTCAATGTTAGAAACACGTTGTCTTACAGTCAATAAAGTAAGGGTTATATGGTTGTAACTGGGTCTAATTTCTTAATCATAATGAGACCATCACTTTCGGTTACGGCTGTCTCTATTTCTTCAATAAGATAAACTTTTCGGATATTGGGTCCCGTTACATTATGGATTTTTCATCAAGTGGTTATGATACACAAAATAGTATGCGACCCCCTCAAAATCACCTACATGACTCAATATTTGCTTATAAATATACTATAATCCTTTTTAGAACAGCAAAATGCCTAGTAAAGAAGAAGATCCAGTATGGTCTATCTTACCTTCGTATTATATGTATTCAAATACGATCAATACGGGGATAAATGAAAGCATACAGGATCCTCCTACATATGAGCTTAGTGCTGTGACTTCATTAGCCTCAGATTCAACTATTTTATCACCAACAGTAACAAACAACTTGGGTTCCGCTGAGTTGCGCACAGGTGATATGGTTCTCCCTGATCCGATGCTTAACGAGCAGATCAAAGAAAATATCATCGATAATATCCATAAGCTCAGGAACTTGAGCTTGACTAATAATCCAAGTTCAAAGACTATCGATATATCTATACAGTTTATTGAAGACGCTGGTAAACCCGGGGTACCTTCTAAAATCATCGATCCTTCAAATCATGAATTCCGCCAAGGAGAGTTTATCCATGGGGTAGTTCTAATCGAGAATAAGAGTATGAATCCAATAATCTTCGATATGTTTTACTTGGTGTTCGAAGGCCAATTTAAATTGCACGATACGCTTCATGAGTCAGCAAATAAGCTTGGACAGCGCACATTCTTGCAGATGTTTGATTTCACAGCAAGTTGGAATCTCGCTTCAATAGAAAGATTGGTCACAAAAGAGAACTGGGAAATTGAGCGAGACGATAGTTATAAGATGTTTTATGATCCTTTGGATAATACTTATGGATGCTTTGGAAACGGCCGTACTTTACTTCCGGGCAAAAAGTTTAAACGATTCTTCACTTTTAAGGTTCCTGAAAAGCTATTAGATTCGAATTGTTCTAATAATTTGAATACTCATGTTATCATGCCCCCAAGTTTTGGATGTCTGAATGTCAATATAAAGGACTTTGCACCTGTGGATAGATCAGTTAATTATGGAATTCATGCACGTTATATTGGAAGACATTCCAAGTATAACCATAAAATTTCTTCCCAAAATGACGAGTACGTCATTCTCAAGGACGCTTCAAGATCATTACGTGTTGTTCCCTTTACATCTGAATTGCCGCATACTTTTGCTTCGTGTAAAGCTGATTATGATTCATTTTTTAAAGTTTTAAAGGATGATATTGAAACCGGAAATACGCTTTTGAACTCTAGAAAGAAATCTGGCTCATTAGAAGCTATCAACTCACCTACACTAGTTTCTCTGGTAACCCTGGTAAGATTGGAAAAAGCAATCAATACCCGCGCTCCTAGAGTTGGATTCTCGAAAGACGACTTTTCCTATGATTTCTTCATCCCAATCTTCAAAAAAAGTGCTTTTTATTCTTCATACACGATAAACACTCTTAATTTTACTTCGCCCAGAGAGATTTATCACATTAATTACATCCCACCAAAAAGCACTAGAGAAGCGGGCGCTGATTTAGACTCCAGTTCTTGGAACGTCACAATTCCAATCACCTTGTCTCTTCAACAAAAAAATGGAAACAAATCGGTTGACATCAAGCTTATATCAGCTGAGTTTGTGGTTGTAACATTGTATTCTCCTTACTACGAATTTCCTATAGAGTTGCACCACGATTTGGTTTTCAATAAATTCGCCAGGATTGATCCCGATGAATTGTTTCTTGATCATGATACTTTGGAAAATAATTTGATTCTACCAGCCAGGAAGTTACAAGAGGATGCAGTGAAAGTATCCACAAAAGCAACGAAGGCTGGAATTGACTGGGCTATCAATAAAGTTTCCATGAAAGGCATAAAATCAATTGCAAGCCTGACTGTTCGTTACATGAATTTGGAAGTTCCCAGCATCAAAGTTAATAATAGAACAAAACCTGATCTTACCTGGCAAAAGTCAAAGGATGAATTGAAACTTAATGCAGACATTGAAATTGATTTAACTAGTACAAAATTAAAAGGCGCCATCAACGATCAAAGCATACCGGCGTATGATAGATTCACATTGGTTCCAAACTTTCAAAATTGCAATACAATAAGAATGTATCATATTAAAGTTATTGTGACTTTATCAAATGGCCAAAAGGTGTTTGTTAAATTTCCAGTTAAAATTGGCAATTGGCAAGAAGGTTAATATTCAAAAATTTTAAATATTTCATACTTCATAATTAATTCACTTTCTTACTTTACAAGTTCTTTAGTAGGAAAAGCATATACTACATAAATCTATATAAAATGTTTTAATAAATAATTTGAAAGTCCAACTTTTAACTGGAACAACTGCATTGTAACATGGAATACCCTTCACCCTTATCACCTTGCAAAACCCAACTTTTCTCAATGTCTTTCAATTCATCACCCCATTTGGATTCATCGAATGGATTTAAGGACATTTTCTGTAACTTCTCTAAAAGTGAAATATCATTCCCATCTGATTTTAAAGTAGCATCAATAACATCATTCATGATCCAGTTCCTAGGCAAGAATTTTGGATTGTAGTTTGAACTAATCTTTGAACCGGAATTTGCATCTTTACTTAAAGAATCCCTCATTAAACTACGGTACTGTTCGAGCCAGCTCGAAAATGATTCAACAACATCACTTCTAGAGTTCAGACCAAGAATTTCAAGACTGAGAGATTTCACATCCTTTTTCAAAATATCAGCTTCTTGTAAAGTAACAAAAAACTTGTTAAAGTCTAGTTCTGTCTTCTGCAAAATCAGTAATAAAGGAGCAATAAATTCTATATTCATAGATTCTGAATCTTTAATGATATCATGAGATAAGCCTAATCTGTTGAAGAAAGTTTCCAAATACTTTTCGGTAAATGCATGTTTATACAAATCTCCTCCAATTTCAATGATTGAAGTTGCCCTTGCAATAATCTTTGCTTCAAGGGCATCATCAATGACCATATCATCATATTGATCGATCAATTCAGGACCAGAGCCTAATAATTGAGCCAAGTCCTCTCCCAACCTAGTCAAATTCCACCAAATTGAAGTTGGAGTGTTTCTATAGCTATATCTACCCTCATGATCTTCAGAATTTGGAGTATATGAAGGGTCATACTTGTCCATAATCGAGTAAGGACCAAAGTCCATAGATAACCCTAGGATGGAAGTATTGTCAGTATTCAAAACGCCGTTCAAAAATCCATAGGCTTGCCACATGGCGACAGTTTTTGCATTTCTGATGATGACTTCGTAGTAAAATTTATCATAATTTGTTAAAGAAAAGTCTCTTAAGAGTTCAGGTTTCAGAAGAGTAATAAAATGAGGGAATTGACCACCATCCTTTGTAAACAACTCTTCAATAACATAATCAGCTAACTTTTTAGTTCCTAATGAGTCTCCTCTCCACCTATACAAGTCAAAAGAACCCAATCTGATCCACAGTTCGGCAAATCTGGTTACAATTGCAGACTTCTCAAAGGTATGGCGCTGGGCCATCGTCTTTGGAAGATATGTTAAAGCAAGTGCTCTAGTTGAAGGAATACCAATAGCATTTAAATGCTCAGAGATAATATATTCACGAATCGATGATCTCAAAACTGCTTTACCATCGGCAAATCTTGAGAATGGAGTCATACCCGAGCCCTTAAGTTGAAGTTCATACTTATTTCTGTTTTCGTTATTAGGTGCCTTGTCAACTTCAAAGAGGTTAACCACTCTGCCATCACCTAATTGACCGGCAAACAGACCGAACTGCCATCCAGCATAAGCCTGAGCATATGGAAATGGAAAACCTTCAGGTAAAGTCTCATTTAAGTAATGCTCACCAGACACTATCTTTTTGTATGTTTCATTATTAACTTCGTTTCTATCTAAATTCAAATCATCCAAGGCTCTCTCACTCAGAGTGAGGTACTTGTACTCTTTTCTTCTTTCAGGCATAGTCCATGAGAAAGAGCCTTTTGAAAGTATTCTTGGTGTGTGTATAATGTTTCCTTCATTGACAGTAGCAATTTCTTGAGTGGAAATACGGGCATCTGGTTCAAAGTACTTGGTAAAGGACGAGCCTTTCCTAACGTCAACTAATTTATTCATTAATCTTTTCATAATTTTTAGTCATAGGTTTATGAATCATTAATTCTAGATCACGCTGGTGTGCACACGACCTCTAATTTTAAGCAGTTTGTACCAGAAGGTGATGTGGTATTTTTGAATATGTTCTACATTTTCCGTTGTGATATTAAGGAGAAAAGCATTCTGTACACATCCTGTAGTTAACATCATTTAATACGCGGAACAAAGACTCGCTGAACAAGCAGGTTTATGGTATGACGGATGCTTATGTAAGCCTCACTATGGATCAGTTCACGCTGCACATGAAAGCCAATAGTCAAGAAAAACGAAAATTAATTTTCACACCATGTCTTTAAGACTCTTTAAGAGGGTAAAGTTTGCCCTAATATTAGGGGTGGTTTTCGTGATTGTTGTGTTCCATTTGTTATCGCCGGAGTCAATGTTCAAAACGACTAGTCTTCGAGTAGGAAAGACCACCACATTTAACAAATCAATCAGAGATTATACCGTGTTTTTTGATAACTTGGAAAAGTATGCACCCAAGTCGCCCTCACTCAAGGGAAGATATAAGAAAGAGGCTGCAGCACAAAAGTTCCCAGGGGACAACTTTTTGTTTAGTAAGGAGTACTTGGAAAATATATTAGATATTTCAGATGTGACCTTGAAGGAATTAACTGCTCTCCATACCAAGTATGTTGACGAACACATTCCCAAATTGATTAACAATGTAGGATTATCAACATTTGGAAACATTGTTGAAAGTGATCCAGAATGGGACAAGTACCATGGAAGTAGCGGATATGTTTTAGTTGGAGGGGGGAAGTACAGTTGGTTATCATACTTGGTGATTCGTCAATTTCGTGCGACTGGGGCCAAATTACCAATTGAATTATATATTCCTTCCAAGGGGGAGTTTGAAGATGAGTTCTGTGAGGTGTTACTTCCAAAGTATAACGCTAGATGTACAATTCTTGATGACAGATTGGCTACAGACTTAAAATCAAGATTCAACATTGGTGGTTTCCAGTTTAAAATGTTAGCTATGATTGCATCTCGTTTTGAAAACGTCTTGTACATTGATTCGGATAACTTCCCAACAAGAAACTTGGATTACTTGTTTGAATCCAAGACATTTTCCGAAACAGGGTTGATTATTTGGCCCGATGCATGGGAAAGAACAACCAATCCTAAATTCTTCGATATCACCAATGTTAGAGTTAAGGAAAACAAAATCAGATACTCGGAATATGATAGAAAGCAAGCTGATTTACGTGGGGACAAAGACCTCAAGCCATTGAGTGAGTACACCTTTGCAGACTCCAACTTTCATGATTTTGAAGGGTCTTTGCCAAACCCATCTTCCGAAACAGGGATGTTGTTGGTCAATAAAACCACCCACTTGAAGACATTATTGCTTTGTTTGTATTATAACGTGTTTGGTCCAAACTTCTACTATCCTTTGCTTACCCAAGGTGCTGCGGGTGAAGGTGATAAAGAAACTTTCATTGCTGCGGCTGTAGTCATGAAACAACCATGGTTCCAGACCCTCAAGGGATTCCATTGGGTTGGCTACCACCACAAGTATGGAAACAACTTTGCCTCGAAGGCTTTGGGACATTTTGACCCAGATCAATCAAGGCCAGGTGCCGTCGACAATCCAGACAAAATCGATATGGTATTTATGCATTTATCCTATCCAAAGTTCTTCCCTGATTTGTTGGACGGCAACCACGAAATCATCTATAAGGATACAGATGAACATATTAGAATGTATGAAGGTATGTATGAAAATGCTGGTTATGATTTTGACTTGCGCGTTTTCCAATTCTTTGTTCAAGGTATGTGCAAGAACTACTACAATGACAAAGGTGAGGCTGTTGACGGTTCTAAAGTCAATGTCAAAGAATATATGGGCGGACACTTGGAATATGTTCACCATGAAAATGACTTGCAGAGATGTTCCGATGTCTTTATTCCTCACTTGAAATGGTTAAAGGAAACCACAAAGTATCAATCCCTTGAAATAGTAGAGTAATTGCCTAATCTTTGCATAATAAATGGATATTCAAAGTTAATATTGCTACGTTGACACATCCCTATCTTAAGCCCACAAAACCTTCTTTTATTATTAAAAATTTATAATTAAAAATTTATAATTATAATAATCCCTCACTCTCGGAGTTCTAGCTTGATAGTGCGAGAATACGGAAGTTGAACTTTTTTTTCCCTTATTCGCCTGAAACGACTTCCTCTGGCCACAAAATTACACTGCCTCTATCCTTTACTAAAGCTTTGTAATACTCGCGAACAAATTTTTTTTTTTTAAACGGAATTTCCGGTCACTATGGCAGAATCCTTTTTGTGTCATTGATATCAGCATAAATATATTGCAATTTCCTTGAATTAAAGCAATTATTTTAATATGAATGATACAAGTTCTACAGATCATGTATCTGGACCTGTTGAGTACGTACCTAGCACTGAGACATTAGACCTCAAACGTGAGGAATCTAGAAAAGCTTCTCCACACCATGAAGAAATCGAAAGGCTCCATGAAGTGTTATTGATTGTATTATTCTGTTCTTCGCAAATCATAACTCAGGCATCTCTTTCTCAGACTATGATTTCATCAACACTGATAGCAAAACAATTCGATGTTGATGGAAATGCAGGTGAAATTTCTTGGTTTTCCGCTTCATTTTCGTTGACTGTTGGAACTTTTATCTTAATATGGGGCAGATTAGGAGATATGTATGGATATAAGAAGATGTTCATAGGCGGTTACTTTTGGACTGCTATCTTTACATTGGCATCAGGTTTCATGGGGTTTGCAAATTTCAAACACTCAACTGTTCTTTTTGATGTTTTAAGAGCCTTACAGGGAATGGGCCCAGCTATTATTATTCCAAATACGCAAGCAATGATCGGTGCATATTATCCTCCAAACTCCTTCATGAATGAGTTTGCGTTCTCCATATTTGGCGCTGTCGCGGCTACAGGATTTGCTTTGGGTGCGCTTGTCAATGGTGCGTTTGACATTATTTGGTGGCCTTGGGGCTACTGGGTAGGTTCCATCTGTATTGCATTGATTGGGGTTGTGTCTTACTTTATTATTCCAGACAACATTGGCTCTATTTCAACAGGTAAATTTGATTACTTGGGGTCTATTGTCGGTGTTGTTGGTTTGGTATTAGTCAACTTTGCCTGGAATCAAGGTCCAAATGTAGGATGGGACAAGCCTTATGTTTATGTTCTTCTCATCGTTGGTATTATATTTATTGTGGGCTTCTACTTTGTTGAACAAAGAGTAGAGAATCCTTTGGTTCCTCCCGCAGCATTACAAGGTGATACGGGCTACATTTTAGGATGTGTTGCAACTGGCTGGTCCTGTTTTGGTATTTGGTTGTTCTACACTATTCGTTGGTCTCTTGAAGTCGATGATGACTCGCCATTACTAGCTGGTGTTAAAATGATACCTGCGTGTATAGCAGGCTTTTGTGCAGCAATGGCCTCTGCATATCTTCTTCAAAGATTCCCATCTGCCTTTGTGATGTTAATTGCTTTGGTTGCTTTTTTAATCGGAAGTATTATCATGGGTACAAGACCAGTAGGTCAGATCTTCTGGGCTCAAAAGTTTGTGTCATTATTAATTCAGCCAATTGGTATGGATTTGTCATATCCTTCGGCCAGTATTTTAATTTCAAAGGCGCTTCCAAAGCATCAACAAGGTATTGCTGGTTCTTTGGTGGCTACATTTGTCAATTATTCGATCTCTATTGGCTTGGGAATTGCAGGTACAGTTGAATTCTACACCACAAAAGACAAACAACCTTCAAGGGAAACGTTAGTATTGGGATTCAAAAATGCTTTTAGAATCGGTATGGGTCTCGCAGGCTGCGGAGTCTTACTTGCTACAGTATTTTTAATCAAGCAGTTGAGTGCAAGGAAAAAGGGTGAAAGTGAAGATTACCAAAAGCGTGAAAGGGAGGTTTTAGAATAACTAATAATTAATGATAGATATACATAAATTAATAATAGATATAATGTTCGTTACTAATTGAAGCGAAATTTAATAACTGCGGAATATTCCGCGTGTAAATTTGTCTATCAAATCGAATTTCAATTAGTCATATAGAGTCTCAAATGTCTGTGTTAAAATCCCCTTTGAGTCAATCTCTTAAAATTGCCCTTATTCAATTAAAGGCTGGTGCTGACAAGAAGGCTAATCTTGCGAAAGTCACCCAATTCATCGACGATGCTATGTCCAATTCAAAAATTGGCAAATTGGACTTGGTTATGCTTCCTGAGTGTTTCAACTCACCATATGCTGTTTCTGAGTTCCGGAACTACGCAGAATTGATTCCTTCTGGGGAGACAACGCTGCTTCTCTCTCAATTGGCTAAGAAACATGGAGTTTTCATCATCGGTGGCTCTATCCCTGAGTTGGACGCTCCTCTGGATAAGATTTACAACACCTCGCTTACCTTCTCTCCCCAGGGTGATATCATCGCCAAGCACAGAAAAGTACACTTGTTTGACATTGATATCCCTGGAGGAATCCGTTTCCAAGAATCAGAGACTCTCAGCGGAGGTGACAAAGCCACAGTCTTTAAATTAGGTGACTATGGTAACGTAGGTTTGGGTATATGCTATGATATCCGTTTCCCCGAGTTGGCCTCCATTGCATCTCGTGCTCCACATAACTCCTTTGCTATGTTTTATCCTGGTGCGTTCAATACAGTCACTGGTCCTTTGCATTGGCACTTATTGGCCAGAACGCGGGCCGTCGATAACGAACTTTTTACTGTTTTATGTAGTCCTGCCCGTGATGTTGGAGGTAGTGGATACCAAGCCTATGGGCATTCCCTTGTTGCTGACCCAATGGGAAAAATCATTGCTGAAGCTGGTGAAGGGGAAGAGATTTTGTATGCAGAATTAGATAGTGCCTTGTTACCAAAGGCAAGAGAATCCATTCCTGTTCATTACCAAAGAAGATTTGATGTTTATGATGATTTTGTTATGAATGGTAAGGTCAGCGTTAGTGATTTGTGATGCTATGAATGTTTTAATCTATCTATTTTAATCCTCTCTTCTATCTATAAACTCTTGTAAAATCAGCATAAACTCCGTTGGCTTTTCACTAATCACCCAATGACCAGATTCAATATCACGAACTTCAAAGTCCGGGAAAAACTTGCCAATATCCGGAATCACTTCATCAGGAACATACTTTGACTTTGTACCTCTGATGAAAAGTACCGGTCCAGTCCATCTGCTATAATTTGAATCATAAGGCCATCCGGAGATTTGACCAGTAGTAATGGAATTTCCAATTATATCAAGTGGCACCTTTGATGTAAGTGGTTCGCCATTTCTATGTCTATTCACGTTGGTAAGTAAAAACTGACGGACTGTTTTAGAGGGTTCAACCTTGGCCAATTCTTTATCCACCTCATGTATCGATGTGTATTTGTACTTCTCCAAAGATAATCTCATCAGATTGATATATCTTCCAAATGCAGAAGTAGAGCTTGGAGTCAAATCTACCGGAGAGTTATCAACCGCAACCACCATGGCTGGTAGCTCGGGACGACGTAACGCCATCGCCATAACTGTCTTGGCTCCCATCGAGTGCCCAACCAAAATCGGTTTTTGCTCGAAATGCTCTACAAACTTCTCAACATCCGCTGCCAATGCTGGGTAGTCCAACCTTGAATGGTGAGGTGACTGTCCAAAGTTTCTTAAATCTACCCCATATACTCGACGGTCCATCTTCCTAGCAAGTTGTCTAGAAACTGTACGTGTATTGCTCTTACTTCCAAATATACCATGCAAAAAAACAATAGGCGATTTCTGGTTTCCTTCATTAGTTGCAGGCTCAAACTCTTCGTATTCAAGTTTGACTGTTTCAATGTTACTCGACAATGAGTCCCCAAGCCATGGTGCATTCGCTCTAGTGGTTACAAGCCGTCTGCTCAACCTTGCAAGCATGTTGGAATGTTTTTTTTATCTCAACAATTGGTCGGTTTCAAAGGTTCCGCCCAAATGCTCTGTATTCCCAAATGCTTGAATGGTACTTTCTGACGGGTCCGACTTTAAAACATCAATGATAGCGATTGAAGTGTTATAAGGAGTTTTTAAATCGTCTTTGGTCATATTGGAGTTTAATCTGTAGTGCTTATCATAGAACAAATGGGCGAAGAACATCCGGAGAACACCTCCATGGGTGCACAAGAGTAAGTTGGTATCTTTGCTATAACTGGTTAATATGTTATCCCATTCTTCGTTGACCCTCTTTCTAAATTGTTCTTGGTTCTCGCCAATATTTCTAAAGTTCTCTCCATATTTGGCAAGTGCATCGACTAAATACATACCTTCAACGTCTCCCATGTTGCGCTCTCTTAATTTCTCTGTTAAGCGAACTTCACATGATTTCGGCTGTTGTCTCATAACCTCTTTGACTGTGTGCTGACACCGAATGAGATCAGAAGTAACAACAGAGTCTAGTTGAATTGTTGACAAGGCCCTGCCGGCTTTGGCAGCTTGCTCTACCCCAGTTGCATTGATATCGATATCCAAGTGACCCTGAAGAATCTTTTGAATATTATGGTCTGTCTGGCCATGTCTAATCCAGAATACACGAAGAATATCTGGGTTGTCGTTTTGGTGTAACATTTTTTTATTTGTTTCTATAAATCGCTAGCCAAACTCTTAAACTCTTCAAGAACTTCCCGCTTCATTTTATATCCATGTTCATCGGCCAAAGGAAATTCCTTGTTTAATTCTCTATCATAATTTTTTAAAGCTTCCACTCCACGCTCAAACACATTGTCATAAAGCTTAACAAACTTGGCCATGTGCGATGTTGCCGGATCATTCATCCCAAGCATGTCGGCTATAACCAACACTTGTCCCGAGGTCAGCGGGCCAGCTCCAATCCCGATCGTAGGAATGGAAAGTCTCTTGGTGATGTACTCGGTAAGCTTATTAGGAATACATTCAAGTACGATCCCAAACACACCAGCTTCTTGGAGGTTTAAACACTCCTTGTAAACTTTAAAAGCACTTTCCGTGCTGTTACCTTGAAGCTTGAACCCCCCAAGAGTGTTATGCTTTTGCGGTGTTAATCCAACATGGCCCATGATCGGAATCCCCATCGAAACAAGTTTCTTGATCGTTGGAATCACCTCCTCGTTACCTCCCTCGATCTTCAAAGCTTGCACCTTTCCCTCTTTCACCACCTTAACTGCAGTCTGTACAGCTTGTTCTACCGACGCTTCAAACGTACCGAACGGTAAGTCCGCAACCAAGAACGATGTCTTGTTCCCACGAACTACAGACTTGACATGAAATATGAACTCCTCAAGTGAAAGTTCATTTGTATCCTCGTATCCCAACGAGGTCATCGCAAGGGAGTCCCCGATCAACCCAATATCGATCCCTCCTTTCTCAACCATCCTTCCCGTGATGTAATCATAGCACGTAACCATACTAATAGGCTTGCCTGAAACGTACAGCTTGGTGATATCGCCCAAGCTGATCCGTTTAGTAGCTGCATGAGCTGACCTATAGAGTACCAGAGAGCTGAACTGTCTAGAGAAGATCATCAGGGTCTAAAATTTTTCAGCCCCACAAAACCTTCCAAGGTTGTCACGAGACCGGTACGAGCCGCTCTGGTTCCGAGGTAAACTTTTTATATGTGCAAACCAAAAATGATAGATATCAATAAAATCATTATGATAATTTCATAACACCCACATCTATTCACATAAACCTTGAATCGTCTTGGTTATGGAAAGTTTAGTGCCGATCGCGGTCAAAAATTTTCCAAGATAGGAAGTTATCATTTTCATCTACCGTAGAATCGATTATCTAGTAAATATGTCCAAGATTTAAATATCGTGCATGAAACCAATTGGCAATTGATTCCGTGAACAAACGATATGGTCCCTTTGTTTCTTCGTATTGGCTTGTACGAATGCATCGGGTCTAAACTGACTATAATTTTTGTATCTTTCATTATAATAACGAATGTAATACCACTCTAGAATAAAACCAATCTACCTTTACAACCTACAACAATAAATCCGTTCATTCTAGGATTAGTTCGGCAGTCAAATCATTGGCATTTTGTATCACATCCAAAACGTCAGTATTGTGGCTGAACATCAAAGCGGAAAACTTACTAATAGTGCTGATCAATTTTTTTTATTTCAACCAGAACCATGCTAAGACATTTCATGGGAATCTCCCGTCCCTTCAGAAGAAACCCATTCAGGTTTTGTTCCAGAAACATCTCCGAGAAAACAATCTTGAACAGTACCACCTTTCGTATTAAAGATCCAAAAGCTTCAATTGAGTTTTACAAGCAAAATTTTGGATTCGAATTAATCAACACCGAAAAGTTACGGGATTTCGAGCTTCATTCACTTGCAATTCCAAATGGTACCAATAGTATCTCGACTAGTAGAGAAGGGGTCTTGACGTTAAGATACGACAACAGCACCCCCGCTGATTTCCAACCAAACAACGGAAATGGTCCTGAAAACCGCGGGTTTGGCCATATTGCCATTAGTGTTGACAACATTGTAGCCACGGAAAAGAAACTCTTGGAGAATAACGTTGAATTCAAGAAGAAGCTCAGTGATGGTAGACAAAGAAATATTGCGTTTGCCTTGGATCATGATGGGTATTGGATTGAGTTAATTGAACATGGAATCGGCAAAAAAAAAGACTTTACCGATGTTTCAAGTTACAAATTAAACCATGCCATGATAAGAGTGAAAGACCCCAAGAAGTCTTTGGACTTCTATCAAAGCTTAGGAATGAAATTGTTAGCAAAAGTGGGTTTTGAGGAGGCTAAATTCTCTCTCTACTTCTTAGCTTTTGAACTGGAAAATGAGGTAGTCACGGAAACCACATACCGTCATCATGGAAGGGAAGGTGTTCTTGAATTAACTCATAACTGGGGAACTGAATCCGACGACTCCTTTTCCTATCACAATGGTAATTCTGATCATTTGGGTTTTAGTAATCTCACGTTGTCTGCTGCTGATGGTGTTAACTTCTGTGCAGCTGTGGACTTCAAATTGGGTGCAAATGCTAATTGGATTTACAAGTATGGCGCTTCTACTATTGACTCGTATCATGCTAAGACAGCGGCTATCTTCGATCCAGATAATTATATAATCGCTATTACTCAGAAGTAATCTAAATGTACTTTGTCTATGTAATATTACTTTTATCACCGCATTATCTCCGTGCCCCTGGCTACATACTCTGTTTTCATATTTTTGCCCCAATGATTTGGCGTGTTTATCTCGTCGTATCTTTGAAGTTTCAATCGAACATTTGCGTCTTCGAAACGTTTTCCTTTGGATTTTTTCGTCTTGGAAAAGTTGAAATTATTCTTCATCTATTCTGTATTCTTGCAAGAAACGTTTATTCTACATAAAAAATTCCAATTAATTAGTTCACGTGGACGCCCAAAAGTATCTGATTATGCCGAACGCAAACCTTAAAGTGGGAAAAACAGTGTGTCCGTAGTACACATCGTTTAATTATCAATAATCCTTAATTATCGTAATGCAACAATCACTTATGATACGCATAAAGGAATCTGTCGTACGATATTCAAAATTAGATCTTCCTAAATATGCACGTGGAGGGCTATCCTTACATCTTGGCAGGCTGACAGTAGTGGAATTACCAACAACGTGGGTCTTCACAAAAATAGTAAATGCAGGGTGTGCACGTGGGACAAAAAGAGCCCTGGGACCCCTCGCACAAGCCTTTACAAGTGGAAACAAACAGCAAGAAATATTAACAAGATCAGAGGAAGCCCAGAGATGTTTAAGATCAAATGGGTTAGCTAAATTAATATAGAACACTTCATCAACCGTTCTTTAAATTTGGCCGTTGGCTCACTAGCCTAATCCAAGTCGTATTTCTTAGTACTCTGCAAGCAATAATAAGGAAAAGTAATATTTTTTCATGTAATGCATTTCTTTTTTGTGTGAATTAAACTTTACCAATATAATCTGTTGTTATAAAAGTATTCAAATCTGGTCCAAATTTTACACTTGGTAATCATCTTTATGTCTGACATTAGAGAAGAGTACAAAGAAAATACCACTGGTGGTAAGACTGCTTTCAAAGACTACCTTGGAAAGTTTGCCCATATTGAAGATCCTCTTGAAAGAAGAAGATTGGCATTGGAAGAAATTGACAATGCTGGTTTTGGATGGACTCAAGTTAAGATGATTATGATTGCGGGTGTTGGTTTCATGACTGACTCGTACGATATCTTTGCTATCAACTTGGGTATTACCTTTTTGTCATATGTTTACTGGGATGGTAAAATGCCAGATTCTACCAACACTTTAATTAAGGTTTCCACTTCTGTCGGAACTGTCATCGGACAAGTTGGGTTTGGTACTTTTGCTGATGTTGTTGGTCGTAAGAAGATTTACGGTTTAGAATTGATCATTATGATCATTGCTACTGTTTTGCAATGCACTCTTGGTGAATCCCCGGCAATCAACTTTACTGCGGTATTTGCTACTTTACGTATCTTGATGGGTATTGGTATCGGTGGTGATTACCCATTGTCCTCTATTATCTCTTCTGAGTTCTCTACCACCAAGTGGAGAGGTGCTATTATGTCTGCTGTTTTCTCTAACCAAGGTTTGGGTCAATTGTTTGCAGGTATCGTTGCCATCATTGTGGTTGCTGGCTACAAAGATGACTTGAAGGATGTAAACTACAAGCAAAACAGACCATGCCGTGGTAAATGTTTAAAGGCTGTCGATCAAATGTGGAGAATTATTGTTGGTTTTGGTTGTATTCCAGGTTGTATTGCTTTGTACTACAGATTAACGATTGCTGAATCTCCAAGATACTCTTTGGATGTCAATGAAATTGAAGACTTTCAAAAGGTTGCTGATGCTGAGGCTGCCATCGATGTTGCTGCACGTGAAATTGCTCCTCCAAAGGCTTCCTTCAAGGATTTCTGGGCCCACTTTGGTCAATGGAGATATGGTAAGATCTTGATTGGAACAGCTGGTTCCTGGTTCATGTTAGATGTTGCGTTTTATGGCTTGGGTCTCAACACGTCTGTGATTTTACAAACTATCGGTTACGCCTCAAGCGATAACCTTTACAAAAAGCTCTACAATTCCGCTGCAGGTAACTTGATTTTGATTTGTGCCGGTTCTTTACCTGGATACTGGCTCACGGCTGCAACTGTAGACACTGTTGGTAGAAAGCCAATTCAATTGGGTGGTTTCATTATTTTGACCATCTTGTTCTGTGTCATTGGTTTTGCTTACAACAGACTCAAGAAGCACAATGGTTCATTATTGGCTTTATACGTTTTGGCTCAATTGTTCCAAAACTTTGGTCCTAACACAACAACCTTTATTATTCCTGGTGAAGTTTTCCCAACTAGATACAGATCTACTGCTCATGGTTTATCTGCTGCAGCTGGTAAGGTTGGTGCCATTATCGCTCAAACTTGTCTTGGTACCTTGGTTAACCACGGATGTGATGCTAAAAATCCAAACTGCTTCTTGCCTCATGTTATGGAAATTTTTGCCTTATTCATGCTTCTCGGTATCGGTACTACATTGTTGATTCCTGAAACCAAGAGAAAGACTTTGGAAGAAATCTCTGAGTTGTACCATGGTGAAGTGGATACAACTAAACTCGGTAAGGACAGATACACTTTGCAGCAAGATTCTTATGACTCTGAAGAAGTTAAAGCTTAAGATTAATTAATAAAGTAATTTGAAATTTCATTGTAGGTTATGTATATTTGACGCCAGTTAAACCCCAATTAGTATATTTTACGCGCAGATTTATTCCTATTAAATTTGAGTGTGAATCGTAAAATTTATATTTTTCCATTCTCCAATGAGTCTAAGATTCTACGTTACGTCACACACTTTCAAGAGGTACGTCCCACAGTGGATCTTTGTGCTTGTGTTGTTGGTTCTTTTCTTCGGGTTTTTAGAATTCACCGAACCGTTTCACAGAGAATTCTCCGTCCTGGATCATAGATTGTCCCATCCATTTGCTACGCAAGAAAGAGTCACTGATGTTCAATTGTACATCTACTCACCTATCATACCCTCAATAATTATTACATTGTTGGTTGCTGCAACCACCCCAAAGGACTTGAACAAGTTACATTTGATCCAAGTCTCTAACTTGGGTCTTTGGATAGCCGCAACAACTGTTTCAGTCGTAACTGATCTCTTGAAAATTTGGATTGCTAATCCGAGACCAGACTTTTTAGAACGTTGTGGCGCCCCAGCTGCTACTGCCGGTAACATATTAGTTGATGTTTCCGTGTGCACTGCTCCTTTAGGTGGGATGAGATTGCTGGATGGTATGAAATCAACTCCTTCAGGCCACTCTTCGTTAGCCTTTGCTGGCTTGGGCTACCTTACCCTTTGGTTCTTGGGTCAATTTAGAAAGAAGGCTCAATCTTCTATCTTCTTTGTTTTACTTTTTACTGTCCCTCTCTTTTTGGCAACCTATATTGCTTTACTGAGAACTCAAGATTATAGACATCACTTCTTTGATGTTGGTTTTGGTTCTTTCCTTGGTGTTGTCTTTGGCTGGTACTCGTACCGTACCTACTTTCCAAGTATTGATGATGAAAACTCACACATTCCACTAGATGTGCCTGAGTAGTTTCCATTTGTAACAAATATCTTTGATATGGACTATTATTTTTGCAGCCATTAGATAGATATTTCCAATAGGAATGTACATTGTGGGTCGTATAGAGAAATTTACACTATCTATGATTCGATTCTCTATTTTTCTTGAAATCACAAAAACGTGGCTCAACAAAAACGTGGTACTATACATCATCACTTTATGAAATCATAAATTTCTATACTATCAAACCGTCCGTTGAGGACCCCAAAAAATTAATGCAACACCCAAATGGGAAAATATAAATTAAAGAAGAAAAGAAAACACACCGAGTTGAGCGGCGACTAACATCACATTAATCCTGAAAACTACCTTACAAAGTCAATTGCTTTGGTTGTTCCCATGGGTTTTCTTGGTTGGTGAAGTGACCGTAAGAAGCAGTCTTGAAGTAAATTGGTCTGGCCAAGTCCAATTCCTTAACAATAACACCTGGTCTCAAGTCAAAGTTCTTCTTAATGATAGCAACTAATTCGTCAGAAGAATACTTGGAGGTACCGTAGGTGTCAACATGAATAGACAATGGCTCGGCAACACCAATAGCGTACGAGAATTGAACCAAAGCTCTTCTGGCTAAACCAGCGGTAACCAATGACTTGGCAACCCATCTAGCAGCATAAGCAGCAGATCTGTCAACCTTGGAGAAATCCTTACCAGAGAAAGCACCACCACCGTGAGCACCCCATCCACCATAAGTGTCAACAATAATCTTACGACCAGTCAAACCTGCGTCACCTTGAGGACCACCAATAACGAATCTACCAGATGGTTGAATGTGGTAAATGGTCTTGTCATCCAACAAGTGAGCTGGGATAACCTTCTTGACAATCTTAGCCATGATTTCAGATCTCAAGTCTTCAGTAGAAATTTCTTCAGCGTGTTGAGTAGAAATAACAATAGTGTCAACTCTCTTTGGAATAACAGCTCCACCATCCTTTTCGTATTCAACAGTGACTTGGGTCTTGGTGTCTGGTCTCAACCAAGCCAATTCACCAGATCTTCTGGCAGCAGCCATTTCAGCGTTCAACTTGTGGGACAACAAAACGGTTAATGGCAACTTTTCTTCAGTTTCATCAGTAGCATAACCAAACATAATACCTTGGTCACCAGCTCCCAATTCTTCCAAAGCCTTCTCGTAGTGCAAACCTTGAGCAATGTCTGGAGATTGTTGTTCGATTGCAACCAAAACGTTACAGGTCTTGTAGTCAAAACCCTTTTCAGAGTGGTCGTAACCAATGTGCTTGATGGTGTCTCTGATAATCTTTTGGTAGTCCAATACAGCCTTGGTGGTAATTTCACCGAAAACCATAATCATACCAGTCTTAGCTGCGGTTTCACAAGCAACCTTAGACAATGGGTCAACAGCCAAACAAGCATCCAAAATAGCATCAGACACTTGGTCACAAATCTTATCTGGGTGACCTTCACCAACAGATTCCGAAGTAAAAAGGAAAGTTTCACGAGACATTATATTATTGAATATTGATTTTTTTTCAATAAACGAGGAATTTGTTCTTTATTTATATAAAAAAATTGAAAACTGAAAATCCTTTTTTCTTTTATTTTGGGTGAACATCGTATAATTTTTAGCTAATGCCACAGTAGCTGAAAAATTCGTTTAGATCTGGCACTTTTGTCCCTCGGCCAGTGTGACTTCCGAGATGATCAATATCTATAGAAGTGCTGCATGTATGCGACGAGATCGATGATATCAGAACACGTGACCCTCATCGCCTACAAACGACCAAAGCATGTGATCCGACACCAACCGATCTAACATTGCAAATACTTTCCAGTATACTATAGTGTATGGGGTATATATTTTGATTATTTAGTAACAATCTCTAACCGATGCCTATCTGGTTTGACAGGTGTTCAATATCTGCACATTTAGGTGCTGGGGAAGTATATCAGATTACGTAATTCATTGTGGAGATCAATATGATTATGTAAGCTTATAAAGCATGTTGATTGGTGGGTGTTGGTAGCGCAAGATACGTTACTATAATATAGAGCGCGTTGGCTAGAATTAGGATACGAAGTATACTTAGACAATTACTTATTTATTTTACTATATACTCATCTCCAATTTATACTGTTGAAGAGTTTTCACCATATCACCTGACATCGTTCACCTGACCTCTTACCTCACGTGCAAGTCACCTGTCTCTATCGCTCACTCATACCTGAATTATCAACAAAGCAGCAAAATTGTGTTAGGTAATATATTGGATAAGCTGCCAGTATCGCGTCTCATTATACGCGTACCATTTTTTTAATTTTGAATTCAAATCACCATGGAACTCTTGAATGATATAGAAGACACATTTACACTCATTCCTACAAACATTTTACAAGCAGAATCTGAGTCTGACGATGACTATGACTCGAATGGACCACTGGATGAACCTTCTATTGTCAATAAGATTAAACAGAGGCTTGATAATGACCTCGGCACCTCGATGTTCTTTAACCAGAACTTGCCTCAACTAGAAGTTGATGAAAATGAGTATAAGTCTGTGGAAAGGGAGTTGAATCCTCTGCAGAGTGATGCGTCTTATAGAAAGACTCAAGCACTTCAGACTCAAATTCTCGAAGAGACTCAAATTATTGCAAGCACTAAAATGGTTGGCACTCAAATAATTGACGACGCAGAAACCGCCACTCAACAAACTGATTCTCCAAATGAACTGAAAGTTGTTGAAGACCGTCAACTGAAGATTGCTCGTCTAGTCGAAGAGAAGAGAAAGAAGCGTCAAGATCAAGAATTGTTGGCCGATATCTCGCACGTTTCTTTAACTGACGAAGAAAATGACCTTGCAGAGGAGGAGACACATCATGAGATAGTATCCAACAAGGACCTTCAACAAGCTGAAGAGTTCATTAATATACAAAAGAGAAACAAAGATATAAGACCAGAATTCAATAAGAAAGTTGCTTTTTCGAAAAATACACTTTTAGACGCCTTCAACAGTGACTCTGAAGAAGAAAATGCCGTTGTCAAATCAACTCCTCCAACATCTCCAATAAAGTTGAAAGCTGCAATAACGCAAAACAATCCAATCCAAGTTTACACTCAAAATTTAAAGGTTAAACTTGCTTCATCCCCTTCAATGGTGGTAGACTTAGACTCAGACTCAGAAGTTGATTTAACACATTCGTCTTCGCCAGTTAAAGCCTCTATTCCAGAACTTTCAAAAGCTCAGAAGTTAGTAATTAAACAAAAGTATTCAAAAATGAAAATGAAGGATGTCCAACCTTCTAAATCCTCCAAATCTTTCTTTTCTGGTTTACAAAAGGCCCATATCAAACAATTAAAGGAACTGACATTGGCAGATCCAAACCATGAAATCATGGAAGAAATTGAAAAAGATGAGGAGATCATGGGTTCTTTATTAGAACGAGAAATGGAGAGAGCTAGAAATATTAGAAAGAAGGAAAAGTTAAGAGAAAGAGCAAAGGCTGCTTTATTGGGCCGTGCTGAAGAACCGTTGGTTGAGGAAGTTCCTGACTCTGATTTTGATGAAAGTGAAGAAGGGGAAGAAGATGAGGAACATGAAGAAGATAAGAAAGAAGATGATGATATTGAGAAACTTCTTGATAGCCCTGTAAAAGCTAAAATTTCTGATGATAGTTTTATGTTTGGTGGTGCCGATGAAGAAAATGAAAACGACAGCTATGATATGGTCACGATTGGTGCCCAAAAATCACAATCTGTATTCAAAGGAATTGAACAAACTTCCTTTTCAAATGAAGACCAATTGTTTCAAAATTTGAAGCCAAGATCAAATTCTATTCAAAGTATTGCATCTCAAGACAACTCCACTCAAGTTCATACTGGACTTCCTGAATTCAATGACAACCCCACTCAAACTCAAGTTGACACTCAAAATATCTCCCAAACACAATTATTGGCTACTCAAAATATATCTACACAGATAAAAACTCTAGAAATGGCTACTCAAAAGATCGCTACTCAAGTTCCTACTCAAGATACAGCTACACAAATTTACAGTCAAAGTATTGCTACACAAATTGCAGATGAGGACGATGATGAAGATGATATTATAAAGACTAACGGGCGTCGTAAGTTCAAAGCGGTTCTTACTGGAATTAACGAAGAAGACGTCGCAGATGAAGCTGATAATGAAGATGAAGAAGAAGTTCACGAAATTGTTGAATCTATCAGTGATGAACTTGCTCATCAACAAATTAAACTCTATGAATCAAGAATTAGAAAGCAAGAATTAAAGTCTAGAAAAAAGAAGAAGGCATTGGAGAACCTTGGACTTAAGAATATTGTTCATGGAGAAGCTGAGGAATCCGAAGATGAATGGCAAGGTTTGGGAGGAGAAGATGGAGAAATATCTGATGAACATGCTGATTCTGAAGATGAAAAGATGATCGACAATGATTTCAGACTTGATTTGAAAAATGAAGAAGTCAGAAGGAAGTTCATGGATGACTATCAAATCAAAGACCAACGTGAACTCGAGAAGTTATTGGATGATATCAAAAATCATAGATTGACAAAGAAAAGTAACGGTTTTGATGTTGAGCTCAGTGATGAAGAAGACGAATTGTTAGCTGCATACAGAAGACAGAGAATCGCTGAACAACAGGACAGACTCTTACTGAACAAGAAAGTACAGGAAATGTCTAAAAATGAAAAGACAAAGGCCTTTTTTTCATGCATTAAAGATGATTCTGGTGTGATTCAGCTTGACAGTGACTCGGAAGTGGAAGAAGAGGAACATAAAAATGATGCGGACAAAGAAAACATGAGCATTGAAACTAAAGAAAGACAACCACAGCTTAAAAGAAAAATACGAGTTGCCGAAGCCTTCATTCAAAAACAATTACTGTTCTTGACTGCTGATAATGATCAATATGAAAGAGTGCAGGAACTTTCCAAACTCCAGCATGGCGTCGATTCAGATGATGAAACAGACATACAAGCATTAAAATCAGAGTGTTTCAGTAGACTCAACAGCATGAGGTCAGAAGATTCCAGAAAGAGATCTTATGATACAGATGTTGACGAGGACGATATTGATGAAGGCATAATGCCGGCTTTCAAGAAACCTTCATTCATAAAGTCTTTTAAGTCTTTCCACGAAGAACAAAGGATTCTGATCAAGGATGGTAAGCAGTTTACTGGCGTTACAATTAGTAAACAGTATAAAGTTGCCAGTGGATCAAAGGCATCTATTACTTATTTGTCCAAGAACAAATCTACTAAACAGCTGAAGACTTTGAAGGAGCAAAAAATTGAAATGGGTATTAAGCTATCCAAACAGAGTAATAGGTTATTCGATGGAAGTAATGATTTTGAATAGACTTTTTGCATTAAATCAATGATAATCGAATAATCATGCAATATGTATTAAAAAGTTGATCATTAGTAGAGTAATGGAACGAAAAGTGTCGTTCAAATCAGAATATATAGCAATATTAAACGACATCTCGTTCAATAGAATTATATAGAAATGACATAGAAATGCATGTCATTTTGCTTAGAATATGCATTTAATGTTAATAAATTAATTGATCAAGTATCAAATAGCCTCTATCTCAATAAAAACCTTATGAGTAGAGTGTCCTTCGATACCAACTAAGATGAAGTCATTTTTGACTCAAGAAAATGAAGCGTCGACACTAAGATAATGAATAAAAATGAACGAATGAACTCATAGCTTGATAAATCAAGTATGACTTTAATATTGCAATATATCAATACTGCTTAGTTAATCAATAACTTTAGAATTGAATCACTTGAAGCTCAGGTTAAGAGCTTCCTTCAAAGAATTATGACTAACACGAGTGACAATGGGTTTTCTGAAAACTGATGATTCACCGTGTTTAATAATTCGGGTATTATTTGGTCCGATGATGAGGTTTGAATGATAGCCATCATTTCTAGGTGGTCTTAAAGGCATTCTCTTGGATTGAATGTCATTCTTAATAGAGATTGGAGGGCTTTCAGACGTTTCTGCTGGTGCTACAGAAATGGTCAGAGTATCAGTTAAAGTTGGAGACACAGGTTTCAGAGTAGAAACGAAGTATAAAAAGCTATTTGTGAAGGACTTACTTAGCATGTCTATGCTTCTTCGCTTGCTTTCCATATCAGTTTTCTTCGCTTCGTAAAACCACAGGAATGCTGAGTCTGGCTTTTTTGGCTGATCTCGTATGATGTCATTCAATAGTTTACTTGTATCAGATTTGGATTGTGATGCATTTGATATAACACGATTCGATTTATTCGACTCAGACTGAGTAGCCGTTTCAGAGCTCATCGCCGTTTCAGACTTTATTGTTTCAATCGTTGGGTCGGCCAACCTTCTTGATACTTTTTCAACAGGATTCTGAAACTTGAATGTTGATGCTGGTGTCACCTTAGAATTCTTGAATATAGTCTCTTGTGATTTGTTCAACAAATAAGGAAACTCTTCAAAAACATTTACCCTTGATGCCCTTAAATACTCATCAAATGTATCAATGTCATCTTGTGGTTCAATCGGAGGTGAATAGTATGAAATATCTGAAACCATTGACATGTTATCAAACTCAGTATGATCTTCGAGGCGATGATCCTGAAAGAAACTAAGTTGATTGATGCTATCAGATAATTCGTCAATAAAAGGTTCTTTCTCTTGTATATCCTGTTCACCTTGTTCGTCGTCCAGTTTTTCCTGTACTATTTGATGTTCTTGTTTTAGACCGTGATCATTCTGAATAACAGAATAATCATGTTTAAATGCAGCTTCTTCATTCTGAATAACAGAATCATCGTGATGTGCAAATGCAGCTTCTCCATTCCGAATCACTACTGAATCATCATATTGTATGAATGCATCTTCTTCATTCATGATTACTGGATGATCATCATAAGAATCTCCATATAATTCTTCTTCGTCTGATTCTCCCGACTTATATAAATCACCTTGAAAGGTTTCATCCTGATCATTGAAGTAAACATCTTTGAAAGTAAAATCTCTATTAGAGTCGACCGGAGAAGTTCTCACTGTTTCGTCGTCTCTTCCGCTTAGTATCAGTGTGTTTTGTGATGAATATATCTGGTTCTTTGGAGTCTGATATATGTCGTCATTGTATGCTACTGGGTTAATATTGTAAATCCCGGATAGCCTGTACTTGGACTTCTTCTTATAGATCTTACTACTGGCTGTCTTAATTGGTTTCAACTTCAAGTTCAGAATGGAGATGTTCTTCGACAATTGACGACGATATGCTTCTGCTCCATCGGTATAAGCAGGTATTGGAGGCGGTACCACAGTTCTATCGAATTCACTGGAGTACAAGTCATTCTTCTCTAGCCTCTTAATTAACATCTTAAACTCATTGGCCAACTTCTCAAAGGATGTGAAGTTAGTGATGTTATCGTTCACATGTAGATTACTCTCCAAGTAGAATGACTTCTCGTATAAGCTAGAGAATTCGTTGAGGTTATCCATGTTCTCCTTCATAAGCTCCTGAACATCATCGATTGTCGTATCTATGATGCTTATCTCCTCGTTAAGAGTCATTATACTATTAATAATTCTATTGGAGTCATCAACGGTCTCTAAAAGCCTATCTGACCGTGTCTCCAACTCATCAACGAACGAGAGTATCAGATCAAGCCGTGCACTCATAGTGGTCACTTTTTTTTTGTTAGTTGATGTCTTTACTACCGACAATACTAAAATCACTAATGTGATTTCTATTTGTACTAACTATGGAGTTTGTATTATGTTTTGATGTGTTCTCAATATGGAAAGCCAATAACCTGTTATGGTTTCACAAAAAAAATTTTTTGGTCTGCGTTTCACCAGGCTATAGGGTGGTGGTAAGTGTGTAATCTTTATAATAGACAATTGAGGTATCTTTAGCAATGGTATACGGGGTGAAAATCCTGGCCAATTTCTTTGTTTATTTTTGTATTCGTATTTGTGTAAAAATTGCGCAATAAAAAGATAGGCGAAGTTATCATTGAGGCATTAGCCATGAAAACTACTCGCAGAAATATTCAGCAGTGATGGGTATTTTGCATGTCGGTTATAATATATGTAAATTTATAGTGTCTCTACATATAATAAAACTCTAAAAACTCGTAAGAATACGATGGGTGATCATCAATTTTTCAGTAACCTCTAAATTGATAAATCAAGCCAGATTATACTCAGTTAATATTTCAGTTTGAATGCTTGGGAGTTATTATTGTCTGATTACCTGATTGGGTCATAAGATGATGAGGCAAATGGATTCTAACTGCCGAGACTCGACAAAAAATATGCAAAATAACAAGCGTTATAGGTACTATACTGTATTTCCTAGAAGTTATGTCCCCGATATAAACGTAAAGATAGGGTTTTGTGTTCTTAATAGTTCACAATATATTATGTCATGATTCTTGATGATTGTATGCAGATGTAGCTTCATTTCACTTTTTGCAGTCAATACTTGCTATTCAAATATAGAGCCTTGAATACTCCAGTTGTTTACAGTATTCTACACTCAAAGTTCTCTCCAGTTTTATTTCTGCAAGAAAAAACATACAACTTTGTTTTAATAAAGAATACTTCCAGAGTTCATGATCGAACCCTCTTGCGCTCGATTCGATAGAAGTTAAAATTAAATTAATATCAATGGTTTTTATGCTTTAATTGAATGTAATTTTGACCAAAATGATTTGACAAATATATTACTTCCACTTTGATTCTTCTAGCTACTGGTTTCTTAACCACATACACAAGCAATCATATTCAACATTTAGGATTTGCACCTCTTTCTTCAGCAATATACAGTCATATATCTTGAAATCAACGGGAGAAGGCCCAGAAGTGATTTCATTCTGTGGAATTATAAAATTCTTTCATCTACATCAAGATTACTACCCTTCCAAATGTGCCCACGATTTCACAAGGATAGATATCTAATTCACTTTGCTACCTTGAACATTGCTGAATTATCATATACTTTGTTGAGTGAAGTTCTATTATCTTTGATATGATTTGAATCAATTTGTCCTTAAAAACGATAATGGATGTGTAAACAATCTACTCAGTGTCAATTTTCTAATGAGTTCAAATGTTCACAATTTTTGAATTTAGCTCATTCACTGGCTATTCAAATTTGCTATAGACTAAAATAATGAATCGAAATTTGATGCCTGATTATAATATTGAGTTCAGAAGGATTACAGAAACATCTAAACTATATTAATCATTGTAAGTTAAATGATACATACTGCCTTTAATAACTAATATCACTATGATGAACATACGCATAGCTTAAGAAATTGCCCTAATTTCTGCAATCATAGCGTCATCAAACCGCAGAAATACCAACTAATATTCAGCTATAAAACACCGAGGTGTATTAGAATCTTTCAAGATTTAAATGATTGGTGTTTCTATTTTTCAGCAAGTTCCTATCTCATGATTCAATCTTTGCTTAATTATTTGAGTAAGTCTTTCTAGAGATACCTTGCATCTGTCTTTGCTGGTAATGATCTTATTTGATCTATGGTTACAGGTGCCATCATATTAATTTTAACAACTATTCTAGAAACAAATTCCTTGTTTCTTGGGGAAGTGCCACTTGGGGTTTTCATTGGTTTATCCCAAGATTTAAATACCTGTTTCAATCTACTTGAACGGTTTAAAATTTAGGGCAAGATCTAAGTATTTGGGAATTTAATTCACTCATTTGAATTTAGATGTGATTCGATCTTTGAATTTTATTAATACATAATTGAGTTACTTGTTGAGAAATTTAACACATTTCTCCATCTTTCTGTATACTAAATTGTCCCTGCTTCATTAATCTAATAATGAACTAGAAATTGTAATACATACATTACATATATTTTTCACAATCTTAAATATTTAGAAATTTTGAAGAATAATCAAATTTATTATAGAAATCAAATATCGGATTTCTTATTAAATGATACTTAACCATAACTCTTCCAGTCCTAGTCATACTAGTAATCTAGAATTGTTATACCAACTTATTTTCGTAAACATCTTCTTCTGGGGCATCGAAATCCTTGTCTCTCTCTTCCTTTCTCTTTTGGGAAACTTCTTCTTGCCTTTCACGTTTCTCTTGTAACTTTCTCTTTTCCTTTTCTCTCTTACCTAAGAAGTATTCACCAGAAGAAATCTGTTCATCAATCTTACGAGGTTGTTGAGCAGGTGGAAATGGTGTGTATACTTTCTTTTCTTTAATCTTGACAGCCTTACGAGCAACATTTCTCTTTTTGAAAGATGGTAAGAATCTAGACCAGTCCTCATTAGCTAAGTCTGGGTTCTTAGATAACTCTTGCTTGATCATTAATTCCTTGATATGATAAATAGGATGAACATTCTTCATACAGTCCTCAACAACTCTTCTTAATTCCTTTAAGCCCTTGAAAGGGCCCATTGCACTAACGGTATTACCTTGGACTAAAATATAACATTTGGTCAACAATTCCAAAGCTTTCAAGGTGTTACCATTTGGTCCAACTAATCTTTGTCTTCTCTTGATAAATCTTTCTTTGTTGTTAACCACATTACCAATCTTTATCACATCACATGCTATGTCATCTTGCAAAATCTTTACTGCTTGTGGATAAGGAACCGAACGAGCCAATAACTTAATTAAATCCCTGGCTTTAATGATCATTGCTGGGTCAAATGTCTTAGATGTAGTCTTGACTGTCATAGAGCCTTCTACCAAGTTTAGTTCACACTTAATAAAGTGCTTATCTAAAGATCTAGTGACATCTGCCCATATCGTTCGAAGATATTGTTCTCTATATTTAGGAAAAAGGGTCATGAATGATGATTCTTCAGCAAAGTTTTGACCGGATGCATTATCTTCTGGCTTGAATTCCTCAATCGCCCATTTGTCTATGTCAGGAGTATCCCAAGGTTTATCTTTATTATGAGAGGAGACCATTTTATCTTTAATAATTTTTTTTTTTTTTTTGTTAACATACTAAATCACGTGGCTGCGATGAGCATCTAAAATATCATTTATGAAAGACGGTAAATCAGCACTTAAGAACAGAAAGCTGTTAAAGCTGAAGCTGAAGGCTGATTCGAAAGTCACAAAGAATAAATTAAGTAAAACTAAAATCAAAAAGTCTTCAAAGTCCACAAAAGCATTACTTGAGAAGATTAATGCAGACCCTAAGTTTAATGAAGTTGCTGAACTACTTTCTACACAACCTGAGATTAAAGTGAAGACGTTGGACTCCAAAACCTTAAAGAATGATTTAAAAATTGACGATGAAAAGAGAACACAGGCCAAATCCGTTAATGACGACTTATCAAAGCAGTTAGAGTTGCTTGTTGGTATGGAATTGTGAATTAAGGATTATTGTTCAGCATTATTAAGGAATTAAGATACTATACTTCTTAAGCCAGATAAATTAAGTATAATATGGGCCATTTAATAGGGACTGTTAAAACAGTACAATTTCGTGGGATTATATGACCTCATTTTGATGTGACATGATACGCTTCTTCTGAGAAGATGCAATTTCCTAATAGATAACTCTGCATAGCACAGAATTTCACTTATTTTTTTTGCGCAACATAGCTATGATGTCTGTTAATATAATTTGAAAATTTGAAACGTAGGATTCTAGCTTCTTTAAACTAAAACTTCAACAAAACGGGAGAGGCTATAGATTTTATATTAAATTTTTAAAAAATGATTCCGCCCAGGATCGAACTGGGGACGTTCTGCGTGTTAAGCAGATGCCATAACCAACTAGACCACGCAACCATTAATTAATTTATGTTATATAACTGGGTTAGACAACCTATTTTGTTGACGGATTGAGCTCCACGTAACGTGACATGGTGTTATTTGCAGCGTATATCTGGGTATGGCGTGTAATTACCGTACCACAGACGACATTTTGTGTCGGATGCCATATAAATAGTGGAGCCTAGGGGTGTAGGAAATTAAGCGTTGTCTACAGGCTATATAGTGGTACATACTAGTATATTACTATATAAAACTAACCGTAGCCACTGTCGTGACTTTACCGATAAAAGGCGATACGTCAACATATTTAGTTGCCTCATCAGGTGGTCTCAGACACGTGAGCGTGTCACGTGGCCTGAGAGGGTCGGTGTGATATGAGCGTCAGCTCATAGAATATAAAATTAAGTATTACTTGACTTAGGAAGGACACATACAAACCTAAAGCTGTTTAGGTTATCATTCCTTATAAGGGTTACTAAGTATATTGTTCCTGAGTATATCCTCCTCATAGGATATTCTCTCTATTAACTTATATATCAATATACCGAGTGAACGGAGCCAACTATACAACAATTTTGGCTGTGTAAAAATAACAAAATCAGCAGTTCGTATGTTATCAGGCACATGTATTCAGATGATACGACATGGCAATGAAAGGCCCCGTCACTGGTGTATTAAGGAAGTTACTTTAAAGGATGAGAATATTTGGTTTAGTTTTACTCTGGGATTCCGACACTTGTCGTTGATTTAGGAAACAATTAGATTGTTCTGCAACCCAATTGAAGAGTGTAGACTGTTTTAAGTTACTTTATATTAATACGCCAGAAGGCATCCGCTCCCCATTCAACAGTAGGTTTCCTTGAGGTTGCTTTACAACTCAGTTAAGCAACGTACTATAGTTTCGACTACAAATAGTGCTATATCTGACTATTAGCGTGTTATGTATTTGTTTTAGTAAATAGCTTAGTTGTTTAATAGGTAAGTGGTGAATGTATACAAATCGCTTTAGATGGTGATCTAAAAGTTGTATTTCGATAAGTTATTTAGAATATTTAGTCAGGTATTTATAGTTTTCCGATAAGGATCCTGATCTCTAAAGATCAGGGTGGAAATCGTCCGATACCTGATACTTTAGCAAGCAATTTACGGGTTGCTAAAGACCGAAGGGCAAACATAATTTATACTTTGTAAGTATGATAAGAAACAAGCTGACATAAGGTATTAGTAACCTAGTTTCCCTAACATAGCGTTTGTTGAGTAATTAGCTTTGAATGTTTTAGCGTAAGTGGGTTTTATTTGAGAAACACGTTATGTATTAGTAGAGCGACTAGTAGGAGTTTTCCCTTGTTCTATACCATACTATATCAGCTCTTTATGTTTTTGCTCCCCTCCTCTAATTTGGTAATTTACAATCCCCTATCGGATGCAATATTTTAGTCCAAGACTTTTATTTCATCGTCTTAGTCAAATAGCCAAGTAATTAGCTCAATATCATTCGATAAGAGGCACCTGTCCTGGTAACTGTCTCCTATCCTAACCGAAGGAAGCAGACATAAAGTATTAGGACATCTAGTCCCTAACACAATATGATTTATAGGTATTCATCAAGAGAGAATCGAAGGATGAATCTACAAATAGGTAATTATAAAACTACATAAACATTTTCAATCCAATAATTTCATAATTGAAGTTAACTAATTAGCTCCAATTCAATCCAATTCAAAATTTGAACACTTAATTAGGCTCATTGCCTATCTTTTCTTTCATATGTTGAGCATACATATTTTTGAGTTCAACTAAGTTCTTTAGCAATCCCTAAGAATCTATCACCACCCTTCGAGTAATGTGTCATTTTAAAGTGACGCAAATAATTGCTTAATGGTCTTTCCGAAGTATTAACTTCAATGATTTTAAAACAGCATGGACAAGTAATTCCGGGACGAGTTAAAGGTTCCGAGTCTCTTTCTTTTCCTTTTGCATCGAACTTCGGATTTAAATATAAGCCAGGGAATAATGGGACAGGAGTAAGATAATTCAAAGTAGAAATACCATGAAAAAAGGAAAGATGCTGAGCATACGCTGAAGTCTTGATGTTATAAAAACTAACAATTGGACAGTAAGGACAACATCCATCTCTTGTTTCCAGAACAGGCATATTATCGTGTTTAAAAAAACGAATAATCTGTGGGTTGTAAGGATACTTTGTAGTAAAATTCCCAGCTTGGTAAAATAAGTCAGAAACTCTATTGAGTTCATTGAAAACATTTATATCTCTTATGTATCTAACACGAGATATATAAACGCAGGGTTTGTCCTTGTCAACAGAATTGTACCAATGCAATTTGATATTTTCGATCTGTGTATCATTTGGTTGTCTTCGAGCAAAATTTGAGGGAAGAACCATTTCAATAGTAGATTTGTAAATATCAGCATCATAATAATTTGGAGGTATCACTGTAATTTTAGCCTTTGACCCCAAGGGTCTTTCTTTCTTTGATTTTTCCAACAAAATATGAATCTTTGGAAAGTGTTTTTCAAATTGATACATCTGGTTTCCATGTGTTGTACAACAATTCACGTTGTGTCCCTCATGTGGTAACACTGGATTAGGAATCTTTACTTCTGAAAAATTTTTACTCCGCTTATGAGAGTATTCATCAACAACCTGAAACATCAATGGGACATACGTATTAATAATAGGATTGTATACCAAATTTTGTCTCTGGAATTCCTGGGCTTTTAAAACGTATGGCATCGCCGATGAGAAAGGTGGACAATACCTTGGTTGAGTAATTGTTGGTTGTAAAACCGCATTATTCATTCCATAAGTATTTGGTGTCTTGACAATTGTCTTGGGAAGCAAATTTGTCTGATTCATTGGCAGGTACAAGTTATCTAAATCTGCCATAATTGGATCAAACAAAACTTGAGGAGAATTCTGAAGAATACTAAGTTGCGCTTTGCGTCTTCTAATGAAAGGTTTAGAAATTCTTAACGCTGTTTGATAGCGCCTTGTAACCTTTCCATCGTCCTTTAAACAATTAAGTAAAAGCTGACGAGAGAATTTCTTTGGTTTTTGAGTAGTATTAGTAGGGAAGTGGTCTTCAATAAGTCCTCTTACCTTCCTACCGCCATACGTATAATTCTTGGCTTCAGTAAGATTAGTACTTTGAGCACTCATTTCAATTGCTTCATCCAACACTTTGATCCAATCGATTGAAGAATCGATAATAAAGTTTGGTTCAACACCAGTATCGACCATTGCCAAATAAGTCTCGTCTCCAAAGATCTCCTCAAGTTTAGAATACATTTTGTACCTAAAGAAATATCAGGATTATTTCTGGATATTTATACAAAAACTAGCATGTACTTGTGTACGAAAATAGCCATTATGGATTCAACAAGAAACTTGTAATTGCAAAAATAATTGATGGCAGATTTTTTGCAACCAAACAAAATTTGATTTTGAATTTTGAAGGCAAAAATAGCGATAGCCAAAGTATGTAATTCAGAAATTAACTTCTAATCTACATTGCCTCTTCCTTCCAAATTAAAATGATTTTCGGATATAGGGAAATCGAGCAAATGTATCAATTGAACACCAGGGTATTTTGAGCGTCATGATAGATTTAATAATAACAATTCTAAATCTGAATGTTAGGGACTCGAGGTTTGTGATGCCTTATGTCAGCTTTCACCTTACGTCAGCTCTGAGTGAGTCTGACGAGTAGAGTAGAGTAAGAGAGGTTTGAGCATGCAAGAATATGACGCCTATTCGTTTGTAGTTGATCGTGTAATATTTGCTCTAACGTATATAAAGCAGAAGATGGGCGTCAGACCGATTGAGTAAAGTACCCTTTAGTGTACGGAACAATAAATAGTGTCTAATAACAGTAAACACTATACAACCAAGTATTACAAGCTAATCAGTAATATCTTACCTAAACTAATACTTAAACACTATTTTCCAAAAATTACTTCTTTCGTGAGAATTATATACTCCTCAACCCTCTCCCTTGAAGATTGTACTTTATCCATGAAAATCTCATGTGTTTTAGATGGCTCATGAATTATCAGTAATCAGATCGGAAATCATTGCCCATTCTGCTAGTAGCAAAACTGCATTAAGATTATCAAGTGCCCACAATTCCAGTAATTCTATATCACATTATGTGATAATGATGCATTTCCCAATAATTTCATATAAAAATCCTCTTAAAGATCTAAGCTTAGATACTCTTGTATGTGGAACGTAGATTTAATTGCAACCATCCCGATACCTAATTGTTGTAGTGCAATAGAAGGTTTTTGTTTATTGTCGAGTGGTATTTTGTGGTCATTTTAATGTTTTACACGAGAATTCAAAAGGAGAACTGCATTCACAACAATACAAGATGTGCACCTCTGCCGGTCATTAGTATACCTAAAAGAGAATATCGCACCTAAAACAAGCTAAGAACGTCCCAGAATAGTATTTAACCCTTTTAGGATAATCCTAAGGAGTGCTTCTCAACGCGTTTTGTTTATTTTTATTCACGCGTGAATGCTGTTGTTTACTTAAAATTTTTTTTACAAATAGTGATTTGTTATTTTAGTGAGAAAACATCATGTCACAATCAAGGCCAGTATCGATATCATCATCGATAATGTCACAGTCTCACCATAGCCATCCACAGAAAATTGGTCCATGGAAGCTTGGACGGACGCTTGGTAGAGGAGCAACAGGTAGAGTGTTGTTAGCTACACATCACAGAACAGGACAAAAGGCTGCAGTCAAAGTTGTTTCAAAGTCAGAATTGAATGACGAAGAACCAAATAGAAAGAGCTCCGAAGAAGCCGGATTGCCATATGGTATTGAAAGGGAGATTATTATTATGAAGTTATTGACACACCCCAATGTGCTTAGATTATATGATGTTTGGGAAACTTCCAAGGCGCTTTACTTGGTGCTTGAATATGTTGAAGGTGGAGAACTTTTTGACTTATTGGTTGAAAGAGGGCCGCTTCAGGAAGTTGAGGCTGTGAAGTACTTCAGACAGATAATATTAGGAACAGCATACTGTCATGCCCTCGGTATATGTCATAGAGATTTGAAGCCAGAGAACTTATTATTAGATGTGTCTCTTAATGTTAAATTAGCCGATTTCGGTATGGCTGCTTTAGAAAGTCCAGATAAGTTATTGGAGACTTCCTGTGGTTCTCCACATTACGCAGCCCCTGAAATTGTCAGCGGTTTAAAATATCACGGTGCTGCATCTGATGTTTGGTCCTGTGGTGTTATTTTATTTGCTCTTTTAACTGGTAGATTACCATTTGATGATGAAAACATAAGAAATTTGCTTTTGAAAGTGCAGGCGGGCACATTTGAAATGCCTTATGAAATCAGTTCGGAAGCTCAAGATTTGATCGACAGAATGTTAACAGTAGATCCAATGAAAAGAATTCAAACTGAAAAGATCTTACAACATCCTTTACTAGTGAAATATCCAATTCCAAATGAAGATTTAATTAGTGTTAAGTCCTTACCTCATCCTGAAACTGCCTACAAATCTTTGGGCTCTGTTAGAAACATTGATAAACAGATTTTAGCTAATTTGAATATTTTATGGCACGACAGAGCTGAACAAGACATTGTTCATGCACTTTTAAGAAATGGGCCAAATCCGGAGAAGACTTTCTATGCTTTACTTATGAGATACAGACATAATCAAGACTCGGGCTCAAACATGAATACTCCCAAGAAATCACATTCTTTCAACAGCAAAAGAGGTATGGTTCGTAGTACTTCAGCTAGTACTAAAGCTACTACTCCTAAAAAGAAGAGAAACAGTCAAATAACAGTGTCAAGACCAAGTTCTTTCCAATATAAAAATGGTGGATCTACAAGTAATACTCGTGTTTCAGGTAAGCTTTCCAATTCTTCAAGTGTTCAAAATTCTCCTAGAAAGAGTCCTAGAAAGTACCCATATTCTCCTGGTAGATCTCCAATGAAGTCCCCTGTGAAATCACCACTTAGGCAAAGAAAATCGCCAAGAAAGTATTATCAATACCCAGATGAATCTCCTCCTCCAGCTATTCCTAGAAATATTTACAATGAAATTGTGAATGCTCAAAAACAAGGACAAACTCAACAATCAAAAGACATGTTCAACATGGCAAAGGATACTCTGCATTTAAAGGCCCCTGCTGAAAAGGTTAAACTCAATCCTCAGCCATTATTACCACCTCAGGAACCTGTTCAAGCTCCTAAAAACTATTCATTTGACCGCGAAGATTCGGCTCCATTGCCTCCTCTTCATAAGCAGTTACAAGCTTCTCCAGAAATGGAAAAAATTAATCCTATTGTTGACGAAATTAGCTCCCAAGATTTAATAGCCTCAGCTAATTTCCCTTCAACTGCGAGAGAATTGGTTGGTGAAAATTCAACTCCAACAACTCCAAGAAAGAGTCCAAGAAGAAGTCCAAGAAAGAGCCCAGGGAGAAGTCCAGGAAGAAGACAATCAGTCATGAAAAAGAGTAATTCTAAAAACAGATTATCCAGAAGAAAATCATTAAGAGCCTCTATGACTACTGGATTGAAGAGAAACTCTATAACCATGAAGTTATTGTCCACTTATGCCAAATTAGCTGGAGAATCTGATTGGGAATACTTGGATAAGCAAACAAAAAGAACTTCTGCTACATTTGCTACTTTATGTGATAAAATCTTTAACCAAGAAGATTATGGTGAAGATGAAAACAATTTAGTAGATGAAGAAGATAAGCGTGCTAGAGAGTATGAAAGATTAATGGAAGTCGAGAGGAAAAAGCGTGAAGCCGAATTAATAGCGAGAAAAGAATTAGAAAAGAGAAGAAAAAGACAAAAGAGAAAGTCGTTGATGAGTTCCAAAAAATTGAGTATTCTTATTAGAGATGATACCGGAAACAACAGTGAATTTGACATGGCTGCTGATGATTCGATTAATCAACCAAAAAGAAAATCGAAGTATGGTTGGAGGTCGATGTCTGAGGCTGCAAATAAAAATTCTAATGAATATTCTACTCAGAAAAGAGCTGTCACTGAACCAAAAGCTAGATCTAATCCAATTGTTACTAGACGTCCAATGTCTCGTTTGGATCCTTTGTACACTGCTTATGAAAATGAACAATTGACCAGAGCAAAGGATGCTCTTGATGCTGAATTATTGGAAGCTAGAAGATTAAGAGGAAAGAAGATTAATCGTGAATCTATGGTACATCGTAAAGACACCAGATCGGAAAGAGCTTACTACAACGATAGATATGAAAGAGGTTATGACAGAGGCTATCCTGATCGTGGCTATGATCGTGGTCCTGATCGTGGCTATGACAGAGGTTACTCGGATCGTGAAAGAAGTTACAGAGGCTACCCTGATAGAGGATACCTGGACAGACATGACCGTTATTATGATGATCCATATCAAGACAGGTATGAAGAGGATTATTATGAACAACTGTCCAAAAAGACCTCTCAATACAAGCGTGTTTCCCAATACCGCGACTCTCGTTACATGGATGATTACTCTCGCGATCATTCTCAAAAAAATAGAGACTCATATGTTATGTACGACAGAAATCCTTCTAGGAGTAATTACTATGATTCAGGAAGAGACAATGAAAATGAAAATGCTAGATTCAAGTCTGATTATTATGACATGAAAAAAGCAAGAATGTTAGACTCTGATTATGATATTCACGAAATGATTGAGGAAGGTGATGAGTCACCCAAACCAAAGACTTTGATCAGTAATATCAGAATCCCAACAGTCACCAGGAAATCCAAGAATTTCAGTAACTCCAACAAGAGATTGTCAGTTTTATCTTTATATTCTACTAAGGAGTCTTACCGTGATTTGAATTCTATTTTGAAGAGTGATGACGAAGCTGTGGCCACTGGTACTGCTACAAGCATCAGAGGTGGTTCCTCTGCTAATCTTGTTAGTACTGATGGTGAAAAGGTTTTGAAGACTCGTTATGAAGATAGATTCGATGAAGCGCCATTGGACCAAGCTTCAGTTATGGATTATGAAGATAAGAGACTTACGAGACACTATGGTTCTGATAATAGCGTTGGGCGTAAGCCAAGCTCTCATATTCCAGATTTGCCTCATGATGATGATTATGAAGATGATGATGATGATGCCACTAAGATTGATGAACCAATAGATAGAGCCTACTCGAGACATGATAAGACTGGAGGAACTACTTTTGAAGAAAGCGACACTACAGGAATCTTTGAAAACATCAAATTACCAGATGGAAAATCAAGTAAGTCATCTATTGGGCAAGAATCTATTCCAAGTCAGAAGACTGCTACTTCGCGTGTACCGCCGCCACCACTTCTTGGACCTTCGAATGGTACTATTAACGGTACAGTGAAGAATGGAACATATCCACAAGGAATTATGAAACCAAAGTCAATGATTCCAGATGATGATTCAATGTTACCTAAAAATGAATCAGCACCTACCAACCAACCTTATCCAAAAGTCCGCAAAACTAAGGACGAATTACAACCAAACAAGACCCCGCAAAGCAACAACATACTTGAAAAGCCAGAGATGCCCCAACAAAAGAGAAATAGATCGATATTTAGAAAACTCTCCTGGGGTACAAAGAAAACAATTGATGATACTGGTGATCGACCAAAAACACCAACGTCATTTAGTACTGCGAGTATCGGTGCACAAAGTACCCTTAATGGAATCTCCGCTAAGGGTAACCAATTACCAACTCCTGCGGATTCTAGATCAGGGTCTGCTGAAGAGAAACCTAAAGGAAAGTCATTTTTCAGATGGTTTTCATCTTCTTCTGCTGCTCCTGCAGAAGTTGATGATGTCAAACGTTTTTACACAATTCTTCCAAAGCAAGAAATGTCGACTGCACTATTTGCATTGTTGAGTTCTTGGTCTTACTTTGGATTGAAAGAATTAAGGAATGATCAAGTGGGATTTAACATTACAGGTGGTATTTCCTCACATAATGCGTTTGAGTTGAAGAGTTGTAAGTTTAGAATTAAGATCAACCCCAGGGATGGAGATCAAAAGTCTGAGCTTGTTTGTGCTAGGGTAAAGGGTTCGAAGTTAACTTCGGATACCTTATTTAAAGAAATTGAAAAGGTTTTGAGAAAGGAAGGAGTTTTAGATAAGTAAGTCTAAGGTTATGTGTATTCATTGGTTAGCATCATCAGGTTGATTGAAGAAATCCAAGTTTATATTAATGTATTTGTTTAATGAAAGTTTATTTATGTATTTAAATTAGAAACATAAATTTGTTAATGGATTCATAATGTATATTTATTTTTAATGAATATTTACTTTCATTGATATAGTTCTATACTTGCATAACTAATTCACTATATTACGCACTAAAAGATACCCCACACGTCTTCACAACCGTGACAAAATTTGGAACAGGCAATAGAAGCAGACAAAGGATAATCTGAAAGACCGATTTTCTCGTCGACATATTCATCAGCAAAAGAATCTTTACCTCTGGCCATGGCACCAACGAAAACACAGATACTTTCATCGTCATCTAAAGTACCAACATAATCCTGTACTCTCTTGAGCTCAGCATCAAAGGATAAGGTAACCTTACGACACTTTGTTGGTAAATGATCAGTTATTGGGTTCTTAATAACCTTTAATAATTTTTCTTCAGAGTTGACAGAACGAATGCTCAATTTATGTAACAACTGCACCATCAAACCAGAGAATCTCTTGAAAGTTCTTGGGATTCTAACACTTGGGTTCACTTCTATCAAAACGCCTCTGACTGTATGGATGTAGACCTGCAATTTTCCTGCCTTATTAATAGGAGAATCTAATAAAGTCAAGAGACATTGATGCGTGATGTCTGGTCTGGCCTCTGCAATATCTCTTCCCATCTTTCTCAACAACCCTTGATGGTCATCACAGTTTAATAATGCATACTTGTCACCGCCTGGGCCTCCTGAGTTCATTTTATGGGTCTCCAAACATGCTTGTGATAAAACGACAATTAATCTTTTAGTGGTTTTGTCTCGAGAAGTAAGTGGTTTGGGTTGTACTGGTACTAGCGAAGCTGGTGGAGCAGATGTGCTTTCTTCCTTCTTTTCTTCCGGGGTTTCTATCTTTTCTGTCATACTACCATATAACTTTAATTTTGATGGGATGAGTTGAAAAGGTTTTCTGTGCACGTGAGTTTCTGGCGGATTTATTGTAAGAAACATAAGAGATCATGCACTTTTTATATATTCCATAGAATTCTCATCCGGTAAATATCCATAAGAGTTCGGTTCTTTCTTCGGGGATGTTTATAGTTTATAAGACTTCTTCGTTAGTCTTAGCGTATTCTTGTATATGTTAACTTATTTATTTAAACTTCCTTCTTTTTTAAATTTTGAAAACTAAGATAATAACAAGTTGGAGTTACTGTAGTTCCATAATCTATGTGATACACTACATTCTGAAATGAATTGTATTTACTAATTACTATGTGCTAATTCCTGTGCTCTGTTTATTTCCCATATCAAACGCGAAAAAGTATATGTTACTTCACCGATATGTCTTCAGGAAGTGAATTCGATGATGACGATGATGATTTATTACTTGCAGTGATACGTGGAGAGGCAAATGTATCAGACAATCAAGTTATCCCGACCCAGACCCAAAAGAACCCGGATAGTCTCCAAGCAAGGATCTTTCAAGCGGATGGGGAGGTTGCAATTCTTCGAGAACAGCTCAAACAACTCCATACACAACGACAACATGAGATTCAGGAGATGAAATTGAACGAAGAAAAGCTTAAAAAGAACACTGAAGATCAAATCAACTCCTTAAAGTTTACAGTACTGAAGCTTGAAGATGAAAAGAAGTTTCTAAATAATGAGCTCAAGACAGTTTCTTCCCTGAAACGTCGAAGGGTACCTGAACATCCTGAAGTCTCAATAACACCAGTACCAAAGATCATTACCATGACCAATGAATCGTCACTCTTGATTGATAGTTTGTGGAACCACTGCATTATAGGGTGCCTGAGACCATCCCTCGCGTACTTAAATAAAATATGTGTGGAGGAAGACATTCAATTAAAGAGATTCAAAATCAGGCGGCAAACGTCACTTTCCGCTTGCATAACAGAACTCTTGATGCTAAATAAGAATCTACGTTTGGATGAAATGATTAATTTCATCTGTTCCACCTTGGTTGAGTTGACCTATGTCTTGATTGACAGAAAAGCGATGCTCTCTATTCCTCTTATACTATCTTTGATTTATTGTGCAATAACATTTAGACCTTTTGCATTGGAAAAGCTTTTGATACAAAGCCTACTAGAACTGTTTCGAGAAATATCACTAAATTTATCCTTTGTTCTAGATGAAGATGTCCCAATGGATTATGACAAGACAAACCAGGCTTTGATTCTTGAGAACTATGTGTTTGTGTGTTGTCACGATATAATTGAGAAACTAGTCAATATATCTTCTATCCATGATTCCAAATTTATTAAATCCATCTGGACTGACGATTTTTTATCAACTCTATTGTTTAACAAATGTTTACCTGAAAATAGTGAACGTATTAAGAATTCGACTCAGATTAATTTAGTCTACAATTACGTTGAAATGTTAATTTCATCCATCACTGATGATACATTTGCTTTCAATGATACTGAACATAATCATCAACTTTTGAATTCATTATTGAAGTTCTTTTTCATCGATATAACCATGAAAAGGAACTTTATGTTTTATGGATTTTGTAGAGTTATTGGAAATAATAGGGATTTTGCAAAAATAGATAGTTTGGTTCCAGAAGAAAACCATTCGTTGAATTCAAACATGATATCTATTCCCTACCCTCTCTTTGATTCACCCAAACTTAGTGAAGAAGAAGAGTTTCGAATTCAATCGAATCATGAGTTACATGTTCTCAATTTGAGAATCAAAATAGGAAACCTAATTGAAACATACGTTATAACGAATCAAACTATTGAATTTCTTCAACAAAAGGAATCCTTCAAGCTATTAGTTAGAATCATTGGTTTCGAGCAAAACTATATAATGAGATTTCCTCGCTCAAAGTATATCAATCTTAGGATTCAGATCATAGGAACTGTTATTAGGATATTGTACTATCTAACAAAAGATATACCAAATGCCAATAATTTGATTTATCCTGAAACCATGTACGAATTGTTTGTGGTGATGCTGCGGATAGCTTTTGGTTCTGATTCTTTGTCAGTGGATGCAAATCGGTTATTATTAAAAATAAGGCAATCAGGTTACACCAAGCAATCGGTCTTTCACACATGGGGAGAGTCCAAGGCAAGAGAATTGAATCACATTGATTCCCACTTCGACGGGCAAACAATTGCAATTGCCGAAAGCGATTTTGCCAATGGATTTGAGTTTCCCTATGAGGATAGCACTGTTGAACTTTCAAGAGACATTCTCAATTTATTTGTCGATCATGATGAAGCTGATAACCTTTACTTTAGTATGAATGAGCAAATTCTTGATATATAGTACAACCCTTGCATTCTACTAAATTGTATTTTCGCTACACAACTCGCAGTGCTCGTTGAAATTCCATATTATACATTTTATTCGTTTTTATTCAAAACTATGTACCATTAATTTATTGAGATTGTGGCTTGGCGACACCAGTTTGGAAACCGTTGTTGAATCTTCTGGTAACGTGCTTCAAGTAAGCCATTCTACCGGTACCGGTAGTTCTTCTTCTCTTAGCCTTGAGAGCCCAGTTGTGAGATCTCATCTTAGCAGCTGGGTAACCACAAGAAGAACAGGTCTTCTTTTGAATGTGGAAAGAACGACGACCACATCTGTTACACAAAGTGTGGGACTTGTTGTGACGCTTACCTAAAGATGGAGTACCCTCTAAACATTGTTAGTATTCATTCTTCTCATGATAAATGATGATCAGGTTTAATATTCTCTCCCACGACGTTCACCTCATAGCATAAGATGTTGTTACTCATGTCTGCATCTCATAATCCAACATAAACCTGATATCTTGTTCATTGACCCTACGTACTACCCATGACTTCTTATTATTGATGATGTAAAATTCTAAAACTAAAACTTTTAAAAAAATGCTTTTCCCCGTGCGAGATGTGAAAATTTTCAGCGAGCAATTCGATGGTTTGTCTGCAGGCTCGCACGTATATTTTTTCTCTTTATGCACGTGACTGTAACACGTACGTCACATGATTTATTCGTTAGGGTATAGCCCTAATGTTTATCTTTGTGTGCAAACACGTCTATGACGCGATCCCTAAATTAAATTAAACGTGTCGCGCGATAGGTCTTTTTTGCAACCCTAGAGTAACAACCGTCATTTTTTTAAAAAAAATCAACATGTCGACTAATTACCAGTTCCCCCCTTCGTCTCCATTACTCGGTAATGATGACTACTCATTCAGTTTAAAAGGTAAAAAAGGAGAGACTAGAGGTAGAACTGACTACCCTACCCCAAACCCATCTTCTTCCCTTTTTAGATCGTCTTCTCCTGTTCGTCTTGAGGACGATAACAGAGAACTCCACGAAGAGTCAAGCAAGGTTTCTATTAACTCTGACTTTAACATTTTGAATCCTGATGCTAAAGTATTGAGAATACCTTTACTTTCCTCTCAGAACCGTTTGGTTCTCGGTAGAAGTTCCAAGAGTTGTGACTTCTTTTTTGGCTCCAACGATAGGAATGTTTCTCGTTGTCACGTCTCTATTAGCTATGACTCAGAACAATTGGTTTTGAATTGTATGGGTCGTAATGGATTATCTATTAGTATTCCTAGAGCATGTCATGTGATTGAGACTAGCTCTAAGAATAACTTTATAATATTGGAGAACAAGTCTGGAAATCATTTAGAATTAGATGCTCTTAATTCTAAACTGACTAGTAAGACAATTAGATTAGATGCTAACAATACTGCTTTCACTGTTAGAAAACTGGAGACCATTACATTTCCAAGATTTTTTAACATTTTATTGGAAGTTAATAATCATATTCTTTTGTTAAATCCTTATGATATTGATGAGGAATTGACGGATGAAGAAGTTCCTGTTTTGTTAACTGAGAAAGAAACGATATCTGAATCTTTAGAATCTATTGTTCAGGAAAAAGACCAACTTGATGAAGACATTGATAAACAAATTAGTAAACTGATTGATGAAGGTTCCGTTGAGCAAATTGGTGAACACATTATGGTGCCCGAAGCACAAATCGAGGAAACCTCTGATATAATAACGCCAGTTAAACCTCTTACATCCATTCCACTTACACCACACAAAATCAATTTACAACACTCGATAGACGAAGAAACCCCATCTAAACCTCCAACATTTATAGCTGAATCACCAATCAAAAAATTTAAGATTTTTGAAGACAAGCAAAAATTCGAGTCAACGCCAACTAAAAGATCATTTACTCCTTTGTCAGATAAAACAAACATTATGAATCCAGTTACCCCAAAGAAAAAAGCACAATCAGAAGAACCCCCGGTAAAAAAGCAAAAAACAAAGGCTGTTAAATCTGAATTTGACATTTCCACTATCAAGAACTTGAAGAATTTAGATGAAATCAATAATATTCTCATCAATCATTTGGCGTTTTCTAGACTTTCATCTACACCAGCTTCTTTCTTAAAGACCATTAGCGTGTTGACTTCTAATTTGTCTTTACTAGAAATCAGAACTTTATTGAACAACATAAAGTGCATTGGTGTTATTTACAGACAAGGGAAGGACGCTGCAGGTAAGCCCTTGGAAGAAGAATACTATTACATGCCCGAAAACGATGACGATAGTAACAGAACTAAGTTGGTGTCGAGTATTAAAGGTCATGGGGGTTTGAGATCTTGTAGAAGAACTCACAAACAATACTATTGGAAGAAGCCTGCGCCAATTAAAAAATAAGTTATTTTGTTAATTATTTAGAATGTGAACTGACTGTAGAAATTGGGTGCAAAAAATTATTTTGTGGAATAAATTGAAGACTTGTCATCGACTTTTGTGGAAGAAACAGAGAACGATTTATCGTATGGATTTGAAAACGGGTATCCGTACTTGCGTCTTTCTTCTGATGTAAGGGGTCGTGGATCACTAATAACATTCCTAGAAGAAATGTATATCTTTTCAACAGAAGAAGAGCTTGATTCAGAGAGAGGCTCCACTTTAGACCTAAAAAAAAGAATTGTCAATCCAATGAGTATTTGAAATACCCATAGACTAAGTATCAGGATACTAATTAGGAATTCGATCCAAAGCGAGTGGTAAACCCCATCCATCACCTTTTTAAGGGCAGATGAAACTTTAATTGCTGGATTAGCTTTCGTTTGTAAATCAACCAACTTTGTTACGGTTTGTTTGAAGTCGTCCCCAATTCCTGGAATTACAATTTTCAAGTTCTGGTTTAACCACAGTAGACCTTTTTCTAAACTCTCGACCTTCCTCCCAATTGTACAGTATACAACGGTGCTAATAGGCTTTTCAAAGGGGGTATTTCCAAATATATTGTCGATCGAGTCATTAACAGAATCCATGAAGATTCTCAAAGTAGAATTTAGCGACACTGATACATTTCTTATGTTACCAAAGAGAACCTCATTCAAGTTGGATTGCTGGATTTGGAGGTAACTGTCAGTTTGTTTGAAATATGTGTTCATCGATTCTTGGATATTATCAGGAGAAAGAATATTAGTATTACCATAATCAATTAATTTGTGTACTTCCTTAGTGACAATCTTTAGAATTATAAATTGAAGCAAACAACCAAGCGAACCCAATATCCCCAAGAAAAATATGGTTAATGCATACGGTGAAAATACATAACTCGTCAACCATAAGATGTTTTCATTTTTTATAACTTTCAAGAGATAGTAAATCAACTTGTTGTCAAACCTGTTCAAAGCATTCAAGGCTTGTTCATTGGAATAAAAGCCTTTTAAGCTGTCGATCAAAGCTAATTTCTTCTTCCAAGTCAAGTATTCCTTGAAAATAAATGGAATAAATGACAAAATGATTAAAATTATCAAGAGTACTAGAAATATCTTGGTCGTTTTCTCAACGGTATGTGAAAGCTCAACAAAAGTGCTGTTGAAATACGCAGTATTTTCACAAAATGGAAGTGTTTGGTTCAAAACTGGGAATGGCTCGTTTACCAATGAGATTTTGGATGTTGTGTTAAATATTGAGTCCAGTAACTTTGAAGATGCCAAATTAAAAGGTACTTCAATTAAAGATTGGGTTGCGTTGTTGACATTCGTGAAATCTGGTAATATGTTCTTCTTGAAGTTATCGATATCATTCAAAACTGATGATGGTATAGCAATAGATCTCAATGCCGATATCGATAAATTAATTTTGCTTTTATATTGATCTCCAGAAGTTGCATATTTTCCTGTGAACAAATTCTTTATTCCATTTGCAGCTTCAACAGCCAAGTTCAAAACAGATGATAAACCATCCAATCCTGTTTGTATATCATTAGATATTCCAACTATCGTTGAGTTGAGAAATTTTACAGTATCTTCAGTGGTATCTACAGCAAAGTTCGCAGTGCCGCTTATGGTTGCATTGATCAAACAGGTGTATGTTCCTAAAAATATATCCACAAAAAATACAAGTAAATTTTTCACTAATGATATTAGGAGTTGGATTAACACAAGATAATTGAATTTTAAATCATCCAAATTTTTCTGAATCTGATTCTGTATAGTCGATGAGAGAAGTATTGGGAAATTAGTAACTGTAGGATCACACTGGATAAAAGATGAAATATTTGATATACTTTGAAGTAAACTTTGCTTGAAGATATAGACTTTTAATGTTAATAGTGATAGTGCAATTGAAAATTTGTTCAAGTATATCTGGGAAAGCTTCTGATTAAGATTCAAGTAATTCATTACTTTCTACAATATGGGTTTACTAGATATATTTATGGAATTATTCATTTTAAAACAAAAATGAAACTACTTTAAGATTTAATTGGAAGTTGTTAATGATACACTTAGGAAACCAATTCTAAACAAAATAGAAGTTGGTGCTGCATATTCCTAGTGGCAAAACACTTCCATTTGCTCCAAAAAAAAAAAAAGTACAATATGAACGTTTAGTGTCGACGTGGTTCTAAAGAATTTTACCTCTACATCATGACATCATTAGATGTATGCAACAATATATAATACATACTGGTAATGCGTGTATCGTGCGCGCACCAATAAAAAAAACTCTACTGATAAACAAATCGCAAGAAAACATCAACAAATAATGACCGACAACGAACAACCAAAGTCAGAAAATCAAGACACACACATCAACTTAAAGGTGTCTGACGGGTCTGCTGAGATCTTCTTCAAGATTAAAAGATCTACTCCATTGAGAAGATTAATGGAGACTTTCTGCAAAAGACAAGGTAAAGATATTAACAGTTTACGTTTTTTGATGGATGGTACGAGAATTTCTCCTGATTCTACACCAAATGACATGGATTTGGAAGATGGTGATACTATCGAAGCTCACCGCGAGCAAACCGGAGGATATAAGTAATGTATTATTTAAGTTTTTTCCCTTGTAGTTTGTTTTCACGTGCAATTAGGGAAATGAGGTCACTCTCATGTCAAACCCCACAAAAATAATTCGGTATCAAAATCGGTATTGTTAGATGATTGATTGTTGAAGATATATAAAGGCACTATAATTGCTACTCGATAAATATTTAGAAAAATGTGTAAAGTTGAAATCTGCGGTATTTGCAGTAAGTGCCAAAAGAAGTAAAATTTCTATGTATAACTACTAATAATTAGAAAACAAGTCATGGACTGGCTGCGGGCAGCATGTGTCTCAAGTTATGGACACGTCCCCGAAATCTACGTGGTGTACATGTGACCCAGCGGATGAGGATGACATTCTTGTATCTTATCCACCAAGGGCCGGCACCGGATTTGCCAGAAAAAGTAGCGTATCTAGCTAGTGTATATTATGAATTGAGAATTGTGTTATGTATTTTGTATGTTTGTATCCTCATTATTTGTTCTCTTTTTATTTACACTCAACAATTACGAAAAAATATCAACATGAGTTTGAACTACCCTGAGTTCTTGCTGAATGAAGCTAGAACTGTAGGAATGTCAGGAAAGGGGCTAAGTGTCATTGGTGAGTTGTCTGATCATTCAGATCGCTCTGGTTCTAATAATACATCAAGTAAACAAACAGGATCTTCAAATACTTCGCCGTCAGCTCCAAATGTTCCCCTACAAATTAATAAACCAGTTGGTCTGTTCACCATTCCTGAAGATGAATCACCTAAGTTCAATGCGTTTTTGAAGGACTCGTTTAATCTACCCATTGAATTACAAGGTGGTATCGGTAACATATCTTCCAGAAGGCCTAGTTATGCTGCTGAATCTTTCACTCGGTCAAACTTGTTAATCAATTCAAATCAAATCAATCCTTTGGCGGGCCCTTTCCAGAACACATCAGGCTCGTCCTTTTTTGGGAATTCCAGAACGCCTTTTGCTTTAAATTCTAACTTTAATATTAATGATTCTTTTAATGGAATGTCTATTCTGAATCTTAATGATTTTCAGGCTAGAAGACCAAGTCAATTGGTAGATTTCCAGAATTCGGATCCCTTCAATTACTTGGCACCGACGTATAATCAATCATTTCATGAGAGTCTACAAACCACTCAAAATCAAGCTCAACAACATCAACAAAATCAACATCTATTTACTCAGCAGCAGCAGCAGCAGCAACATCATCAGCAATCAAAACAATCTCTACAACAACAATCAAAACAATCTCAACAACAACAACAACAACAACAACAACAACAACAACAACAACAACAACAACAACAACAACAACAACAACAACAACAACAACAACAACAACAACAACAACA